>CM031877.1:3507862-3608029 GCA_018697195.1 Certhia americana
AGGGGTTTGTGTCCAGCCAGGGGTTTGTGTCCAGCCAGGGGTTTGTGCCCAGCCCAGGGAAGGAGGAAAAGCAAAGCACAGCTCCCCCAAATCCTTCCAGTGCCACAAACACTCAGGACAACTAAACCATTCCCTCAGGCAGGATGCAAGGCAAGCTCACCCCTCGTTGGAGAATTTACATTTTCTCTGCCTGGGGCACTCAGAGCCTCAAGGAAAGCCCAGCACAGGGAAGGGATGGAGGGAGAGCCCCCAAACCTTCACCCTGCTGTGCTGGGAGGTGGTTTTGGGTTCCCAGGGGTGTCCCTGCAGGAGGAAGGTGGCTCACAAAGGCACCACAAGCTCTGCTGGGATGGGTTCCCTGCTCCCCCTGGCTCTCAGCATCCTCCCGTGGGTTTTTTCCAAGGAAGGACAAACACAGGGATCAGCCCAGGTAGCTCCAAACCCCGTTGTCGCTGCCTGCAGTGGGAATTGAAACCACTTTGGGGTTCTGGCTCAGTGGTTCCAAGACAGAGGGGATCCACTCGAGCTGTTTGATACCTGGAGGAGGCAGCAGCTTCTGTCAGGAGCTTTAAGTAAATTCCTCACAAAACAAAAGCGCAGGGAAATGAAATGTTCAAGCTAAAATTTGAGAAAACGGCCAACGTGCTCGTTTGGCATCTGCTGAGAAACGAGCTTTGATTGTTTGCCATGAAGGGAGAATTTATTTTTGAAACGTGTTTCATCTTTTTATTAAGGTTATAAATATTGAAATTGGAACAAAGCATTTTACTCAGCCTGAAACAGAGAATTCTTTCTTTTGTTTTTTATCTCCCAGTAACCCCCTGGGAATTCAGGGTGTCTCCTCCAGACTGGAAACTGCTCCTGCTGTTTTGGTTTTTTTTTTTTTTTTCCTTTTTTCTGGTGGTGATTTAAGCAAAGCTTTTCTCTGCCTCTGCCGAACTTTTTAAAGCCTTGAGCAGGTGTTAGTTTGCAATCCAGCAATTCAATTACTCTGGGCAATAAATTTCAAGGTAAATGTTGGAAGCTCCATCACTTGAAGTACCAATGTTTTCCTTTTTTTCCTCCCAGTCTTCAGGGTAGTATCATCAGCAGTGGAAGTAATGAAGCCTGGTTTCCCATGGATTGCTTTCTCATGGTTGGATTCTTTGATAACTAAATAATTTCAGGCTTTGACTGAGTGCCCCAGCCAGAGAAAAAGCTGGATTGTGTGTAAATTCTCTAATAAGGAGTGAGCTCACCTTGCACCCTGCCTGTCCCTGAGGATGCTGAGAGCCTGCTGATGGTCTGGCCTCTATTTTTGGGGGGAGCTGGGAGGATTTTTGGGGAGCTGGGAGGATTTTTGGGGAGCTGGCTCTGGCCAATGTGCTGCAGGTGGGTTCGTTTGTGGGTGGCTTTGCCTGTTTCCATAGGAAAGCAGGTGGGGAAGCTAGGTGGGTAAAGGCTATTTTTGTCAGGCAGACCTGGTGGAGTCAGTGCCACCATTTCTGGACTCTGAGAGGAGGGAGGAGGATGTTTTTTTCCGGGGAATGTGTGAATAAACATATCCATTAACATGGTGACAAACAGGACTTGACATGCAGGGTGGTGCTTAAATTAAAACTGTACTGTGACCAGGGGATGGGATTTCAATTCTTTGGCTCCTGTGCTTGGTACCAGAGCTGCATTTACCTCAGGGTTCCATCCATTGCATGCAGTATATATATATAAAAAAATCCCTTTCTCTCCTGGAGATGCAACTTTCCTAAATTCCCTTTAATTTTTTCTGCTGTTACTCGTTTTTTGGAGCGTGATTAAACAAAAGCAGCGATGAAAAATGTGAGTGGCTGGGCAATAAGGAGGGAAAGGAATGAAATGTGTGTTTCACCTCTTACCTGGGAGCTCCACAAACTGAATTCCCCCAGCTCCTGATGGGATGGTGCTGGTCTAATAAAAGAGCAAAAATCCAGGAACAAAATCAGTGGGGGACAGTGGAAAACCTTTCTGTACAGATAATGAGTGACAAGCTGGTTAGTGGTAGCCCAATTAACACAACAGGTTAATGAACTGAGGGCAGAAGTTTCCTCTGGGCTGAGCCTTTCAGCCCTTTGGCTCTGGAGGGATGGACACCTTCAGGAATGAGCAGTGACTCTGGAGCACAACAGGTGATTAATGAGGTTTTCCTGCTGCTGATGGACAAACCCAGCAGCTCCACTTTTCCTGGGAATGATGCTCAGCTTTCCTCCCTGCTCAAACTTTTCTAGGAGCAATTAGAGGGGAGAGAAGGGCAGAGCTGGCCCCCTCTCGGCTTGATTTATGATCCAACCCTTTTGTAACAAGATTTCCAGCGTTGTAAAATATTAAATACATCCTTATATTCAATATCACATTTTGATACATTTCATGCCTCATTTGCTTCTGGAGTCAAGGACAACTTCACATTTTTCATGGCACCGGGCCCAGATTTGTCTATTTATTTATTTTTAATCACTGCATTTTTCTCTTTTTTGTACCTGTATCGTTCTGGATTAGATCTTGGGAACCATAGCAACCTATTCCACTGGGTGGATTCAGGTCTCCAGCACGTGGCAACTTTTTGGGCTTGGCTGATTCCCCCTGGGCTGCTGTGCAGGTGCCATCCAGGAGGGAATGGTGGATTTTAGGGAACTGGGAGAGAAGTGGGTTTGTGCTGGATTGGAGGCTGAGGCAGCAGCTCTGTCCCCGGTGGCATCACTTTTAAACAAAAGGCTGTTTAATTGAGCAGCTCACGTGCTGGAATGAGGGGGATCAAGTGGGATTTGCTGCCACAGTGAAAGGGGGATGCAGACAGCTCCCGTGAGTTGGGGAGAGGCTGGGATTCGTCAGTGTGGGAGGTTTTTGTTTATTTTTTCTCTCACTTTGGGGAAGAGCAGCTGCCTGCTAGTGCCTCAGGAGTGGAGTCAGCAGCACAGAGACTCTGCTCCTGCAGATGGAAGTATTTGTGCTGAATATTTGTGACCAGAGCAAGGTGGGCTCTGTCCTGTCTCAGCTCTGGGACCTTGTGTGCATCCCTTAAAATCCCATATTCAACCAAGGGCTGCTCTGGAGGCTGAGTGGGGATGTGTTTTCCTTGGCTGGGGTTTGGAGTTTTTGGGGAAGAGCTCATTTCTGCCATCCCTCAGCCTGGATCCATCCCTCTTACCTTCACTGAGGTGTCTCATCTCTTTAAGTCAACAGAGAGCAATTGGCCTGTGTTCCCTCCGAGGTGACATCTCAGATGTGACTCATCCTCTGGGCTCAGCATGTCTCTCCCTTTTTACAAAATCCTGTTTTCTCTTCCTACTGCCGAGGTGACTACATTTTTTATTTATTTATTTATTATTATTATTTTTGTGTAAGAAAGTACAGCAAGAGCCACTTGGAAGGAACAGCAGCTCAAGGAGCTCTGCCTTCGAACCAAGACAGACGGTCCTGAGAAGTGAGAGTAATTAAAAACTGTAGCATCTCCCCTAAGGCTTGTGGTCAATTATCCATGAATGGCAACTCTAGCATGTGACTGGATGCTTTTCCTGAAGGATAAAGCTGGAGCTGGAATGAGCTCAAGAAGGCCCAGGGCTGGTTGTTTTGGAAAGGGGCCTGGACAACCACAGGAGTCCCGACTGATCTGTCAGAGGGAGCTGCTTTAGCAAAAATACCCAGCTTTTTTTTCCAGATTTCTTTTCCAACTCTTTTGAGCCTCTCCAGCTTTGCCACCAAAGCCAAATTCCAGAAAGGGACGCCACAAGTTTGGCTGGAGGGAAAAGTTTCCAGCTCATCTCTTGGTGGTGCTGCCCTCCCAGTTCTTAAGAGCTTCCAGAGGTGGTCAGCACCCAGAAATGAAATCATTTCAGTGACAACATCTCTGAATGGGCAGCACTGAGCTGCTTTTGGGGACAGGTCAGGTGTCCTAAATGGGTGTCTTTAAACCTTCTGTCCTTTGGCAAAGGAGCCTGTGAAAGATGAGAGTCTCCCAAATGAGAAACAAACAGCTTTTCTCTGTCGGAGAGCTTAGATCTGAACTGGGAAACTTCTAAGACTTGGGATCAAAAAAAAAAAAAAAAAAAAAAAAAAAATCTTCAAAGCCCTTTCTTATAAATGAAAGTATCAACAGGAGTCAGGGGGCCTTGGTTGAGGGGCTCTTACAAATTCCACGAGGTGCTTATCTCCCTCTTTTGGTGGCTGATACTCTTTGAAAATCTGTCCCGAAGCTCTTGAATCACTCCTGGAAATTTACACTTCTAAATTACCTGCCTTCCTGCAAGAACAGCCATAGCCCTGCCTTTTCCTAATTGCCACATCAATTAAAAACCTCTCTTCATCCTGCTGCCAGCAGCCCCTCCTGGATGGTGGGGAATGCAGGAATCTCACCCAGGTTGCATTTTATGGTCTCCACTCTTTGGGAAGGCAACAAAAATTTAGTGAGGGATCCTGTCTTTGTTCCCTCCTTCCCATCCAGCAAACTAATTGAAACCAACGTGAATGTTAATGATGCATTTCGCATTTGGAAGTTAGAGGGGTGATTAATACCTTGTACATTGTATATTAACACCTTCTCAGGGGCATAATGAAGACAAAATATATGCTCTGAGACGAGGCTGTTTATTTCTCCGTGTGTTCCCTGTGTTCCACCATCCCTTCCCACGGTGAAATACAAGCTTTCCAATCCAGAGGGTTTTGTTTCAAAGCATAATTTTAAATCAATCAATAAACTTTTATGTCTCAATTCTTTTTTTTTTTAAATTATTATTTTTTCTCCCCCCTTTTGATCAGGTGGCTGGAACAAAAGGCACAAAGGGAGTGGGATTTGAGGAGGGAAAGGCTGAGAGGGTGCTGGGGAAGGCCAGTGACGTGCCAGGTTCATGGAGCTGTCACCTCGTGGTGCTGGTGGGAATGATCTGTTGGTGGAAAAAACAATCCAAGGAAAGCTTCTTTTCCCCTCTCTTCTGCTCCTTGACCAATGGCTCCAGAATCCTTGTAATGCTGCTTTTTTTGCTGGTTTTTATTTTTAATTATTGTGATAAATGGCTGCTGTGGCTGCAGCTTGGCTGGAGGCCGGGGCTTTGATTAATCTGTGAGTCTGCTGGAGGCTCTGAGTGCATCCCTGTGACGAGCACAGATCAGTCTCCTCTGTCCCTGCCTGGGGCTGGCTTAGCTGGGCTGCTCGGACCCCAAACTGGGCCACCTCTGCCCCTTCTTCCTTCTGGGTGCTCCTCACCCTTCCCAGGATTGTCACCTTCTGGATTTGGGCCCTGCTGTGACCCCAACCTTGCTGTTGGTGCATCCCAACTTCTTGGCTGTGCCATGTTCCCAAAGCTCTGCATCTGGGAAGGATTGGATCACAGCCAGGCTTTTGGGAGCTGTGGCATCCTGAGCAACACCGAAAGGGTTCATTCTGCTTCTTTGCACTCTGGAAGAGCTCAAAAGTCACCCAAAAGTTGGTTTTGTTGCAGATGTTGGAGTGGGCTCGTTGTTTTCCAAGGAACTCACAGCTCTTGCTGCATCTCCCATGCACCTCCTGCTGTGCCTTCCTTAACCAGATTCAGTCTCTTGTTTGCTGAGCAAACCTTTCAAAGGCTGAGCAAATGTGGTCAGAACGGGAGGAAATGAACAATCCCACTGAATCCATTGGATTAACAATTCCAGTGAATCCACTGAATCCATTGGATTAACAATTCCAGTGAATCCACTGAATCCATTGGATTAACAATTCCAGTGAATCCCACTGAATCCATTGGATTAACAATTCCAGTTAATTCCAGCACATTGTGACAGGAGAAGGGGGAATGATTTCAAACTGAGAGTAATGTTAGATGGGATAATAGTTAATTTTTTTTCTTTCCTGTGAGGGCCTGGCACAGTTTTCCCAGAGCATCTGTGGCTGGCCCATCCCTGGAAGTGTCCCCAGGCCAGGTTGGAGCCCTCTGGGACAGTGGGAGGTGTCCCTGCCCATGGCAGGGGTGGGCTGAGATGAGCTTTAAGGTCCATTCCAGCCCAGGCCATTCAGGGTTTCCACACCATTGGGATCCACCTGTTGCTCTCTGTGTGTTGGAGATTTATTATTTTTAGTCTGACTTTGTGTGGTGACATTGGAATTGTTCCCTCAGCTTGGGATTTTGGCTGGGGTTATTTATTGATGGACAGCATGTGATTTTATTTTTTTTTTTAAATGAAGAATGTCTGGTTCAATGCCTAGAGGCGCTGATGTGGAAGTGTGGGATCTGTTGAAATTCCCATAAATCCAAAAAGTGGTGGCAAGGCAGGACATGGATGCTCCAAACCTTGAGCATCAGCTGTTTCAAGAGGAGATAGCAGATCCACAACCACGTGGATAAAACCTCAGCACGGGGCTGGAAGTTTTGTTTTGTTTTTTTATTTTCCCAGCTGTTACAGAAACCTCTGAACCCTTCTGTTCATCCCAGCTCCCCCCAGCCCCTCTCCCCCAGCAGCAAGGCTGAGGAGCAGCCTCATTTTTGCCTCTCTGAGTAGAAAACTCTGGGAAATGACTCTTTGGGAATGTTGTTGTGGTGGGTGGGAGCTGATTATGTAACTGCAGGAAGGGGAAGGCGGGCACGGGAGCTGTAACACATCTATAATTAAGCACAACAAACAGCCAGAAAACAACAAACACTTCTTAAAGCCCGTTCTTTGCCTCAGCTGAATTATTATTTTCCTGCTTTGGTTAAGTCGCTAGAGGAGAAAACAACAAAATCTATGTTAATTCATTAAGTGTGTTTGAAATCTTTTTTTTTTTTTTTGGTGTGGAGGGGGAGGAGTTTTTTTTTTTTTTTTTTTGTGTTTTTGTATCTTTAATGAATGAAAATTAAATCTGAGAATGGGTAGAGAGCCCTGGTGAGAGCAGCAGAGCTCCCTCAGGTTGTAGGCAGCTCCTATTAATAGCACCTGGCACTGCTGTTCCCACCAGTTGGGTGAAAAACCAGTTCAGGAGTGTTTTTCCAAACAGGGAGGGGAGGAACCAACCTGGAGTAATTCCTGCTCTGCAAGCTGAGTGTTTATCCACTTTCTGAATGAATGGGAATGTGCTTTATTTATCAAAACAAGCAAAATGCCTTTTTCCTTCAGGACTTGGCATGTTTTTTGCTGTCCTTGCTGCCTCCACTCTCTTTTATCTGCCTTTAAGCCATGTATTTGCATGAAACCAGCAGAAAACTCGGGTTTATCTGGATGATAGCGGGCTCAAATTAAGGCTCTTGTGTTTCTTGGCTCTGTCTCTGCCCTCAGAGCAGAGTCCTGTGGCTGTGGACATGATCTCACCCTGCTCTATCTTAACCTCCTTCCTTGCTTACCTCTAATTAATCTCCCCTTAATAACCCAGCCCAAAAAGAGCTACAAATGTGAGGAGTCACAGGTGGAAAGAGCTGGAATTTAGAGTGATGTTCCCAGGGAATTTTTCAGGTCGGTGTAACAGGAGATGCTCCTTCTCCTGCCATTCCCAGCTGTGGTGGGAGGCAGGATTTACTGCTGCCTGTTCCCCTGACCTCCTGCTCCACCAGGCATTCCATAAATCCGGGGCTGCTGCTTCTCCCAGCCGTGCTGGTGAGCTCAGGGCAGCCTCGTGCTCGCTCTTCCATGTCTGTCTGTCTGCCTGCTGCCTCTCTCAGGCTCACATTCGGATTTTGGGGGAATTTTTGGGGGCCACCAAGCTGTGTCCGTGCTTATCTGCAGCTTGCCTGGTGCTGGAGGGAGGTGGGGGGACAGGGTGTGCTGCCCTCCCCCAGTTTGGGCAGCTTTTCTGGTGTGATACCTGATCAAAACTCGCTGGGGGTGGGAGTATGGGTGAGGAATGGCAGGAAAATTCATCCACGAAGAGCAGAGGTTTGTGTCCAAAAAGGAGACAGAGGAGTCCTGTAACTTTATTGGAATAAAGACAGAGGCCATGGGGCATTCCCCTTGGGGTCTCTCACATTTTTGGAAGACAGAACCTCCTTCTATCCCAATTTCCCACCTTTTTATCCCAATTTCCCACGTTTTTATCCCAATTTCCCAGCCACATTTCCCTCTCTCTTCACCACTGGCTGAGGTACTTGAGAGGTCCAGACTTCCCTCAGATTCCCCTCTAATGTAGAACCCTCCCTTTTAACTTCTAATTCTTACGGAATTTATGGTTTCTTCCCATTGTTTCTTCCATCTTTCAATATCCAGTTTCATTTCTCAGCAAACCTACAGTTTGTCTGTAAAGGCAAATACCTTTTTTTCCATTCATCAATCAGTGGAACTTTCCCATTGTTTCTTTTATCTCTCAGTGCTGGTTTTATCTACCAGTCCCACAGCTTGTTTGGAAAGACAAATCCCTTATTCCTCTCAGGAATAACAGGCTGGGAAATGGAGATGGTTCAGGGAATTCCAGAAGATGATGCAGGAACTGCCAAGGCTTGGGTGCCACCCATATTTTTGCTTATTTACTGAAAAGGAAACCGTTTTCAAGGAAGTGTTGTGAGGTCCTTTTTGCTCATGGAGATCCTCTGGAGATCTTTCTGTGCTCTGGAATTGTCAGGGCTGTGCTGCTACTCTCAAAGGTCTGGAATCTGAAGAGATCTTTGGATCTCTGAAGAATTTTGACTGGCTGATCCCAGGGGTGCATCAGCAATTCCAGTTGTGGTGGTTTGAACGCCAGGTGTGTGCTGAGGAAGGCAGGAGCCTCCCTTGGAATGGAGAATTTAAACTCCCTCCGTCCAAATTATTATAACTTTGAAATTTAGGGGGTCTCAGGTGAAGAGATGGGGATAGGAATAACAGTTCTTTATTAGGGGAACTAAAATAAACAATAAAACCAAAACACATGCAGTAAGACAAAAGGGGAAAACCAAACAAATAAACAAACAAACTCCAGTGACAGAGTCAGGCTGGCAGCTGTCCCCTGTGTGTCAGGGGTTGGTGGCAGTGCCATCCCATGGTGGCTGCAGTCCCAGATGTGGCTCTGGGGCAGGGATGCTCCTGGAGAAAAGTGGAGTTTGTCACTGAAGGTGCAGTGGGGAGAGCTGGGGCTGGTGTTCCTCTGGGAATGCAGTGGAAAGGCAGCTTGGTGTTCCAACTCCCAGATTTTTATCCAGGTAGGAATGTTTGGTGTTCCAAACCCCAGATTTTTATCCAGGTAGGAATATTTGGTGTTCCAAACCCCAGATTTTCTTCCAGGTAGGAATCCTTGGCTCCTCCCCCTGTCTGGAACATTTCCCAGTGTGCTGATGGAATTCTCTCAGTGTCACTCAGTGGCCCATGAGCAGTAGATCTCTCCCTGGAGGGAGGCTGGGTTGTGAGGAGATAACAAAACTGCCCCAGCGGGTTTATTGATAATTTGCCATGGACAGACAATTCCTCCTCCCCAGTTCCAGCAGCTGGTGACAGAATCCCCAGTTTTGGTGACATTTTGCACTGCCACCCATGACACCAATGTCCTGGAATGGTCAGGCAGGAGCCAGTGACTGCCCTGAGAGCCATTCCCAGGTGGGATTTTCTCTTCCACACCTTGAGGCAGTGTAAATCCAAGCTGTCATCATCCGTAAGTGTGAGCCCTGCTGTGAAAGCCTCCAGCAGATTGCAGGAGCTGCTTCCAGGAGAATAATTCCAGGGATAAGGAGTCCCCAGGTCCAACTTAGGAATGGCTTGTAATGACTCCCAGGGAGCAATTCCAGCATCCATAATCCTGGGATTCCTGGGAGGAACCAAACCTCTGGTGGTGGTGGGGAGCAAAGGTACAAATTTGGGGTAATTTGTGGGGTTTTGCCATGGAAAAGGGAAGCAGCACTGGGGCAAGGAGGAGTAAAGGGGCTGGTTAAAAAGAAAAAGGCACAGACCTGAATGTCATTTTAGAAACCTTGATCAAAAAAAAATAAAATAAAATCCAACACAGAGGCTGTTAAGAGCAGAATGAAGGCTCAGATCAATAGGCTTTGAATGAATTCCTATAAAAAAGGAAGAATTTGGGTTTGACTTTGTAGGCACACTGCAGGAGAATCAAATCCATTGTCCCCAAAGGAGCTGTTCCAGCCCTCCTCTTGTCGAGATACTCGGGGATTTTAAAACCTGCCAGCTTTTAGTGGTGTTGGGGAAGGGAAAAAAACAAAAAAAAAAAACAGGTAGAGGAGAGGTGGAAATTAAACCACAAATGTTCACAATAAAATAGTGATAGAAATGGAGGTGGACAGGGAAGAAGAGAGAATCTGGATTCAGTGTCAGGGGAGCAGTAACTCACCTGGATGTCTGGGCTGCTCTCAGGTCTTGCTACAAAGGCTGAAATCAACCCAGACTTGGGGTTTTGGTGTATTTTGGTGGCAAAAATGTGATTCCCATCCAGGAAATTGCTTGGGTGCTCTCCACATTTAGAAATAAGCCCAAAAATCCGGGCACAGAAGTGTTTTCCAAGCACATACCTGAATGTCTTGTCAAATCTACAACCTTGTGTTCTGCACGCGAACAGATTTCCCACCTTAAATCTGAGTTCTCTGTGTGGATATATGGCAAACTTACATTTTTTGGTAGTGATAATCCATTGTTTGGTGGTGTTTCTTGGCTCTCCCTCCCAAATCTCCTTCCAGAGGGAGTCAGTGGGTGCCCTCTGAGGGCTGGAGGCATCTTCTCTCCAGGTTGGAACTTGCAAGGTTGTTGTGGCATAGACAAAATGGCATTTTTGCAGCTCCTTTGGATAAATCCATGCACTACCAAGGCCAAAAAAACCTCGTAGGGAGTACACCTGGCTTTACAGGTGGGAGGGAGAGCCAGGGAGTTGTTCAGGGGTAGGGAACAGGGCATTTTTGGGGATAAAAATGGCTTTGTGGAGTGGCAGTGGTAGCCCAGGCTCGGGGAGGGGGGCTGTGTTGGATTTGCAGGGTCAGCCCCAGGTACAGCTCCCACCCAGACAGTTTCAGTCCGGCTGCTGGGTGAACCCTTGGAAAACTCCCCCAGGCAGTTTTCCAGGATTTCCCTGGCTGTCAGTGTAGGAATGCTGCCCCTTGGGGCTCCCAGAGCCCTTGGATGAGCCGGTATTTTTGGATTCCTTGAGGAAGGGGATTCCCCTGCTGCCAGTCTGAGCTCTGATGTTGCCCCTTCCAGCCCCAAGCAGAGCCAGAAATGGGAATAATGGGAATAAAAGTGTAAAATTTTGTGCCTTTTCCCCTTGAATGTGCAAAACTCAGATGGGGTTGATGGGGCTTCTGAGCACGTGGCTGAGACTCGAGCCTCGCTGTACTCACCCAAATCCTGATGGGTCAGCTGCTGCCAAACCCAAATCAATTCTTTGATTTTTTAATTTTTTTTTTTTTTTTTTTTTTTTTTTTTTTCATCTTCTGGATTACCACAAAGCCAGGATACTGGGAGGCCCAAACCTGGAAGGAGTTTTCGAGCTCTGTTTAATGAAATTCTCTTTGTGGTGGTTTCTGTTGGGTTTTTTCCCCAGTTTCCATCGGAAAGATGGGATATTTCAAGACTTGCAGTGTTATCCCGTGACCTCAGTTCAGCATCCCATCAACCGCGGGCACTGTGGGATTCTGGAGAATCCCTTTGGGATTCTGGAAAAGGGAAAAGAGAGTCTTTGGGTCCTGGTTTAGAACGTGAGGACTTAAAAATGCGGAGAAGGCGTGTGTCACCTCCCGCTGGTGCAAACATGGGGTTTATTTGGGGATGGATTTTTGGAAAAGGCCACTCCAGCTCCTCTCCAAAGCCCATCAGGAGCGTGTGGGGCCAGCAGGCAGCTCCAGAGCCGCTGCTGGCAGCTTTGATTCTCCTCTTGCCCATGACGGATTGCCGGCACAGCGGATGACTAAACAGCTTCGTTACGGCGTCGTTAATTACCTTCATCCCGGCCCTGTTCTGCCCCACGCTCTGAGGCAGAGCACTGACCCCATGCTACCAGAGCTGTGTTGCTTGTCCTGAGCTGTCAGAGGGAGAATGATGAGAGGCTCTTCATCTGGTGAATCACTGCTCTGCTTTGGGGTGACAGAAGGGATTTTGGCAGAAGGAATTTAACCCGCTGTGGGGCTGCAGACACTCTTGGGGTGGCTTTTCCAACTCCCTGTCCCCCTGTGGGGATGGGGATGGCTGAGCTGCTGCAGAAACCTCTGTGGAATTGTTGTCAAAAGCTGTAATTTCCTCATTTTTTGCTAAATATTAGGCTTTTCTGCCAGCACTGTCTGTAGGCTTCGGGTGTGAAATGTTAATGGCAGCATCTTCCAGTTCTGTTCTGAGATTTTGAGGCAATTGTTGGGATTGTGCTGTGCAGGGGCTCAGATGATTCTTGTGGGTCCCTTCCAGCTGAGAATGTTCCATGATTCTCTGTCTTTATTTTTTTGCTGTGGAGAGCAGGACTTGATTTGACTACAAGACATCATTTTTGGGGACAAGGAGGCGAGATGATTTCATTTGGGGCACTTCTGTGCTGCAAATAAACAGCAAATGAATGGCAATAAAGCCCAGCCAGGCAGGAGGAGCCGGGTGTGGGCTGGAAGGAGGGAAACACATTCCAAGTGCAGCTGGAAAAAAGCTGCTCCAGGTTCCCAGCGCCTGGGTTATTCCTGGCCAGAGCTAATGATGATGTATGAGCCTTGCAGAACACTCTTCATCCTGACACCTCTGCTGGAGAGGTCTGTGACATTATTCTCACTAGGTACAGGTGGTAAAATTAATGCATGAGGAGAGAAAGTTTGGCCAAGCAGCAGAGCCGGGGAGGAAATCTCAGTGTCCTGAAGCAGTGTCAGGTTTTGCCTCACAGGAGCCTTTCCCAGCTCCTGGAATTTGCTGGTGCTGTGGTTACTAAATCAAGCCCTGCTCTTTTTGGAAGGTCAAGCAAGCTTTATTCCCCTTATTCCTGCATAATTCCTTGTCTGGTGGCTTCCATGGGATGCCACAAAGGGCTCTGAACCCCATGTCCCAGCATCTGCCAGCGAGAAAATCAGACAGGAGTTTAGCAGCAGCAGCAGCAGCTCCCTTCTGCTGAGCAGCTGCTGGCAGTGCCACACGCCAGTGCTTTAGCTCTCACAGACTGCTCACAGAGCTTGCTGCAAAGTTTTTGAGGGTTCTTTTGGGGATGCTAAAACTTCTACAGCTCCCTAAAAAGCCTTGGGAAAGAGCGAGGCCCATGGCTGGTTTGGGATGTGGGCTATGGATAGGGTCACACCTGTGTGTGCAGGGCTGCCCAGTCCCAGGGACACTGACACCCCTTTTCTTATCCTGCTTTAGGGGCAGAGTCCTCAGTCTAGCATGGAGAAACTGAGTTTAAATGCTGAATTACACCAGGATTCGTTGCCTGCTCCTGAAATGCATCTGCATCCCTTTGTCCCTGTCTGGTTCCTCTCTCAGGGTGCAGAACTCTGCACCCCTCTGTCTTGTCCCTGTTTCCTGCCCTGTGGCTCTCACAGCTAAAACCTGTTTCTTGTTTAGCTTGTGGGGCCTTTTATTTCTTATTTTTCCTTGCATGGATCCATCGGAGCCATTCTGCACCAATCCAAGGATCTGCCAAGACCTGACTCTCATTTTTCTGTCTCCTTTGTATAACCCCACTGCTCCTACCCTTGTGCCAAGGGAAATGTGTAGGCCAGGAGACACCCAACGAGGAGTGGGCCAGCACCAGTGGGAGCAGGGACAAAGTCACAAAAAGCCACAAAAATCAGGGAAATCCTCTGTTGGACAGCAGCATGTGCCTTCCCTCCTGATCTGTTCTTTACCTTGTTTCCCCTTGGTTCCAAGGTGTTGGCTCTGCTGCCTTCCTCAGCTTCTCCATCACCCTGGGAGGAGCTGGATCAGGACAAAGGGGAGGGAAAGGGCTCTGCCTGCCTGCCCTGCCCTCCCTGTTTGCAGTGCTGCTGAGCCCCCCCTTCCTGAAATGCTGCACAGATGGCCTGAACAGTTTGGGGAGCAGATTCCCTTCATTTGTGCAAAGACAAATAGGCTTTGAAGTGCCTGAACTGCTACAGCAAGAGCAAAGGGGAAAATCAGGAGGTTTTTGGGGGGGTTGTTATGAGGTTTGGTTCCTACAGCTGCAGCCAGAGGTGGTGGCACACACAGAGGGGAATTCTCTGCACGGCCACACAGCCCTGGTGACATCCTGAGCTGTCCCCAGCTGCAGCTGTGCCCTGAGCTGTGGCCTCGTGGCACAAACTTGCCCAGCATCTCCCAGCTGGCATCTCCCAGCTGCCACTCAGGGAGCTGACGTTGGCTCTCTTTTGGGAAACTTCCCTCTCATTAAGGGGTTTATCACCTGGAGAAGTCACTGGGCTGGAAAGAGCCATTTCTGCCCGGAGGAAAATCCCTGCTATTTATTCCGTGAGCTAAAGGTCAGGCTGGCAATCTCCCCTGCTTAGATAAAATAAGAAACCCTCCCCTTTCTGCTGCCTGGGCTTGCTGGAGCACTTTTTGTTAGCCCAGCATTCCTGTGGGAGGGAGCAATGGACTGGGGAAATTCTGGAGTTGGTTCCCTGCTCGCTCAGAGGCTTCACTCACATCCCCACCCCACACTCAGACATTGCTGCTGCCCACCAGGAGCTGATTAAATGTTAAGGAGAGCTCAAGATTCCCACTGCAGCTGTGCAGGATATGTGGCACAGCCCAAAATTCCAGTCAGGCTAAAATCAAATTAAAGTTTCCCAGCGTGATGTTTTATGAGGAGGAGTAAGGGGAAAAAAAAATAATAATAAAAAAAGAGATGGGATAAAAGAAAAACTCCAAACAAAAAGAGCCCCCTGCAGAGTTCATCTGGTGGATGGAGTTACATTAAGTGAATGGAAATTAAAGGCTTTTCATAGAGATCTTCAGTATAATTTGATGGAAGACTTTAATTATTTCAAAGTGCCTAAGAAAAGGAGCTTGGAATGATTTCGGGAAGGTGGTGGGGAGGGGAGCTTTCATAAAAATATCTCTCCTCAGCAGCGTTTTGAGATGTTTTTGGGCTGAAAGGCTGCTGTCAGCTCCAAGGGAGGGATTTGAAAATCCTGTGCCCCCCATCCCTCCCCAGAGAGCAATTCCTGCCTGAGTGGCAGCAGCCTGGGAAGAGAGGGCCAGGGATGGGAGGAGGAGGCTGCAGGGAGAGCAGAGGCTGAGGGAGTGCTGCCAGGCAGCTCCTTTATCAGCCCTTCCCAAGGCACGGGGGTGGAGAGGGCTCCTGGCTGGGAACGTGGGGAGAGAGGGATGTGGGGATTTGGGATCTCTGCTGGAGTTTGAGCAGAGCCAGCATCCTCTCCTGGGCACCCCGGGGACGTGGGCCATTGTAGCCTTTGTGCTGGAGTTGTCACTCATCCAATTCTTGCTTGGACAGCTCAGGAATTAATGGGTCCTTGTCCAGCCTCCAGGTTGACATAAATCCAGGGATCTGGAGACTGTCCATTCTTTCTTTGCCTGGGACTTGGATGCTCTGCTCCTGCCTCCAGCCTGGCTCGGTTTGAGGCACAAACGTGGCCTCTTCCTGCCCTGAATGCTCAGGGGTTTTAACTCCTCCTCTTCCCCAGACACTGATATTTCTGTCTCTACCTCCTCTGGGATGGGGAGGGCAGGGAGCTGAAGCACTTGGGGCAGGACTGTACAGATTCAGGTTTAAAATCCAACATTTAGGTTGGAAAAGACCTCCAAGGCAATTGAGTCCAAGTTGTCCAAACCCCACTTTGTCCCCAGCCCAGAGCACTGAGCCCCACCTCTGGGGATGGGGACTCCACACCTCCCTGGGAGCCCCTTCCAATGCTGAACAACCCTTTCAGTGCAGGAATTCTTCCTGACCAGGATTCTTCCACCCATCCCTCGATTTCTCTGAGCTTCTGCTGGGCTGAGACTGGAGCAGAGTGGCCAAGGCTGGTGGAGTTGACACCACCAAGGAATGGATTTGAGTTAAAATGCCATGGAATACCAGCTGCTGTCACTCCTGCAGCTCCTGTGCTGCCAGGCTGAGGTGGAGGATGGCAGTGAGAAGTGGCAGTGGCTCCTCCCTACAGCCCAGGAGCTGTGCAGCACCAGGCATTTCCCACTAAAATTTCCTTGCTGTGCCTCTCCCCCTCCCTTCTGATGCTCCTGAGGTTGGTTTGGCTGTGTGGGGACTTTGTGGGAGGCTCTGTGTCCCCTCTGGCATATCAGGCTGGGGAACAGAACCACACTTGAGGTTGTCCCAAGGACAAACACTTCCAAGGAATTTCAGGGCACAGGGAGCTTGGATAAATAGGGGAGAACAGCGGGCTCCATTCCCAGGGAATGAGTTTCAGAGCAGGGGAAGGCAGGCACTGCTGCCTCCTCCCCGAGGAGGGGTGTTTGGCAGGCAGCTGGCAAAGAGTGCTGGTAGCCATGGGGATGGGAGAAAAAGGGGGATGCTCGGATCCAGGTGGGAGTCAGGGAAAAAAGGACAGGCACTCATCAACCTGGCTGCAGCAGGCAGCACAGGAGGTGAGCTGCTTCTATTTTCAGTTTTCCTGATGAGCACTGCCAGGCTCGGGGAGGCATCAGGGTGAAGCAAATCCAAGCAGGGAGCTGTTGGGATAAACACCCACCTTGAGGGAGATGGACTCTGTTTTTAGGGGGCTTGGGTGGCTGCAGTCGTGCAGGAGAGAGGCAGCAGGCAGTGAACTTCAGGGACAAGCTGGATCTGGAGGGGCTTTGGGTGTCTGCAGCCCTAATGAGCAGCTCCTTGGAAGTGCTGCTCAGAGAGGGTCCTGCAGGATGGAGAATCTGAGCCTGCTCAGGGGCCAGAGTTAATCCAGAGCCTCAGTAACAGCAAATTATGCACTGTTTATTGCTGAGAGTGTTGTTTTCTAGGCTTTTTTTTTCCCCTTGATGTGTCAAAGGCTTTCTGCACCGATCGTTCTTTGCTGCATTCCCTGGCTGAAGCTGCTGCTGGAGGAAAAGGAGCCTGTGCCTTGTGCTTGGCCAGGCTCCTGCGGTGTCACTGCAGGACTTTGGGTTGTGCTTCCCACCCCTGTCATTCCCTGGTACCAGCATCCAACCCCCACACCCCCTCTCCTGTGCCCTGGGGTGGAAGTAGAGCCCCACAGGTGAGGCCTGGCTGAAATCCAGGTGTGAAATAACCTTGCAGGTGTGTTCTCATTCTCATGGGAGAAGAGCTCTTGGGGTGTTGTGGTGTGGGCAGAGCTTCCTATGAGCTCAGGGCAGGGGCTGCTCCCCCAGCAGGAGCCACCGAGGGGCTGGCAGTTGGTTTTGGTTTTTGATTTAAGGCTCTATTTGCTCACACCAGGCTGCCCTTTCTCTGTTAATAACAGGTCACCATCTCCCTGAGCTCTTTGAGGGTTTGTTGTTGGAGCAGCAGCATTTCTTGGGGGTGGCAGAGAGAGAATGGCCCCCTGATGTTTGTGATTTGATTCAGGCTGAGGATGGAGGGGAGGAAAAGCTGCTCCAGCTCAGGCTGGGGGTCTGATCAAAATCCTTCCTCCACCTTCAGTGCTGTTCTCTCCCACCAGCAATATGGAAACTACTTCTGGGAAGGAATAACGTGAATTTTAGCATTAACAGCTTTTCTTTTTGAGGGGCAGAGGGAGGCTCAGAGGCTGCCATTTGCCAGCAGTCAGCAGCAATCAGCTGGGCTGGTGGCTCCTGGAATACTTTGGAAGTCTGCTGGGCTCCAGACTGCTTCCAAAGGAGCTGTGCTGAATCACAGCCACTCCAAACTGCCTCTGCTTGGAGCGGGGCTGAGGTGAATTCCAGAGGGTGGGGAATAAAACCCAAGTGGTTCCCATGAGCTGGGGAGTTAAGGCAGCCTGGAGAGTTGTTTGTGCCTCGTGGCTGAGCTCAGCAAGCTCTAATTGATGATTTCCCCCACATTTAGGGCGTGCTGAACGTCCTTCCCTGGTGGATTCATTGGTGCCTGATCGGAGCTGAGCTAAACACGCAGCCCTTCCTTCTGTGAGGAAATCTTTCTCTGCTCTAGCAGACTGTCATTTCTCAGAGAAACCAGAGGGTTTTAGGAGCCTGCATTCCCATGAAATTTGGCTGGGAGCTGGCCATCCTGTTCCAGATTGATTAGGGATGGGCACAGGAGTGGGTGTTGAAAGCTCAGCTGTTTGAGCCTCTTTTTCTCTGCTGCTGAGACACAAGCAGAAATGTCTGGAGGAGAAAAGAGCAAGTTCAGGATGTCACATTCCTGAGTCTTGTTGGCTCATCTGGCCACACAAGCTGTGGGCTTGAGGTGACAGCTGCATTAGGACATGGTGCTGGCTCTGGATGGATTATAGGGCAAGATGCAAACATTAAAGTTGGGCTAAGCCTGGTTAATGAGGACAATTTATGCTGGAGTTGGGGGAGAGTGATGTGCTGAGGCTTTTCAGAGCGCTCAGCTTGGACATAACTCTGTCCTTCCCTCATTTAACCGGAATTGATGTTAAGCCAGCGATGAGAACAACTGCAAAGCCAGCTCTGGGAAGGGCTGCTCCTTGCTCAGTTTGGAAATTGGACACCACTGATGAGGATGAGCGCTCTGGGAGCAGTTTTGGGAATGCTGCTGAGCCAGGAGCACGGCCAGCCAAGGTGGGCACGGTGGATTTGTTCAGGGAACAAATGTGTTTTTCATGCTGAGCCCATGTCCTAGGCCTTTGTGGAGCTCTGTGTCACGCTTTGTTAACGAGGCCAAGTGAGCTTTGCTCTCTGGAGAACAGCCACGACTGTGGTGTCACTCCTCATCTTGTACCACACTGCAGCCAGGAGAGAGAGTGGAGTGAAACCTCCTGAAGTGAGATTTATCCCGTGCTTGGCTCTGTTTGCATCAGAGAATCACAAAAAGGTTTGGGTTGGAAGGGATTGTAAAGCTCATCTCATTCCAACCCCCCCTACCATGGGCAGGGACAGCTTCTGCTGGACCAGGCTGCAGAATCCATGCTGAAAATTTCTCTGGCTGTGGGGTTTCCCTCAGGACTGTCCTTAGGGTGGTGTTTTTGTGGCAGTGCAAGCCCCATCAGCACTTTTAGGGGTCTCTACTCACCTGTAGTGTAGAAAAGCTGGGATCTCCTGCAGGAGTGGCTCTGTCTGGCCCAGCTCCCCTCAGCAAAAAAAGGAAAAATGGTGAATAACCCAGGCAGAACCACAGGGAGCTGCCCTGGGATTGTGTCTGAAAAGTGGCCAGATATTGGAGAAACAAAGGATAAAAGCAGGCAGAAAGGAGTTTATCTCGAGGCTTATGAAACTTGAGTGGTGCTTGGTTCCAAAGCACTTCTTGCATCACCAGGCAAGCTGCTCTGAGCCCAAATTTCCCGTTACGCAAAAGGTTCCCCAAGCCTTAAATAAACCCACGAAAGGCCACGAGACAGGGAGGGGAGCGTGGTGAGATACTGAGAGGTGCCAAAGCCAAGGCTGTGGAGACAAGTCATGTCTGTGAGTGCATTTTCTGTGCTGTTGTGGTGCTGAGGGGAGAAGCTGAGCGGGTTCTTGCCAAGGATGTGTGTGAGGATTTGTCTGGTCTCCTGCCCAGCAATGTATCGACAGGCAGGAGAGGAAATTTCCTTTTGTCAGCCAACACTGCCTCTCTGCTCTTCTCTCCCCAGCCCTGCTCTGGGGATGCTCCCCCAGCCAAGCCAGGGAATCTCTGTTGAATTAAAAGCAAATCCCATTCCCTCAGGCTCACATCTCCACCAGGGAGGGAGGTCAGCAAATAATACCCCCCAAAACAACCCCTGAGTACTCCACTTGTCTGGCTGGTAGTTCCCCTAGAGCCAGACTTCCCCTCTTTTATATGGGATTTGCTGTGTGGTTACAACAAGCAGAGGAAAAGTGCCAGGGCTGCCCATTCTCCTCCATCCCTCTGGGTTTTGGGTGTTTCATCTCAGCAACACAGGAGCACTGCACCCCTAATTGGTGCTTTTTTGCTGTTAATTAATCAAACCCATGGTTTTCTGGCCTGAAATATTTTTTAATTTTTTCCTTCTTGTCACTTTTGCTCCAAGCAGGATTAAAAGCTTCTCTCATGCAAAATAATGCCTTTAATTGCAACTTCCCATACAAGTTTGGACTTTGATTCTGCCTTCCTGTGCAAGGCTATTTATTGCTGCATTATTCTTTTGCATCTGGTGGTTGTGTGCAGCTGTGCCCTTGCGCCAGCGTCTCCCAGCTCCTGTATTTTCCTTCCATCCCGTTAACTTTGCAGGTTTCTTTGCTCCCTTGGCCCCGAGCCTATCACCCCTGTGCTTTCTTGTGCCTATTCTCAGCTTGGCATCTGTCCTCGTTCCCACCTCCTTCCCCATGCATATGCTCCCTGTCATCCAAATGCACCCCCAGCCACCCTCACTCCATTAAAACACACAAAAATCATCTTCAGCCATTCACAAACTGCCTCCTTCCATCCTCAAAATCCAGACTTCTGGAGCTTGGATGGATCAAAATGTTCTTTGGGCGATAGATGGGAGATTAATCTATTTGTTTCACTTACAGTTTTGGCAGCAATAAAAAGAAGCAAACCCGGCTTTTTGGCCATAAACCATTTCTTGCAGGTTGATTTGGTAGAGGCTGCTTTGTTTTCCTTTCTTCTCCCTCTTGAATCTGCCAGGGACTCTAAGTTAAATAAATAGATTAATCTTCTTTCTGTAGCCCAGAGATCAGGTTGATGCATTTAAGAGCTTTCTCTCCCTCTAGACTCCTGAGATGTTCACAGATCCGATTCATATTTTAGAACTTCCTTCATGTGTAAAGAGCCTCGTTGGTGTAGCAGCAATTCTTCACTAACAGCAAATAGGGCTCCGTGCTCCTTGGGTTTCTTTTCTTCTGGGAGAGCTGAAAATTTTCCATCAAAGCCTTTTTTTATTTTTTTTTCTGAAAGGAGATTTTAATTTTTTTTTCATTTTTTTTTTTTCTGTGGTAAAAGAGCAGCCTTTGGAGAGGTGGAGGGAGCTGCCTCAAACCTGAAGGTTTTCTTCAAGAGGGAAAGTTTTGTGTGTTGAAGGTTGGATCACTGTGAGCCAAATGGCTGAGAGCAGGTTCCTCAAAAGTATCTCCACTTAGCAACACCAAGTGTGGCACAACTGGAAGAGTTCTGGCTCTTGAGGAGGGGGAAATGGGTTTCTGATCAGCTCTGTTTGCTGTGCTCAAAATTGATGCACTGAGAGCAAGAAAACCTCAAAAAATGGGAGTTTTGAAGCAGTTCCTTGTGAATGCAGTCCTTAAAATGTAATAAAAGTGGGGTCCTGTGTGGGTTTTTCATCCACTTTGTGCACTCACAGCATGGTTTTGTTAAGAGACGGCCAAGAAGGTTGGAAGAGTTAAAGGTTTAATGCCAGTGGGTGCTTGGATCTTGTGCTGCTCAGGGAAAGATATTTTGCTAAAATTTCCAAAGCTGTGGACACTTTCTGCTCTCCCAAGTTGCTCCAAGCCCTGTGCAACCTGGCCTTGGACACTTCCAGGGATGGGGCAACCTTGGAACATCCATTTAAAAAAGCCACTGTGTTTTTTTTTCCTATTGGAACAAAACCCAGACTCCAAAACTCAATTTTTATCCATTTCTCAGTGTAAGACCTTTGCTGTTTTAAAGCCTTTTTTCCTGGTTAAGCTTCTGATGAATCCAAGGCTCTGGCTGTGCTCATTTATTCAAGGTTTCTTTGCAAGCAGACTTGTTGAGCAGCTCAGATTCTGCTCACCTCAGAGCGTCCCCAGGCCACCTCAGCTGGAGGGCTCAGTTTGCATTTCCCTTTCCAAAAATCCCCTCCTGTACTGCTGTCTGAGTGCAAACTCCGCTCTGTCCCTCACCAGAGGTGCTTTAATGGAACTGAAGGGGCCTGCAGAGCGGGCAGGAGTCTTCTGCTGAATAAATGTGGCATAAAATGTGTCAGGGGAGCCACTTTAGAGAGGAAAAACCAGCTGCACATGGAAAGGTTTGTGCCTGCCAGGGGGTGAGGAGGCGAACCAAGCTTTTCTGCCTTCTTTAGAGACGATTTTTGACCTGCCCAGAATCTTCATCCGAGGTAAACAACCCCCAGCCTTGTATTTTGTGCTCAGAATGGTCAAGGATTGAGGTGCTGGGCCAGGATTGAGGTGCTGGCTGTGGGGGCAGAGGGGCAGAGCTGCTGTGGCCACCTCTGTCCCCTGTTTTAGTGACAGCTCCCTGTCCTTCCCAGCTGGGAGAAACCCATCCCTTCCTCCTCCCACCTGCAGCCTCTCCTCTTCCCCCAGCCTGGTGGTGATTTTTCCTCTCAGCTAACAGCTCCAAGCCAATTAAGGGGTGTCTCACACAGTCCTCGCCGTGGGAGACCACGGTGCTTTTAACTGCCATTGTTTGTTAATAAAAATAAATCGTGGGCACCAGAGGAGGGAGGGAGGCAGGGAATCCCACATGGCCTCAGTTTTCTCTTTTCCTGGTGGTGTTTTCAAGCCCAGTGGATGGTCACAGCCAGGGAGGTTTTGACAGCTGACGTGGGGAGGGATGTGCTGGGGTGTTTGGTCCTCTGTGCAAGGTGCAAATCATTGCTTTGCTGTGAGGGGGCTGAGGCACAGGCAAAACTGGGGCTGTGCTGCTGCCAGGAGCAGGGATTCCTGGCAGAGGGCTGGGGCAGCTGGAGCAGAATCCTCTGAGAGAGGCAGCAGGAGGCTGGGGGAGCTCACCCAGCCCAGCAGTGAGGCCCAGGTGGCTCTCCCAGGCAGGGTGACACCAAACAACCCCACAATTTCAAATATTGGGGTGTTCTATTGATGTCTTAGGTTTTAGCTGTTATATTTTTTAGATTCTTTGCTGTTTTGATGGGTAGTTTTAGGTTTCATATTCATTGCTACTGAGCTCTCTTCACGGTGTAGATAGACAAAACAATTCCTTCTCTAGTTTGGGACCAAGGACAACTTTCAGGCCCAAGAATGAAAACAACAATGAAGTGAGAAGGAAAAACGAGGAGGATGGAGCTTCATAACCTGAAGCTCTGGCTGGACAATTGATTCTAATGTGCTGATGGACCAGAACTTATAAAAATGTGAGACCTCATGATCTGTTGTCCATTTTGTGACCATTTTGGTGCGTCTTGGGTATGGTCCATCTGGACTCTTGTGTGGCCCAAGAGATCCCATTGAGACATTTTGATAAATCCCTGCTTTACCCTTCTTCCCTGTCTGGTCTCTGTTCCAGCTCAGCCTCCAGAAGTCATCCCTACTCCCAGCTCTCCGTGTGCCCACGGTGTTGTGTTTTCTCAGCAGCCGCAGGATTTTCCTCGTGGCAGGCTTTACAGGAGGGCAGGAAGGGCTCAGCTCCTGGATCTCCCAGGGTTTTGCAGTGTGGCTGCACTGCCTAAACTCCCAAACAGAGCTCCAGCTCAACCCCACTCCCAGGATCAAATGAGCTGCCCCTGCCCAGTGAGTTTTGATGCTGTAATGGGACTTTTGTGAGCGTGGCTGAGGGGGAAGATGGGGTTTCCACACGCATAATTCACTCCTCTGCACCAGCAGAGCTCTCAAGTATTGACTGAGCCTGGGAGGGCTGATGGGTCGTGTGATAAACCTGTGGAGGAGAGGAAAATTGAATAATAACAGTGTCCTGTGACTGAAGTCTCCTTGTGTTCACAGGTCCGGGGCTGATAATGCTGGGGGAAATCTCACTCTGAGATAGCCCAGCCTGGGTGAGGAATGGATGGGGACACGCTGCTTTTATCTCTAAGCAGGGATAGGAAATTTGATCAGGCTTTGCTAATTCTGGGGAGGATTGAGAAGGGTGAGATGAGAGGACTCGAGGCTGGGGAGAGAGAGAAAGTTAAAGAAAATATAATCCACAGCAACGAGAAATGTCAGCAATACATTCGTCCTTCTGCTTCACTGCCTCCAGAATTCTTTTCTCCTTGAAGTTTTCTTGCTTCTTTTTCTGGAAGTCACGAAGGGTGGAGGGGAAAAAATTAAGGGAGAAGAGAGGGATGAAAGAACACAGCTAGGGGAATGAAACTAAAAAATAATAAATAAATCCATTTTGTGTATCAGCAGAGCAGGTGTTTATCACTAATATCCCCTTCCCTTTTTTGCCACCTGCTCTGGTGTTACCTGGCTGGCTCTCGTGGACAGGTGTGATGTGATGGGGAGCCCAATTTCATCCCCCTGACACAGCTGTGTCTCCCATCCTGGGTGAATCCATCCCTGGCACTGGTGTGAGGACAAAGAGAGGGGTGGCTGTGAGCAAAGCAGGCTCTTTAATGCTGATGAAATCTAAAAAAAAAAATGAGATGTGGTTTTTATAGGAACGTAGAAATTGCCAGACTGGAACCGAGCTCTGCTTCATGTTGTTAAGTATCCTTTTTAAGCACTGGCTGCTTCCAGAGGCTGTGTGAGGAGATTTGCCCTGAGGGCTCCTTCTTCCACTCAGAAATAGGGAATTCACCAGTTCTTTGCAGCGTGAAGGGTTTACACCCCATCCAAACATTCATTTGTATTTTCTTCCTTCAAATTTAACATTGTCATTCCAGCCATTCGTTCTCTTTATAGATGTCGAGCCTTCCCTCAGCCTCGCAGAGGGTTTTTTTCCCTCGTGGTAATGATTTACCCGTGCTAATTATGCATTTTTTTTTGCCGAGAGAAACATATTGGTGGTTGCTTTAAACAGAGCGATTTTTCACTTTAATTGAACTTACATCTTTGTGGCCCCGGGGCAGGCTGTCAGTGGAGCTCTCCCCTCCCCTTGAGACGCTTTTTTGGAGCCCAGCAACAGCCACTTGTTGAGATGTTTTTCAGGTTTTTCAGGTTCTTCCCCCCTTGCCTGTTCCATTTTAAAAACCCCTCTCTGTAAAAGCAGCTTTACAAAAGGCAAGAGCTCTCTTTGCCTGTCGAAAGAATGAAAAAGACCCCGTTAAGTTGCTTGTTGATATTCCCCGACAGTTTTTTTTCCCCAATTCCTTGCTGCTCTGCAGCTGTTAAATTTGTTTTCTCAGCTGTGAGGATTACTCCAGCTTTGCTCGAGCTGCGTTTTCTCACCATTCATCAAGCTTCTGGTGAGGCAAGGAGAGATCCATCAACACCAAAACCCCCTCCAAACTCCTGCCTGGGTGGAAAAAAAAAATAATAAAATAAAGAAATTCCTGCCTGGAGAAGGTGGAATTTGCTGCCAGGTTTTTCCAGGGTGTTTGTGGTTTCTCAGCTTGCAGGAGAAGGCGTGGAGGGGGGTTTGCTGTGTGGGGTCGTGTCGGGATAAAAGCAGCACGTCAGGGTTTTTGGGAAGCCTGGGCCTGGCACTGCTCTCCAGGGCAGCTGGGGATGCTGTGTGGCTCCTGTTGGGGACAGGGGTGACAGGATGATGGCATTTTTGGAGGTGTGAGCAGAAATCCCTGGCACAGGTTGCCCTGGGAAGTTGATGCCCCATCCCTGGAAGTGTCCAAGGCCAGGCTGGATGGGGCTTGGAGGAACCTGGGACAGTGGGAGGTGTCCCTGCTCGTGGCAGATGATCTTTAAGATCCCTTCCAACCCAAACCACTCCATAATTCCATGAAATAACAGCAGATTCCTTGAGTGTCCTTGTCAGGCTGTGCAGAGGGAACAAGCAGAGATGCTTTTCAGGGATGTCTTCTTTATCTCTGTGGCAGCTTCAACAGAGTGTTTTTTTTTTTTTTTTTATGGGGGGTTTCTTTTAGTGATTTAACATTTTATTTAGCCTTTTGGCTTTTTGCTCTACTGTCGAAGAATTTTTTTTCTGCAGAAATCTCCAAATAGCAGGGCGCTGTGGTGATAGCAGTGAAGAAGAGCACCAGCTCACACAGTCATTAAAAATGTATCAGTAGTTTCAGAAGCAACTTGCTCCCTCTCGGAGGCAAATCGTCCATAATTCTGCTTGGTATTTAGAGACTTTTATCTCCAGAGAGAGCACAAAACTCTCCAGTATAGCTCTGATTTATTTTATTCTCTTGAATTTCCAGAGCTGAAAGACAAAAAAAAATAGAAAAGGAAAGGGGGCTTAGCAGGAAAAGAATTTCATATTTGTGCTGCACGCAGGGGTCAGCTCGTGATCCAGCAGCAGCTCCTCAGCAAGGCACCTCCCACCCTGAAGGACCCAGGGAACTTTTTCCCAACCATCCCACTCTTTTTTTGGGGGAGCAGATTGGGAATGCTCCACAGACAGCTGTCCATCAACCAGGCTCTCCCAGCCTGCTGGCAGAACAGGAAAGAGGGAGCCACTAAAGCAGGAGCTGTGAATGCTCAGCTCCTGACACGTTCTCGCTGGGGAAGTTGGTTTGATTTATTTTCAGCCAGCTGAGGATGAGTCTGGGCTAAGTCATCTTCACATGCACGAGAATTAGTGTGGAAAGCTGCTAAATAGCTTTGTCTCTTCAGGGTTTTCTTGGCTTTCTGAGGTTTTATATTTGTGCTGCACGAAGGAAAGTTGTCCTTCTCCCCTCTCTGAGTGGAATTTGGGGCTGTGCTGGAGCGGATACCCCAGCTGTAGCCACAATTCACTGGTGCACCTGGGTGGAACTCCTGTTTTACAGCATCTCCCGGGGAAATGAGGGACAGACAGATGCACCTCGCAGCTGGAAGGCAGCTTGGGAGGATGACAAGCTCAGCAAGGCAAAATTAATGTACAGTGAGGGCGTTGGAACTGTGCTCACCACCCTTTGGTGCCTGAATTTCGGGGGGAGGCAGCAAGTGGGGACCCAAACACCTCTTTGTTCATTTGAGAGTAACTTTGACACTGGGCTAGGAGGAAAATCCTCTCTTTCCTTCCCTCCTTATCCTAAATCTGGAATGCCAGCATCTGTGCAGGTGTGCTGCTGGGGAGGAGCCTTGTGCTCCTCTCCCCAGGTGTTTTGCAATCACCTCCAGCAGCCAGATGGTCCGTGGGCATGGCTCGTAGGATCCCGTGTTTTCTGCTGTTTGGCAACCCCCCAGGTGCATTTCTACTGCTGACAGCTGTTCCCTGGGCCCGTGCTCCAAAATCCAAGCCCTCCTGAGGGGTGTGGAATGTGTGAGGTGGAGCAGCATCCCCCTGTGCTCCAGGTAATTACAGCCCTACCGCTCCCGGAGCAGGGCTCAGAGGGCACTTTGGATTTATTGCTCAGCTTTGCCGTTAACTCCGAGCTGCTGATGCACAGGCAGCTGTGGGAATCTCCTCCTCAGCCTCTCCAGCAGGCTGCAGACAGGAGGAGCAGCCCTGGGGTCTGTCCCTCGGAGTAGGGAGTCGCAGGAACTCTTCCCCTTTCCCTTTCCTCTGTGCATTTTGAAGTTTTCCTTCCTTTGTGCATTTTGTCCTTTTAGAGTCTGAAATGAGAACCACTCCTTTTAACCTGGTGGGTTATTGAGGGGGTGGGTGAGAATAGAAAAGCCCTTCCAGAGCATCCAGTCCAAGCTGTGACCCATCCCCACCTTGTCACCAGCTCTGAGTGCCAGGGTTTTCTGGTTCTCTGGACACCTCAAGGGGTGAGCACTCCAAACCTCCCTGAGCAGCCCCTGCCAAGGACTGGCCACCCTTTCCATGGAGAAATTCCTGCTGCTGTCCACCCTGAGCCTGCCCTGGCCCATCCTGAGGCCGTTCCCTCTCCTCCTGTCCCTGTTCCCTGGGAGCAGAGCCCAACTTCCCCTGGCTGTCCCCTCCTGGCAGGGAGCTGTGCAGAGCCACAAGGGCCCCCCTGAGCCTCCTCTGCTCCAGGCTGAGCCCCTTTTCAGCTCCCTCAGCCCCTTCCCCAGCTCCTTTTCTTTCTCTGGACACTCTCCAGCCCTTCCACGTCCTTCCTTGAAGTGATTCCATAGAGCTTTGGCAGGGAATGATGGGGATGTAAACTCCAGCAACCTCCTGGAATTTCAGGCAGGCGTTTCCCTCCTGTTTGGCTGGAAATCAAGAGGTTTGTTACCCCCTTTTCCCTGCCCTGCTCCTGGTCTAACATTCCCTCCCAGATTTTACTGGCTGTTCATCACCAGGGGCTGGCAAGGAGAGCACACTGGGGGGAGCAGCACAAGGAGTAGGACCTAAAAAAGGAGGAAATCAGGACTGTGAGTTTTGGGGAGCAGCTTCAGAGCCAGAACCAAACACGAGGAAGCTCTTTGGGTGGCAGAGCTCAAGCTGCCCTCGCTGTCCTGCTGTCTCCATCCCTGTTCCCATGAGGAGGGGATGTCTGTGAGTGTTCCACGAGCTCCAGCTCCACATTCTGGGCTGTGAGCGAGCTTTTGACGTGATCCTGCTGTTTTGTCAATATCTTGGGAAGTTTGGAAATAGCTGCTTCAAAGTGCTCAAATGATATGTTGCTCTGCAATCTGTCTCTGCCGCTGCCAGCGCTTCTAAGTAACCAATTTCCCAATTTAACCTTTTAGGGCTCCTCTTCCCCGGGGATTAATCTGGAACTCCCATTGAAAAGAGGGGAGAAAGAAAAAAATTGAGAAAATTGTAATTTGCCCTTCACAGAGGTGGCTCATGATTTTCCAGGTGTTTTTTTAGGGAGTTTCTAGCTTTAAAAAAAAATCAGGATGCTCTTCTTATGTCTGGCTGACAGCTGAGCATGAGATCCCTCGTGGGAATTTTCTGGAATTGGGATGCAGGAGGCAGAGCTGGAGGAGGGAGCTTCCCAAGGGAGGCGTGATCCAGGAAGGGGTCAACCCTCAGGGAGTGGAGATGTCTCAGGGCTGGCTGGATTTTTATTTCTGTGGCCCTGTCTCTGTATTTCCCCTCAGTGAATAAGGGTTGGTCCCTGTGGAGAGTGCTGAGACAAGCTGGAGGAATTCTTAAATGTAATCTAAAAATAGATTAATTGGAAAATTGCAAGTAAAAGGCAGCGTCTTGCTCGGACAAAACTCCTGGTAACTTCAAAGGCAGATTAAAGACTTTGCCTGTGTCAGGACTTCGGTATTTGGCCCAAGAAAGAGACAAATGGAAGAGGGTGAGAATGTTTGCCAGCAAGCTGGAGAAGGGAGAGATAAGGTAACAGATGAAACACTCAAAGTCAGCATTTAAGGACATTGCTGCCTGTGGAGATAATTTTATCAACTCCAGAGACAACCGTTTTTGTTTTTTTTTTTTTTCCTATGAAGTAAAATCTGCCCTTTATGAAGCCGTTTAAAATGGTATTTGTTACAAATTTGATTAGCTGTGCTGCAGGAGCCTGCTGCGGGACAGCCAGTGCCAATATCTGTGCTCATGATGAGTTTGTGGATTTTCTACCTCCTGCCCTTCCTTTTTAGTGGTGTTGTGACTTTGGAACTTGGACCTCTGTGTGGTTGGGTGCTGAGACCTTGTGTGAGGACAAAAAGGATGATCTTGGTCTAGAGCTGAATCCTCTGGTTCCTGAAAGGGAGGGAAGGAGGTGGCTGGAATTGTGGCAAGGAAATGGTTTCTCATTTGGTGAGGCCCAAGTGACTTCCACCTCCTAAACCCGTCCCTCAAATCGTGTTTTGCTACGAAAATGTTCTGTCCCATCCTAAAATCAGAAGTCAGTATTATATAATGAATTGCAGGCTGCTCTGAGTGGAACGAAAAAGGGGGGGTGGGTGAGAATAGAAGTCAGAGATGTGACTCAATATTGATTTCCACTTGTTTTTTGTTGAAACGCTAAAAATGCCATGATGAAATATTTGGACTTTTTCTCGTGTTTCTTTCCTTTTTTTCTTTTTTTCTTTTTTTTTTTTCTTGCTAGCAGCTCTCTGCCCAGTTTGATTTCAACCCTGAATAATTCATAGTCCGTAAATAGCTTCCTCCTCCTCGGGTAAATAGAGCCTTTGTCTCCAGTGCTGGGTGAGCTGAGTGATGCTGCTGGGGGAGAGCAGAGGGGCTCACGGGGGTGTTTTGTGTCTCCCTGCAGAGTTATGTCATGCCCAGACCACCACAGGGCTCCATGAGGATTTCTGGAAGATGCTCCGTGTCTTGGCGCCTCTGGTGCTCCTTCTGCTGTGGCTGATGAGGATCTGGGCCAGCCCCCATTCCCTGAGGATTGGTGAGTGCTCCTGCCTCGGGGCTGGGGGTGTTTGGCTGCTCTGGAGGGAATTTTGGGGAGAATCCTCCCTGCCTGCTGGGGTGTCTCTGTCATGGTTTGAACACCAGGTTTGTGCTAAGGAAGGCAGGAGCCTCCCTTGGAATGGAAAATGCAAACCCCTTCCCTCCCAGTTATTAGAATTTTGAAATGAAAGGGCTCTCAGGTAAAGATATGGGAATAGAATAACAGTTCTCTATTAGAAGAACTAAAATAATTTAAAAAAAAACCCTACAAAAACCCCATGCAGTATTAAAAAAACCCAAACCCTACAGTCAGGATCCCAGCTGTCCCCTGTGTGTCAGGGGTTGGTGGCAGTGCCATCCCATGGTGGCTGCAGTCCCAGTGGCAGATGTGGCTCTGGTGGAGCAGTGATCCTGGTGAAAAGTGGAGTTTTCCTCTGATGATCCAGTAGGGAGAGATGAGCCTGGTTTTCCACTGGGAATCTAGTGGCAAAGGCTGCTTGGTGTTCCCAATCCCAGATTGGACCCAGGTAGGAATTCTTGGTGTTCCAAACCCCTGATTGTGTCCAGGTAGGAATTCTTGGTGTTCCAAAGCTCAGACTGGATACAGGTAGAAATGTTTGGCTCCTCCCCTGTCTGGAGCATCTCCCAGTGGGCTGATGGAATTCTCTCAGTGACACTCACTGGCCCAGCAGCAGAAGATCTCTCCCTGGAGGAAGGCTGGGTCCTGGCAGAGATAAAGAAACTGCCCCAGCTGGTTTTAAACAGTTTCCTCATTAATAGAGGATTCCTCCACCCCCCTACTCCCTGCCCCAGTTTTAGCAGCTGCTGATAGAATATATATTTTTGGTTACATTTTGCTCTGCAACCCATGACACCCATCCAGGTGGGGCTGGCACTGAGTGGAAGTTCTCTCCTTCCTCTTGTTCATGGGGAGTGGAGACACTGAGCTCCTCCCTGCATTTTGGGAATGTTCTATTTTCAGTTTGTTCATGAAATGCAGTTTATGGTGAGTTTACACATTGAGCTCCTCCCTGCGTTTTGAGAATGTTCTCTCCTTCATCTTGTAAATGAAATGCGGTTTATGGTGAGCAGACACACTTGCTGAAGCCTCTCCCTGCATTTTGGAAATGTTCTCGCTTTCCTTTTGTAAATGAAATTAGTTTATGGTGAGTTGACACAGCTGCTGAAATTCCTCCATGCATTTTGGGCATGTTGTCTCTTCCTCTTGTAAATGAAATTAGTTTGTGATGAGTTGACACAGTTGCTGAGCTCCTCCCTGCATTTTGGGAGTGTCCTCTACCTCCTTCTATCAATGAGATGGAGTTTATGGTGAGTGGACACGCTGAGCTCCTCCCTGCATTTTGGGAATGCTCTGTCTTTAGTTTGTAAATGAAATGCAGTTTATGGTGAGTTGACACACTTGCTGAAGTTCCTCCTTGCATTTTGGAAATGTTGTCTCTCTCCTCTTGTATATGAAATGCAGTTTTTATGGTGAATTTCCGTATTTGCATTGGTTTTCATGGAGTTGATGTTGCTCTTTCTGTGTCAATTCAAGCCCTCACCTCAAAGAGCCACTGAGGGACTAAACTCAGCCCCTGCCATGTCCTACTCCCTCTCCTAAACTCCCCGTAAAATGAAATATTTCTGTCACAAATATATTTGCCCTCCATCGATGAGCAAGGGGTGGCAGAGCCCAATGTGCCCCCAGTTCAAGGGTCCCCCAAGAAGAGTGAAAACCCCAAAATGCCCCATTTGCATTCCTGCCCCATGAATTTGGCCTCCTTTGGGCTGTGTTCAAGAACACTCAGGGACAGGCACCATCATTTTCCCTGGCTGCCCGTGCCGATTAAGGAACAGAAATGCATCCAGAAACCCCTAATGGAACTCACCTCCCAGAACTTTGCTCTGTTGTTTAGAAAGGAAACTGCTTCCCCTGGCTGCTCCCCCTGCAGCCCCCAGCTGACTTTATTAACTATTTGTTGTAGATAAGCAGCTAATCCATTCCTGTCCCCATTTGCAACTTGCACAGGTGACACACTTGAAGGAAAATCACCTCTCCCCTCTGCTAGGGGAGCAGGAGGCAGCTCAGAAAATATGGGGAGGGAGGGTGTGAGCTGGCAGGAGCCTGGGAAGGGTGGCTGGGTGTTTTATATCCCTGGAATCCCTGATTTGTGTGGAGCACTCCCTGCACGCTCCCAGCCCTGCTGCCTGCATTTCACCTTGATGGGCACATCCTCCACTCGAGCAGGCAAGGATGGGGATGGGAGGGTGAATTATCAGGATGCTGAAAGTGAAAATCCTTCATTTTGCTTCGTGTCCCATCTTTTTGGGGTTTTTTGGAGTGTGCAAAAAATAGGGAAACTCCCCCGACAGCACAAAGCTGCAAACCTGGGGTCTGTTTGTTTCCCACCCCACCAGAGTGAAAGGTGGAAATGTTTGAGACCTGGGACTGTGATTTTCAGCTTTTAAGGACTGGAAACTCAAATCTGTGCTGCAGCTTCCAGGTGGGAATGGCAGCTGCCTTCCAGCTTGGTTTAGTTTGGGGGGTTTGATGAGTGGTGTTCCTTCAAGCCACAGTTTCATTTTTACAGGGCCGCCAACAAAAAAAGTTAATAAAAATAAAGTGCAGAATAAAAAGAGGGGGAAAAATATTGCCAGCAGCCCTGAAATCATTCCCAAATGCATGCTTTTGGCAAGGCAGGGAGATACGGTATCTAGCAAAATAAATCAATGCTCTGCATAGGGGAGGAAAAAACAGACCAGCAAGAACATTTAAATATTCAAAGAAAATTCAGCAAACATTTAAAACGATCCTGGAAACCATCTGATAATCTGATAATGGGCTGTGATCACTAATGGGAGGTGAGCTGGGCAATGTCAGGATCGGTCCTTGACCAGGAAAAAAAAGAGATTTTTCCCTGCAGCTCTTGGCTTCCAGGCAGAAGGAAACAGGGTGGTGCTGAGTCAGGGATGCTTGGCTTGTGAACTGAGCCCTGAGCTTCCCTGCTGCTGCTTTTTTGGGGTTTCGGGTGGATCTTGGCCCTGGCAGCCCTCAGTGGAGTGGAGAGGCAGCAGATTGCCTCATCTCTGAGCACACTGTGAATTTCTGCTGGCCTGGACAGGCCCCACAGCGAGTGTTGCATTGCAGTGAGCTTGAGAGGAGTCATCTGTGCAAGAAATGGAGCAGAATGTGGGCTACAGGGTGACCTTCCCCGTGCCTTTGGCTGCAGAGGAGCAGCCTGGAGGCTCCTGAATGCTCTATTTCTCTCCTTGATACACAGAGCGGGGGAAACCATCAGTGCAAACCTGGTTTTTTCAGCCTTAAATTGTTTGTTCTCTTCTGAACAGGAGAAAATCTCCTTCCTCCTATTTTTCTGGAGACCTTGGGGGGGGGAAATCCAGGTCTAAAAGCTTGATGCCAAATGGTGATGTTTTACTGAGAATGTCTTTTGTCAGTCAGTTCCCTGCTCTGTCTGGGTGAATTATTATCTCTGTGGACCTCAAAAGCTGGCTCTGATCAAGGAGCAGGCAGGCATGGGAGTGTTCTCAGGAGGGAAGGAATTGCCTCCAGGCAGCCTGGAGCCCTTGGAAGAACCAGTGCGAGGCCTCCCAAAATATCCTGGGACCTCTTGCACAGGTTGTGTTGCAACCAGCCACCCCAAAACCCAAACCCCATCATCTCCCTCCTGCTCTCCAGGGTAGCATCTCCCCTGGCCCTGCTTCCCTGCAGCACACAAGGTGTGTGGGAGCAATTCTGGGTTTGTTTTTTTTTTTTTTGTCTGTTCACTCGTGCTCAAGGAAGAGTCGGGAAATTTGCCTGAGTTATCTACTGGGTTATTTACTCGGCCTCACTGAGCAGAGCGTGGGGGCCCTAAATTGGCATTCTCTGGCCTGATTCATTGGGTGTGCTAAAGAAGCTCGTTTAAAATTCATACCCTGGCCAAAAATTTTAGTTTATCCATGGAACTGCCCTCACCAGGAGCAGGATCAGGAGCCCTGACAGAGGATTTGCTGACAAACTTCTTGTAAGGCCTCCTGTAGCCCCTCAGGCTTGCCTCTGTCCATGAAAATCCCTTCCCTGCCTCTGCCTCCCAGCTCTGTAAGCTTTACACAACAGCTGCAGCATTTAAGGGTGTTTTTGAGGGTGAAACTTGGTGTTTTCCTTCCCCACATCCAGGGGCTGTGCATCCACCCCGGCTCAGCTGTCATTGCTGTCCCAGTGCTCTGTGGTTTCATCCACCAGAGAACTAATTTGTCATCCAAGTCCTCATGAACCCCTCCCTGATGCTGGGCTGTCACTGTAAGTGTCACTCTGGGTGGTTTGTCCTTGTTTCCAGGCATGATTCAAAAAATCTGGAGTGCCTAGAGGGCTGTGAATCTCCTGTGTCTGCTCTGATGGTGGAACTGGAATCACGGAGTGGTTTAGATTGGTTTGAAGATCCAGTTTCACCCCCCCTGCCATGGGCAGGGACACCTCTCACTGTCCCAGGTTGTTCCAAGCCCTGTCCAGCCTGGCCTTGGACACTTCCAGGGATCCAGGAGCAGCCACAGCTTTGCTGGGCCCCCTGTGCCAGGGCCTGCCCACCCTCACTGGGAAGGATTTCTTCCCAATATCCAATCTAAACCTACTCTTTTAGAGTTTTAAACCATTCCCTCTCTTCCTGTCACTCTCAGCCCTTGTAATAAGTCCCTCTCCATCTTTCCTGCAGCTCCTTCAGGTTCTGGAAGGCTGCAATGAGGTCACCCCAAAGCCTCTCTTCTCCAGGCTGAACAATCCCAATTCTCTCAGCTTTTTGCATCGAGAAAATGTTCTTGGGGATCCCCCAGAGCTGTGGGAAGCCCCTGGCATTCAGCTGTGTGTGCTGAAGGAGGTGGGAAGAGGCAGAGTGGAGCTTTCTCAGCTTTTTCTGTGGTTGTGTGGTGCCCCTTTATCCCCAACCCATCCCATCGTTTGCACTGCCCTGAATCCCGGTGTAATCACCCTGCTGAGGTGTTTATGAAATACTAAACCACTTTTTTCAGTGAGGAAAAGCCCCAGAGCTGCCCTGTTGGGGGCAGTTTGGCCATAGGTGTGTCTGAGCTGGAGGGCTGAAGCAAGGGAAGAAGGAGCATTAAAGACTCGTGAGGTAAAAATGAACAACAACAGCAGAGGAATTGGGAATAGTTCAGTTCAGCTCCCCCAGGACACACAGAATTCTCCTGCAGGCCCTGCAGGGAAGATCCCACAAGGCAGAATTAGCATTTTAAAGGGTGCTGGTGGCTCTGATGATGAAGGTGCTGGGGAAGGAGGACAGCTGATGTCAGCAGGTACCAAACTCTTCCTCCCAGGTGTCAGGATGAGGTGATGGGGGGAGAAACTCAGCTGTGCCTTTCACTGTCGGCAGACACTGTGGCTTTGTGGCAGATTTTGTGCCATCCCCAGCTCCCCTCCTCCTGTTTGCAGCTGGTTCACACAGCTTGAAACCCCTCTTCTCCCTCCTGCTGGAAACATTTAACACACACAAAGCACAAACTCCTTTCCTGGTGTAGCTCTGCCTTAGCCAAGCCCTTTGTGGATGCTGCTGATGGATCTGGAATAAAGTGGCCGTGGATTTGCTGTTCCCCAGCAGAGTAATGGCCTTACCCTGGCTTTGAACCCAGCCAGGCTGTTGTGATCAGCTCAGAGCACAGGAACAAATCTGCAGGGCTCACATGGTGGTGCTGTTGCTGGAAAACCTTTCCAATTGTCATTAGGATCAGTCTTTAATCCCAGCCTGGCTTGGGGAGTGGGGTGGGAGGAGGGTGTAGTTATTGGGATGCAGTATTAATATTTCCCCCAATATCAAAAAGAGCCAGTTAAGTTCATTAAAGTGAAGTAGGTTTTTAGTTATTTATCATTTGCTGCTGGGGAGTGGTGAGAGGTAGAGAAAAATACAATATTCATCTGCTATCTGCTCTTTTAATTTTCCTCTGATTATTCTTCTTGGAGAGCGATGTCTTATTTATGGGTTTTGACTTATGTGCATAAATAGTTTTTTAAAAAAAATCACCTGTACAGATGCCAGGCCCTTCAGCAAAGCCTCATTTCGACTTAGAGTGAATCACAAATGATTTGGGGTTGGAAGGATCTTAGAGATTACCCAGTTCCAACCCTGTGACCTGGGCAGGGACATCTTCCACTGGATCTGATTGCTCCAAGCCCTGCCCAGCCTGGCCTTGGATACTTCCAGAGGCAGCCACAGGTTCTCTGGGCAGATTTTATCCTTGGATTCTTTGCAGTTGTCCCCAGGTATTCTATTCCTGTGTTCCAGCACTGGAAACAGTGGCTGCCACTGCCCCATCTTTTTCACCCTCCCTGTCCTGAGCGACCTCATCCACTACTCAAGGATAAAATGAGATGCTTTTTCTCAAGAAAAGGCAACTGAAACTGCTCAAAGAGGGGCTGATGAGCGGTGCAGTCATTTATCTACACTGCTTTTCTCTGGAATGGTCTGGTGAAAGGTGTTTTCTTAAAAGCTTTTCCTGCAGGACACCAGGGCAGGGTGTTGAGGCTCAGCCGAGGTGGGCGCCGCGCGGTCTCCGTGTGCAGGCAGGAGGTTTGCACGCTATTCCCACTAAACCTGTGGATGCAGATTTTCCTGGGGCTGTGCTCAGCACCCTCACAGCCTGCAGAGGCAGGAGGCTCATTAGCACCATGGAAGTGTGAGGGAAAACTGCGGGAGGAGCGCGAGCGCTTCCGAGCGGGAACCGGGACCAGCCGCGAGCGGGTTCTTGAGGGAAACACAAACCCTGAGGGATGCACAGAGCCTGCAGCCCTGCTTGGCTTTGGTTTTCAGCAGTGGGAGAGCCCTCGCTGGCAGGTTGGCAGGAGTGGGTACCAAAGAGAGGAGGGATTGATGCCTTCCTCCACCCTGGAGCTTTTTAACGCAAATTTTATGTGGTCAAGGTTGGATGCGTTAGGCTTAAAAATCAACTGAGCTTCATCGTGCAGGGAAACTCCATGGAAAAAAGAGGGATTTGGGGGAAGAGTAGGGAAACTCGATGGAAAAAGAGGAATTTGGTGCAGAGCAGGGAAACTCTGTGGAAAAAGAGGGATTAAGTGCAGAGCAGGAAAACTCCATGGAAAAGAGGGGATTTGGTGGCAGAGTAAGGAGACTTCATGGAAAAAAGAGGGGATTTGGGGGCAGAGTAGGGAAACTCTGTGGAAAAAAGAGGGGATTTGGTGCAGAGCAGGGAAAATCAGCATTAGGGAAACTCTGTGGAAAAAAGAGGGGATTTGGTGCAGAGCAGGGAGACTCCATGGAAAAAAAGAGGGGATTTGGTGGCAGAGTAAGGAAACTTCATGGAAAAAAAGAGGGGATTTGGGGGCAGAGTAGGGAAACTCCGTGGAAAAAAGGGGGATTTGGTGCCCAGCAGAGTGAGCTGCCCTGCAAGGGGAAGGTGTCTGGGCATCAGGCAGATCATGCCCAACAGATCAGTGCCCCTTACCTGGTGTGGGAGGGCTCTGCCTCTCTCCAGGCTGCAGCTTTGCCACATAAAACCTAATGAGCTCCTCGTCTCCAGCGGAGGAATCCGGCACTATAATAATATGAATAATAAATAATAAGCAGATTTATATTTTAGATCAGTGCCACAGGGCACAGAGTGAGGAGGGACAGGGAGTCAGCCAGACAGATCATCTCTTTCCATCTCTTGCACCTCTGTGGCAGAGTTATTTTTCCTGATCTGTTCCTATTCATTAATGTCCGAGAGGCAGGTTATATTATCCACCCCAGGAGGCCTTTAAGCTTTGTTTTGATTCATTATATATCCACATACATATTATATAGATATAGATCTCTCTGTGCAGAGCAGCTGGATGGGGAAACCGGCTGGTAGTTATGGAAAAGAGCCACGTTACTTAAGCAGCAAATCAACGTTCTATTTCTTCACTCTCTTGTTTATTGAGAGCCATTTAGCCACCAGCACGGGGGAAGCTGTGCTGCCTCTGGGCACAGCAGCAGCTGCTGCCCTGGCCTGTGTGGCTTTGAGGCTTTGGAAGGTGACTGGGTGGGGAGCAGGTGCTATTTCAGCAGGAAAAGGGAAATTTAAGGAGAGGGCTTGGTGGAAAGGCGTCATTTCTCTCTTCCAGGCACAGTCCTGAGCTGTGGCAGGGTGAAGGAGGACAGGCACGGATAGGTGCATGTGCAGAATTTTGTATCAAAGGTCTGGTTTTTCACATTTGTTCCTGAATATTAAACATTCTCCCGGAGCCAAGGATCAGGATCTGAGAGTCATGTAACTTGTTTTATATCTAAATACTGTTCCTGCCCCTGGGCAGCACTTTGTGTATTTAGCCGCTGAGCCACTTTTAATACAGATCTTTTTACTTCACACAGAGGAAGCTACTGATAGCAGGATCTACTCTGCAATTTCTTTCATTATTTTTTCATATATACATATGAATAAAAAAGTCAATTACATGAATGAAAGATCCTTGGTTGCCTGCCTAAACAGCTGCCAAAGTGAATTCCAACTCGGAGCCAAATTCAGCAAGGCTGGAATTTCTGCAGAGAGCTCCAGTGTGGCGTGAGATGGGATTGAGCAGGAGGCTGCCTGACGGATTCCTGCTGCCCAGCCCCTCGCCCCTGGCTAGCTGTGTGGGCAGGCAGCAAGGATGGATTTCAGCAGGGCTGGATTAAATCTCCTCCTCAGAGCCACCAGGCAGCTGCCTTGGCATCCAGAGCACCTGGAGCTTCGTGCCAGCCTCGGTGAGACTCAGAGCTCCAAACCCGTTCCCCCTCACAGAACAATGAACTCGAGTGTAAGGAACCACCTGAAGTGAGCAGGAGAATTTTGGGGATGTGGGCCCGAGCTGGGTGGAGTTAGAAAATCTGGAGAAGTACAGAAGGGAGGCAAATCCCCCACAGAGGCAGGAGCAGTTCTGGGAATGGCTCCTGAGGATGGGGCACCTCTGGATGCCTGGCTGAGGGACACATTCCTTGTTTTTAGGGAATTGCTGCAGGTCTGTGGTGACCATGATGGGATCTGAAGGTCCTTTTCAGACAGTGAAGGGGAAGGAGAGTGTGCAGATTTTAGGTAGATGACAAATTTCCTCCAGCTGAGTTGAGATAAAGCCGAATTTGTCACCTGAGAGCTGTTGGAACCTTTCTGGGAAGGGCAGAGACATAGGAGAAGAAGACAAAAAGCCACTCCAGCTCCAGCCTGTCGGAGCAGAACTGAGATCCCCACGCTGGGAGTGCAAGGAAGGGTTTCTTTGTGCTCCAAGCCTCATGCTCAGGGTTGATTCCTCCTGCTCTCTTACTCTTGGCACGTTCCCTCACCCTTGCTCCGTGGATGGGTGGGTTGCAAGCTCAGGAGCTCTCCAGGCTGCCACGTGCCCAGAGCTGAGCTCAGTGAGGTGTTAAAGCCCTCTTGCCGAGCTTCAGGCACTGCAGGGCTGCTGGGCAACCTTCCCAGAAGAGGAGTTTTTGACCTAGCAGGGCACTTATCTCGAGTGTCCCTCTGCAGCTAATTGCTGCTGGCTCGGTGTCAGATAAACACGGTCCCTGAGAGACTGAAATCCCAAATTGCCCTGGCTTGGATTCAGCAGCTCCCACTCTCCACATCCAGGTGTTAGGGATGCACAGCGCTTGGAAAAGTCCCAATCCCAGAAGTGGAGAACAAGCTGCTGACAAAGCAGGGGGAGTGGGGGGTCCTGCCCTTCCCTTGCTTTGTGCTCCTCTTCCTCCTCTTCTCCCTCAGAGCTGAAAAAAAAACCCCAAAAAACACTGGGGGAAAAGCGAAGGATGGAAAGGCTTGAAAGAGTGAAATTTTTGCTTTGCTGTGGGATGTCAGCTGTGAAAAGCTGTGGGAGAGAAGGCCAACACACAGGTCACAATCCATGGCAGAAAGGGCTGGGAGCAGGCAGGGAAAATGGGAAATATCCACTTGATTTTATCAGGACAAGCATCCAAGGGCATTGTGGCACATTAGGGTGGCATCATAGCTCAGAGCCCTTCTTTGGGGTGTTATTTGGAGAAGAGAGGAGTGTGAGGAGTCTGAGGAGCAGAAGGTGGAGATCCTGGCTGGAGGAGAACTCGGAGAATGCAGATGTGACAGCAGAGAGGTGGAGCTGGGAGGGATCTGGGAACAGCAGGAGCAGCTCAGCTTGGCCTTGCCCTGACTCCAGCCCTGCCAAATGAGAGCTGTGGATGTCAGGAGGCTTCAGGGAGGGATGGCTCCTTTTCCTTTCCATCACTAATGAATTCCTCTTGCACCTCCAGACACTGTAGGGGCTTGGAGAGACGAAGTGGAACTTTATGTGAAAGTGATGGCTGAATGTCAATGCTGCTGTCGAAGCCAATTTGGGAGCTGGGAAGTGCTAAAAGAATTAAGATTGTTAAATGGAAATAAGTCTACTTGGTTGAGATAAAATAGGGTTTAAATGAGTGAAATTATCAGTGGATTACCCTTGTTAGAGCACTGCCTTATTTAATAAACTGGGTTTTAATCTGCTGCGAGCATTCCTGAAGGGAAAGCTCAGCCTGTGGAGGTGCAGGGATGTGATGGAGGGGAAGGACCAGCTGTGCCATCCTCCTCTAGAATGGAGCCACAGGAGCAGTAATTTGCCCAGGAGTGCTTTGTACTTCCATGAGGATCTCATCTGCTGTTTGATAAGTGGGTTGATCTTTGTTGGAGTTTCTCCTGCTGGCAGAATTGGGGTGGGATCCCTTAAGAGTGGGGATCCCCTTGATACCTCCGGGTCCCTGGGGAGCAGTTTTAGAGCAGAGCCATGCATGCTGCATCCTTTTTGGGGTAAATGGGTGCACTCAGAGCTGCACTGGAGCCCTGGCAAGGAGTGATGCAGAGGGGGCAGCCTCTTGCTGCATTTAGGAGGAAATGAAAATGCTGGAAACCTGGAGTGCTGCAATTTTACCCAAAGAGAGAGAGTAGTAATTATTAATGACCACTGATTACCTGCTGCTGCAGGAGCAGAGCTGTCACAGAAGAGCAGCCAGGTGCTTTACCTGGCCACCTGACTTAATGCAGATGTCACCTGTCAGCTCTCATGTGCTCCTGACCCACCTCTCTGTAGTGGCAGCCCTGAAAGCAGAACTGCTCCAGATGCTTCCAAAATTGCCTGTGGAGGGAAGGACCTGATTTCTCTCAGCACTTTTGGGACTCTGCTCTTGGCTGCTGGAGCTCTGAGCCTGGAGGTGACAGTCCCTGGCCTAGGGGGGAGCCTCAGGTACAAGGACAAAAGCACAAGGAGAGATGAGGCTCGGTTTTCTTCATAGCTGTGTGACCCTGAGGTTTCAGAGCATCTTTACTTGAAGGATTTGTGAATTTTCATTCTTTTTTACAGTCAGTTTTGAGAGAGAAATCAAGTTGTGAGTGGGTTGGGAGGCTCAGGTGGGATGCAGGAATCCAGGATCAAATTCCAGCCTTGGGGTAACCAGGCTGTGGGTAACCCACCTGGATTATGCTCTTATCTGTTCAGAGGAGTCTGTCCTCTGTAAATATTCATTTTTTGGTAACCTTGTTGTTGCCAGAAGGGTTGATAAAGCTGGCTGCAGGCAGAGCTGAGCCCATCCTGGATTTTGATCTCCTTTCCTGGTCTTGTCCAACAACCTGGTCTCTATAAATGCCAAACAGGTCTTGCATCTCATGCAGCTGAAATTGTGTTTGGGGCGGAATTCAGAGCTGGGAGAAGGCAAGGAAGGGGCTCTGTGTCCCCACTCTTGCTGGAGGGCTTGCTGCTCCCTCCCCAGTGCAGATTCACAGGAGCTGGGCTGTCTGAAATTATTCCTGTTGCAGAGCTGCAGGCCAGGATGAATGCCTGAGCTCCAGCCCGAGGCTCATCCCACAGGAGCTTAAAACTCCTGTGATCTCCTTGCCAAGCCCAGGGGGCAGTGAGGGCTGGGAAGTTGTGATGTGTTGTCAGCCCAGGTTTGTCTGAGGATGCCCTCACTGATTCCAGATTCCAGCCTGTCCTCTGTAGTCCCCAGGACCCGACAGGAGGGCTGCTTTGGATCAATTTGTGTGTGCTCATCGTGGTGTGGTGACATCCTCCACCTTGTTCCAGGTCTGATCCTCAGGAATTCCAGCAGGACAGGACTGCCCTGGTCTCAGCCCTTCCTTCCCACTGCAGAGAGGTTTGCTGGTCGTGCTCAGCTGCCCCCACTCATCCTCATTCCCATTTTTCCAGCAGCCAGTCCATTCTGCTCTTTGGCACTTCAGGACGTTATTTTTCCACATCCCTCACACAGAGGAGAGCTTGGCAGCTGCAGACCTTTAGTATTTATTATCCTTTGTATTTCTACCCATTTCAGTGGCTAGAATATCCACTAGAATATCACCCAGAATTGATTTTTTTGGCATTCTTGGTTCACTGAGGGCTCTGCTGCAGAGGCCAGAAGAACTTTATCATTCCAGCTGTGCTCAGAAATCCCATGATCTTAATGATCACAGAAGAGAAAGCAGAAAATGGGGGAGTTGGCAAGGAAATACCTTGCAGTGCTCGTGCAAAGTCATCAACACCCCATGTAATACCCACCCCAGATGTCTCAGGAGCCCCAGCTGAGTTTTTTTGGGGCCAGGTGAGGCTGCAGTGGCTCTGCCCAAGTCTCCAAGTCCCCAGTCCTTGCCATGGAACAGCTCTGGCACAAGGTAGGCCCTGTGCTTGCCCACAACTGAGGAGCATCAGCATGGCAGGAGATGGTTCTGAGCTGCCCAACTCAGATTTTGGAGCAGAATTCTCATTTTTCTCATTTTGTGGTTGAAACCCTGCTCTTCCCTCCTGCGTTTAAATCCCATGGAGCCTCTCATTAGGAGCAAATGATGCCTCAGGCAAGTGGAGCTGTAGAAAAGTAATCTTTATTAAGCACCCTCAGTGGTCAGAGCTGCTTGATGAGCTCCGGGGTTTTATTTGCAGGCAGCTTGGGTTGTTGTTGGGCAGGAAAAGGCTCTGAGCTCCCTCCAGTCCCTGTCTCCAGGTTGCTGTTTGCTATTTCTGCCCTCAGTGCCTTCAGCCCTGCAGAGCTGTCGAGGCTGAGAACAAAACGAGTGCAAAAGGCTGGGTGGGATAAATCAGGAACATGAGCAGGGATTCAAGGTGCCTGCAGCTCATCCTGAGCCTGACACAGACACAGATTTCCCTGTTAAAAAAAAGGTGAAAAGAACCCACAGACTGCTGTGGCTTTTTGCTGGACAGCCAGAGGGGGATGGATTGAAGAGTTTTGGAAAAGAAAGCAAGACACGGGGTGTGAGTGAAGGTGTTCACACCTCAGGTAACCCTGAGGTTGTTGGAGGCTCTGCTGCTGCACAGGAAAGGGATATTTCCAGTCTGACCTGAAAATCTGAATTCTCTGCTGCCTTTGCTCCTCCTTCCCCTCACAGAATTCCCAGAGCAGCTGTGGCTGCCCCTGGAAGCATCCCAGGCCAGGCAGGAGCAACCTGGGAGAATGGAAGGTGTCCTGCCTATGGCAGGGGGTGGCATGAGATCATTTTAGGTTCCTTTCCAAGCCAACCAATTCTGGGATTTTATGATTTCCTGGTTCCTGCCCTTTTGAATGACAAACTGCGACGGATCCGTGGCTGTTTGTTGTCCTGGGGCCGTCAGATTTCATTGTGAGGAAATGAGAAGCATTTTCAGGCATTAGCTGGCAGCATGGAGAGTTTCAGAGTAGCAGTTCGTGCCACTGAACATGCTTTTGGAAGATGTGTCCTCATGCTTGGAGAATCAATTAACCTCGAAAACATTTGGTGGCTTGGTTTGAAGAACACTGGCTCCGAGAATTTCCTCTCCTGCTGCTAAAATCAGCCACCTTCAGCGTGAAGCATGGATGGTTTCTAGCACTGAAAGGTGAAATAAGAACAAAAAAAGAGAATAAAATAACAGCACAATGCCAGAAGAAATAATAATAATAAAAAAAAAAACCAAAAAAAACCAGAGCATCTGTGTGACTAAAACCCTTCTGAAAACCAGTCATTTGCTGAATATATTTTGTTTTAAATATCCTGGCTCTGTTCTCTGCTCTTCCCCACCTTCCCCATCTGGAAACCATCCAGCATTATCCCTGCTTGAAAAGGCAGCACTGGCTGTGTGTTCTGCCCGAGCCAGCACCTGCAGGGAGCTGCAACAGGTCCCTGTCTGTCTGCTTGCTGGTTTTGGAGCTTTTTTCTTTTGGGGGGGAGAAAGCAGAGTGATGTGTGCACAGAAGTGGAGAAGTGCATCCTAACTGCTCTGCCTGCAGAGCTGGGACAAAAGCTCCTGAACTCCTGGGAGACTCTTGATGCTTGGAATATCATCCCTGCCCTGCTGCTTTTATGGATTTCTCTGCCAGAGCTGAATTAAAGCAGCTTTGGGGAAAAAGTGTTACAACCTCCTTGACCTAAAGTTCTCACCCCAGCAGCATCATCCTTTCCCCTGCCACAACGGGCTCCAGGAGCGTGGATTTTGCTTTCAGCTGCAAAAAGTGAAAAATACAATGGGATTCAATGCAGGCATTGTTGCTTCCATCTCTCACCTCTTTCTCCCTTCTGATTCTGGCAGCAGAGCTCAGCCCTGGGTTTGGAGGCATTCTGGATTCAGCATTTCCAGTAAAAGCACCAAATTCCGGCTTCCCCTTCTCAGTAAACCATCCCCTGGGTACTAAATCAGAATGGATTCAGTTAAAAAGCTGAGAACCCGGAAAAGTAAAATATCAGCATTGGGTTTAGGTGTTTTTCCAGGCAGGTTGTCAACACCTGAGCATGTGGATTTCTTGTTGCACTGAGAGCAGCAGGGGCAGAGAGCTGTGGTTGTTCTACAGGGTTCTGGCTGGGGTTTTTTTTTCTGCTTTTTGTAAGCCTGGGCACGCCACACTCATGCTTTAGATTTCAGTCTCAGCTTGCTAATCTGCTTTCTGACCTATAGAAGAAAATAGCTGGTAATTATTTGTTTACTTTGCGCAATTCAACTGTGCAAGATCTTCCTTAGAAGAGCCAGGCTGGCTGATTAGGAGGGGAGGTTTATTTTATTTTGGTTTAGTTTATTTTGCCTGGCACGTTGTCTTTTCATTTGGAAGGGCTGAATTTCTTGTTCTGTTCTGTTTTGGTTTTTTTTAGGAGGCTTGAACTCTGTGTTAAAGAGCGAAAAATGAAGCAGAGAGGGGGCAAAAAGTCAATTTTTGTGTGCTGTGTTTGGGAGCTGAGGGTTTGGGTGGGCTCTAAGGCACAGCCCTGGCTGAGTTTCCCCCACATTATTCCCCAAATTCCCTCTGACCCCGCACTGCACTGCAGCTCGGTGAAAGCAGGAGGGTGCTGAGCATCTTGCAGACAACAAAAACCTCTCTTCTGGGCCGGGATTATTCAACTAATCTCGTGATTATGGTGATAATCCCCTTTGCAGTGACACCCCTCTCCAAGGAGCTTTTCCCTCGGGCTCTTCCAAGTCCCAAATCCCATTTTCTCCTAATGCTGAAGTGCTCTATATTAAATTAAGGCACTTTCAGGGATCAGAGGTGTAAAAGTCCTGTGGTATTTAAAGCTTTGGAGTCTTTTGCCTGCCTGGCCCTCCTGGGGCTCGTGGTGGGGATGGAGGAGAGGGGCTCTGCTGTTGGAGAAGAGATGGAATTTTATCTTTTACCCTCTGTTTTTGGAGCAGAACAAGCTGAGGACACTGCACAGTGTCACAGTGATGCCCTGGGCTCTCTGCCTCCGAGGGCCAGATGATTCCAGGTGGGCTTTTCCAGCAGGGAAAGCAGCTCCTTCCCCTCTCTCACTGCCAGGTGCTCGGCAGCAAATAAATATTTTGCTCACAACTCACTGGAGGTGGCATCTCACCAGATGTGCTCTCACTTGGTGCGGCAGGAGATTTATTTGGTTGTCCATTTATAGCTTATTATTTCCTGCTGTCTCCCCCCTCCCCAGCCTAATAGCAGTTTGCTATCCACCAGGGTATACATTTTCTTCTGATTAAGTGCCGCTTAGCCGTTGGCTGCTTGCTCATTTTACTTTTATAGACACATTTACAGAGGCACAAGCGCCCAGGAGCAAGGGTAAGGAGAATGGAGACTCGCAACAGCTTGATTAGATTGGATTTTAATAAAGTTTCCAGCTAAGCTGCAGCACAACTATTCCTCACTGTGCTGATGATCTCCAGGGGTCTCTTTCAACCCTGATTATTCTGTGGTGTTGGAGAAGGGCTTGCACATCTTCTCATCTGTGCAGTGGGAAAGAATTCCCCTGGAATCCTTGACCAGCAGGGATCTCTGAGCTCTGAACATCTCCGAGCTCATCTCTCTAGGGCGGGGAGGGATTTTTTTTTTTTTTTTTTTTTATAATTTTCTTTTTCCCCATCTTTCCGCAGCTGCTAATTAGTTGCAGATGATGAGATAATTTATAAAAATTAGGAGCGATTTTCCCTCATTGTGCTAATATCGCTTGGCAATAAAACTGCTCTTTTAAGGGGGTGACTTTTCCCTAATGCAGGGATCAAGGCTAAAAATACATCCCTGTATTGGTGGGAGGGGGGGAGCGTGCTCCATCACCACGCTCAAGGAGCTCTCTCAGAAGTTCAGGGGAACCAACCAGGAGGATGAACTCAGATTGAACTGCAAATCCCAGCCTGGCTGTTTGGGAAGGAGATGTTTGATCGTGTCACCTTGGTGGCAGGGATGAGGGAAGGAGCAGAATGCAGCTGCTGTGGCAGGAGGCCCCGGCGTGGAGCAGACAGCGCGTGTGGCGTGGGGGTTTTGGCAGGGAACCAGCACAGGGAAGGTCGCTGCTCTCCCCTTCCCCAGCAGTGACAGTGACTCAGTGCCAGCTCCTCACGTCACCAGGCAGCGGGGACAGCGACAAGAGCAGTGTTTTGTCTCCTGTGCACATTCCTGGGATGCAGGAGCCGTGGGAGCAGAGTGGCAGAGGGGGGCTCAGCTCCCAGCTTTGCCTCTCCTGTGCCACTGGAACACCTTCCCTGCAGAGCTGGGGCTGAGGCACGATGCTGGGATTTGCTCCCAGTGCCATTTTTGTGTTTGTGAGGTTCTGTTTCCCCCTCTACCTGCTCCAGGATGGAGCCTGTGTGCGTGTGTCTGCTCAGTCTAGCGGGAGCTGAGAAATAAGGGGGGTTGCTGTGGCAGTTGTTTGGAAAAAAGGCATTCATTAGGCTGAAGAATGAATTTTCCATGAACTCAGAAGGCCTCCAGCACTCCCTCAGGCTCCTGATGATTTTGTCACAGTGTTAATCCCTCAGGTGAGCGGCAGCGTTTTGATATCAGCAAACAAATTACGTTTTCTGCACCGATAACCCAATCCAGAGTCAGGCATGAGAGCAGGAAACAATTCATCAGCTTTTAATGGGCCCTGCAGATCCCAGGCAGGGCTGGCTTCAGCCACGGTGTGCAGCTCCCTGTATCCCATGGCATCCCAAGGAATGTGTGTCTGCACAGGACAAGCACACCCAGGTAACCTGGTTGGGTTTTTTAGTGATGTTCAGGATGTCCCTTCCTGTCTGGAATTCTGTATTTTGAGAGGTAATGCCTGTGCTGGAGAGTTTTCAGGAGGGAAAATCCCAGCCAGGTGGAGGTGGGGAGGATCAGGTGTTTTTTTTTTTGCAACTTGTGATTGATATGTTGAGCTCAGAGGATGTGGTGGGTACAGAAAATTTGCACAGATTGAAGGGGAAACTGGCTGAGCACAGGGGAGGGAAAAGCACTTAGGAGTTATTAAATATATAAACAACATCAGTTTCTGAAGTTTCCCAACCTGAGAGTAGCCCAGGGCTGGGAGGCTATTAGCAGGAATTATTGGATGGACTTTTGCTTTGACAGTAACATTTGTTCTTACGATCCAGATATGAGGCAGAGGCACTGAGAAAATGAAAGGAATTGCCTGTAGCAAGCTCTCAAATTAGCACCTTTATCTCCCCAGCCCCAGCCTGGTGCAGTGTCCATCAGGGCCTGGGAAGTGTGGAAATCTGCCTGGGCTGGCAGCAACAAACAGAGGAAAATTGTGGCAGCAGTGACGCAGGTGCAGAGGGTGAAACCAGCAGGATCAGGGGTGGGGAAGGGTTGGCAGCAGCACCTGGGAGCTGGAAAATTCAGCTTGGGATCATCCCCTGGCTTAGTGGGAGCAGAATGAATGTAAACTTGTTTGGGGTTTTGTTACATAAAACACCCCTCTCCCATTTCCGGAGCTGAACGTTCATTTCTGCTTTTTAATGCAACCCTTAAATATCTCCTTCATCTCCAAATGATTCTGTCCTGTGCTTTATGGTGGCATTATCTCACTCTCCCCATCTCTCCTACCTCAGCTTTAGTTTCTAGCAAGTGCAGGCTGTGTTCATTCAGCCTCTCTGGAGATGTTAATACACAATTCTTTCCAGCATTTTATTGGATTCCTTCTAATTTAAGCATCTTTAGAGTTTTGGGTGCTTTGCTCTCTCTCTGTCAGACACAGAGCCATTCAGGAGGATCCCTGTCCTGGGGGAATTTGATCTGTGATGTACCTTTGAATCTCCTCTTCCAGAGTCCTCTCTAGTTCAGTCCCTCAGATGTTTTTTCTTCCATTTTCTTCATCTTTCCTTCTTCTTTTTTGAACTCAAGGCCTTCTGATGGTGCTGCCAAAAGCTGTGTGGCTTCAGGCTGTGCTCTTGTCCAGCATGAGTGAGGAAACTGGAGTGGGGTGTGGACAAGAGGCAGAGCTGGGACAGGGGCATGAAAATTCCCATGAAAATCAGGGAATTTGAGCTGGAATTTCGACCAGCTGGACTTGTCTCCTTGCATCCTTTAAATCTTTTCTTCTGTGATGGCTGCAAGAATCTTATCAGTCATTTATCTACTTGGATATGTCATACCTATTTATCTAGATAGCACAGTAAATAATCCTGATTTACATCCATCCATCCAAACATTAGCAAAGTTGTGATAAAATCTGATCCTGTCGTGCAGAGAGCCCCTCTGCTTTCACTGTGCTGTCCTTCTGCCTTCATTCCTTATTCTCATATTCCTTATGTTGCATGCAGAATTACTCGGAGTATTTTCTAGCATCCTTGTAAGCACAAATATTTGGTCATTACTGAGAATCCAATTACAACGTTAATTACGTTTTTTTTTGCAACTGGAAACAAATGTTAACTCGCAGAGACAGGAATGTGTCTTTGCTGTGTTTGAATTCTTCTGATTATCGATGGAATTGGGAGTGGAACAGGATGGGATGGAAAAGGATGGAACAGAATGGAATGGAACAGAACGGAATGGAATAAAATGGAATGGAATAAAATGGAATGGAATAGAGAATTGGATGGGATGGGATAGGGTGGAATCGAATAGGATGGGATGAAATGCAGTGGAATAGGATGGAGTGGAATGGAATGGAATAAAATGGGATAGGATGGAATGGAATAGAAAGGAATTCCAGCTGGTCCAGAGGCTACAGGGGGGTTAGGAAACCTTCTGTGACTGTGTGACTGGTGTTGTGATGGGAAAAGCAGAGGAGGGGAAGGTGGAGCAGGGAGAGGATGAGGAGGGAAGCACTCAGCTCTCACTGGCAAGTGCTGCTTGCTCTTTAAAAGGGGAAATCCAAACCTCCTCAGCCCCCTGGCCCTGCAGGTCAATAAAATGAACCCTCAGTAATGGCTGAATCAGAGACTCCACAACTTCATTACACTTGTAAAATCGATGGCCATTACCCAGCTCTGCTGATTGATCTGAGCTGCAGGATGTCAGCACGGCCTGGCCAGGGGCTGGGGGCTGACAGAGCTTTGTGAATATGTCTGGAGCCCACAAAGAGACTTCTCCTGATGGGCCAGACCTTCCTCTGATCTTCCATTCCCTGCAGCCAGGTGAGCTGCTGGCAGAGACGTCCTGGAGCAGAGCAGCAAGGTCAGCTGGTGATGTGAAAGTCCAGGCTGCTGAAGGGCTGCTGAGGCAAATTTGTAGCTTCTGGATTGCTGCTGGGAGGCCTGGATGTAAATGACAACGCAGCTAATAAGGTCTAATTGGCTATTAAAGAAGGAAGCAGCCCTGGAGATGCTGAGGGCCAATTAACCCTGGGAGCCTGACACTGCTGCTGTGCAGTGATGTGTGAGAGCCTTTCATAAACAGAGAGAGGACAGGGGCACTGGAGGTCTTTACCCAAATCCTCTGGAAATTGCTGGGGTATTTCAGTGCTCACTTGCAAGTGTTCCCCTGCCTTTGTAGTCAGAGTGGATTTTGTGGCTGAGCAGTGCAGGCACCCCCCTACAGACACCTTGTGGATATCAAAGTAGCCCTGGCCAGGTGGAACTTCTCAGGAGGTTGAGTTTTTTAAACTCTGCTCAGCTCTGAGGGCCTAAAAACCCAGTCAGGTGAGGTGGATCCATAGGGAAGGCACATTCCTGCATCAGCCAGGGCTGGAGACAAGTGCCAGAGAAACCAGGCACCATCCCCAGGCAGGGAAGTGCCCTTGGAATGCTGAGATGGATCCTGAGCAAGCCAGTGCAGAGCTGTGGAAGCCACCAGGGGCTGTGGGAGGCTCAATCAATCATCCTGCCTCAAACACTGTCTGAGATCAGGGCCATGGGGAACCCGGGGTTTTGACACAGGCTTGTTGTTAATTTGAATAAACAAATTGTGTCTAATGGCTTTGTCTTCTAATTGATGCCAGTGCCTTCTCCATAAGGGAAAAGAGAGATTTTCAGTGTTGCTACCTGTTTTCATAGTCTGTTTTTGTGCTAGGAGTGGGCAGGCGGAAAATGGGATTGGGTAGATTTGATGAGGAATTGGGGCTTGGGAATCTCAGCATAATATGGAGCATGTCTCAGACTTTGGACTTTTATTGCCTCTTAATTACATGAGGGTGGCTTTGTGTGCTGCTGTTGTGATGATGATCTTTCTCTTGTTCCTCTTCCTCCAGTTGATTTTATTCTAATTTCTGCATTCTGCTTTTTTTAAAAAATTATTTCTGCTTTCTGCATTTTTGCTGCTCTGAACTCCGAGCTTTCTGAAATCCCAGGATTTCAATCCAAGCAGTTCAAAGCTCAGCTCCTGGACTTGGAGAAGCTGCAGGTTGAGGTTGTTTGTCTTCTCCTTGGCCTTTTGCAGTGAAGAGAGGAGGGGACTGTCCCTGCAGGGTCTGTCCCACAGGGACCCCATGTCTTGCCTGTCCCAGTGGAAGAGATCAGGCTGATAAACTGAGAAGAGCCCAGTTCTCACTGGAGCTTTCCATGGAAAGCAGGATGGAGTTCCTGTCCTCCTTTCTGGTGATCCCCAAGGCTGTTTCTTCTTGAAAGAAGCTCCAGTGCTGACCTCAGCAGTGCAGACAGGCTCATTTTCTCCTTCAAACCTGGCTAAAACGTCTTTTACTCTGTCTGGGCCACGAGAATCCAAGTTTGTGGATTTGCTGATTTGGAAGTGAACTGGCCTGAGCTGGAGTTTGCACTGACAGAGCCAGGAGTGTGCTGAGCCCCTGCCAGGACCCTTTGGGCTGTGGGGAGCAGCAGAGAAGCCTCAGAGGCTGTTTTCATCTCCTGATTCAGCTCCAAAAGAGACAAAAGCTCCTTTCAGCCACACAGCCGGGAGCGCTTTGCTGAAATAATTTCTGTTACCTTTTATCTGCCTCAAAGGAACACTTAAAAAAAAAAAAAACAAAAAAAAAAAATCATCCTGCCCATAGCGGGTAACCTGATGAGCCTAATTTGGTGGTATGAAAACACAACCACTTGGAGGTTTCCAATCTATGTTCTGGCTAATTAGATCCACTTCCCCTGCTAGCTGCTGCCTGCTGTGCAGTGTTGCATGTGCTCAAACACCCCAGGAGCGTGGTGCACGTTGGTTAATGTGCATTTTGGCTGATGGGTTTGGGAGGCAGGATTGATGCTGCTGGCTGGCAAGACAAGAAAAGGAGGCTGCAGCAGCTCCAGCTGTGAAGCAGCCACTGGTTCCCCAGGGAACCTGCTGGTCCCTTGGGGTTGGTTGTTTTGCTGAGCTGGGCTTGCAGGCAGGCCTGGGGAGGAAGGATGAGGTTCTCCAAGGGGGCTGTGGTGTGAGGGTGTGAGTGGCAGCACTCCAAGGCAGGGAACATTCAGCAGCTCTGTGTCGCTGCCACTTCCCATCAGGAGACATCAGGATGATGGCCCAGCCTGTGGCCCTGGAAGGGTGTCCAAGGCAGTGCAGCCATTGCCTTTAACCCTTAAATTACAGCTGCTGGACAGGACTGAAAGTTCCATCCACAGAGATGGAAGGGACTGAATGATTTGTGTTGGGTCTGGGTGCAGCCTGGGCTGAGCAAGAGCTGGCCAGGGACCAGCTACAGCTCGTAGGTCTGGGCATCTGAGTTACACTTCCAAGCCCAGGGCTGGTACTTTGGTGCCTTTTCCTTAAAAATTGGCTTTATTTGTAGAGAAAGGTGGGTCACTTTATCTCAGGAGTTGACAGAACTGCAGTTTCCCCTCCAGCATGGAAAATACTCCCCGTGCTTCAGTTCTAGAGGAGCTCAGAGCACTGAGGAAACTTTCCTGCCCTCCAAGGGATTGTTTTGTGTCCACTTAGGGATGCCAGCAGCGTGTGGGGCACTGAAACAGCACCCGTGGGGGAACCACTGAAATTCAGCAGGGTCTGGCTGAGCTTTCCTCCCAGACAGAAAATAAAGCGGCTGCTGCTGTTGTTCTCTTTTCTAAAGTGGTGGTGCCTGGAATGGGGCCAGCTCTTTTCCCTTCTCTGGGGGACACCCATTGCTTCTCCAGGGCAATCTGTGAGGGGACCTGTGGAGCAGGATTGGCTTGTGGCTTTAGGGAGCAGCGGGCTGCCGCAGAGGTTAATTGCATCCGGCTGAAGCGCTCCCCAAACCGGGAATTTGGGGATGAAAAACGGCTGCAAAACCAAATCCCTGGTGTTGCAATATGCCCTGGACTCGCCTCCCTCTGTGTGTGTGTCCGGGTGAGGTGTCTGGGCAGCAGATAACAACAGCCTCATCCGCATTCACACCCCGGCTCTCCTGCGGGTGAACATCCGTGAGCTGATGAGGCCGAGAGCATTATCACTTGTGCCTCTAAATGGCCGAGCACACGCTGCAAATTCCGCCTTAAACGGAGGCTGATGTGCTCAGAAGCTGCACAAGTCTCTTAAAGAAAATGAGATCTTAGCAGGAAGCCTAACACCAAACAGAAGGCTCTTTATTGACCACGGGATGCTGCTGTCGGAAGGGGACTGCAGGTGGCTGTTCCTGTGTAGTAAAACATGTCAGGCTGGTCTGGATGTATTTTATTTTATTTTTTCTTCTTTGTTTCAGACAGTTAAGAAACCAATGAAGTTAAATTGGTAGGACTGTCTAATGTGATTACAGCAAGATGGGGATAAATGTGGTTCCATTAGAGCTTGTTTTGAGACAGGAGGCTGTCATTTTGTGATGGAAAACTGAGATGACAGCAAGTATTGGTATTCAGGGGCTTTTTTCTAAGGAATGACCTGCTCTGTCTTTTTGACATCAAACATATGTATGCATAAGGAGAGCACTAGTTGGAGTTCTGCTGCAGCTTCACTTTTTAGTCTGAAACATTCTATCAAAAATTTTATGAGGGAAGGGAAAAAAACTGGAAAACTTTGGAAGAAAGTGTTTGAATGTGGAAAGGTGGCTCTGGGCAGAGCCTGCAAATTCCAGCTGGGGGAGGATGGGCTGTAGGACTGGGAGGGGGTTGAGGTGAGCCCAGCAGTTGAAGGTGGCTTCTGGCCCTTCAGGGCATCCCACATCTCATCATGTTCATGGAAAATTAGAGTCCTGGAGGGAGCTCTTGAGTCCTGGTGGTGTGTGAAGGACAAACCTAATCTGCCCCTGTCTTTGAGGCTTTAGCTCTTGGGTCCTGTCTTGGGGTAACCCCAGTCCTCAGCCACCCTGGAACCAGGATTCTGTTTCCTCTCCTTGCTCTCAAAACTTGAGAAGAGATCCAGAACTTGCTCCTTTGTCTCTCCCAAGGAGAAGGCTCGGAGCTGACACTCAGCTTCCATCTGGTTTCTTTGCCTCCTGGCTCTAATCTCAGTGCTGGATGTCAAATGTCTCACAGGAACTTCCCAGTGCCCCTGGGATGTTAGGTAAAGATTTCCAGCCTAAGAAAAAAAAAAAACGAAAATCCCTCTGCACTGTTGGCATTCTGCAAGGAGCTACAACGTGGATTGGTGTTTGTGCTGGAATCTCCTGGATGGAGCCATGAATGGATTGATTTTTCCTGGTGGTCAGAAAGAAAGGGAAGAGAAATGTCTGATATCCCCTATCCAGGAGGTAAAATTTGGGAGTGTCAGTGTGGATATCTGGGAGTGCAGTGTCAGATATCCCCTGTCCAGGAGGTGAAATCTGGAATTTCGTGGACAGAAAAGCACCAGGAAGGACAGGAGAGACCCAGATCTTACTAGAGCAAAGATGATTTGCCATCAAGTGAGTAACACTAATGGAAAATGTAGGAACTGACTAATGTTTTAGCCAGAGTAATTGTTTGGAGGACTGGCACTTCTGGTATTTAAAAGATTTAGAGAGAGCTTTCAGTAAATAAAGGAGGAATTGGCCCTGAAGTGCAGGGCTAAAATTTGGCAGCTGAGATTGAAAAGGAAGTGTGTGTGTGGGGGGGGGGGGCGTTGTTTGCAGGTACTTTAAGGAAAGAAAATAATTTTTCAGACTGCATTTCACTTGATTGAGTATCAACAAGAAGGGCTGGACTGAAAAATCTTTATTCCATAGAGAAAAAAATCACCTCAGCCAGGCTGCCCATGGAGCTGAAGGGAAATTTCCACATCCCTGTGGGTGCAATCCCATGGGGTTATAACATCAGTCCCACTTTTTGTGCTGTAAAAACAGCAGCTCATTTGCTGCTTGGAGTGAGGCTGCTTTTGCAAGGTTTCCTTGGAATTCTTTGTGTTTGGTGGCAGCCACAGCAGATTTTCCAAGCAGTGGATGCTGTTTTCTGGGATTATTTCATTTCCTTCATGGATGCTGGGCAGCCAGGGCAAGGTAGAAAAACCCTTTTGTGCCGGGCTGGCTTTGTTCTGGTCTGTAGTCTGGGATTTGAGGCTGTCTGGGAGAACATGTTTGTGTAAAGTAATGATCCCATTCCCTCTCTGCCTTTCTCCACCTCACCATCCTCCCACACCCTTCTCCAGCAATGGGGTTATATCAAAGTGCAGGGCTCGGGTGATTGGAGCCAGTTAGTGATTCTCAGGGTGCTTAGGACCGGGGAAATGGGGGTGCCATCAAACACCAGCTCCTGACCCTGTTCTTTAAGGGGTTTGCCCATTAAGGTGTGGATGGGGGCAGGAGAAGGGGATCGTTAACGGGAGCAGAGCAAAGCCCAGCCAGGTCCTAATGAGCTGCCGTGCTGAGTTTTTTGAAAGGTTCTTGTGGCTTCCATAGTCACTTTTTTTCTCCCTGGATTCCTCTGCTCAGGACCAAGAGGGCAGTGTGGTGTTGAGGACAAAGGTCTGGGGTGGACCAGGGGGTCCAGGTCACAGCTGTGCCTGAAATTCGTGCTAGGACCAGATTGGGAGTGGTTCTTTCTCCTCCCAAAGCCATGGTGGGGCTGATTCCAAGGGCTCAGGGCTGACAGGACACGCAGGGGAAGGACAGGCAGCATTCCCAGAGCCTGTTGCCTTTCCCCAGGTCAGGAATGTGCCACAGGAACCTGCAGGGACCTGGAGCTGAGCTCGGGGCTGCTGGGGCTCTGATTAATGCTGCAGCAGGGCTCGTTCTGCTGGAGAGGAACCTTTCCTCCAGAGACATTAAATATTAATAGCAGCAATAGAGACGCAGATAAACAAGAGCGAGTTACAAACTTCATTTTGAGGGCGCTGCTGTTCGCTCTGGCAAACTCCTGTCACAGCCAGCTCGGGAACACGGACCAGAGGCTGGGGCTGCATTTAAATATCTGCATTTCCACCCGGAACTCCAAGTTCCTGGCTGTTTACCCAGCAGAAAAAAAAGCCTCCCCAGCCATGATCAAACTCCTTCTGGAAGGTGACAGTGACCTGCCACCAGCTCCTCTCACACGGTCAGAGCTTCCCCAGCCGCTGCCATCTGTGCTTTGTGTTTCTTTATTCCACTTCAATGCATCTTGCTCTGTCCAGGGATTTGTTCGACAAGTTCCTGGAGAGCTGAGAACTCACCTTCAAAAGCCACTCAGATGTTTCAGCCAGGTTGTTCTGAACCATCCAGGATGGGGACAGGGATGCTCTGGTAGGATGAGACTTTCCCCGCTGTGTGTTTGGAGCTGTGGGTGTTCAGATCTCTCTGCAGCAGAAATCACTTGATTTTTTTTTATTAACAAATCTTCATGACACGTGGGGAATAATTCACAAATCACACCTGTTTAAAATCTGCCACTTCCTGGTGCAAACACCTGAGATTTTTTGGGATAAGAAAAGCCAGGTATTTTAGGCAGGTTGTTATGAACTGATCAGGGTGGGGACAGGGATGCTCTGGTAGGATGAGAATTTCCTCTCTACGTGGTTGGAGCTGGAGGTGCTCAGATCTCTCTTTGAAGCCTCTCTGCAGCATAAATCACTTTATTTATTTATTTGAAAATCCTCATGACTCGTGGTTGTAGCTTACAAATCACACCTGTTTAAAACCTGCCACTTCCTGGTGCAAATACCTGAATTTTTTGGGGGGTTAACAGGAGCTATTTGGGCAGGCATCCCATAACTCCAGGAGCTGGGCATAGAGGGAAAATCAGTCTAGGAAAAACACTGAATAATCCCAGTGCAAACTGGGAATCAGTAACGAGCCTGGTGTTTACTGCTTAAACAGCTTTCAGATGAGAAATGATTGTAAACTCATATTTTAGTAATGCAAAATATTATTGACTGAATTCAAAGTGAGAGCATTTATAACACATCAAGTCAACTTTTGTACTGTAATTTATATTGGATTCTCCTTCCCAAGTGGTGGAAATGGGGGAGGCAGCTGCTGGCTGAGGTGTCACACTGGAAACAGCTGAATTTTGGTGTTTTATATGATTTTTTGGTGCTCTTTTTGGCTGTATTGCATCTCGTTATTTAGGGAGGAGCACTGGGACATGGAAAATACAGGGGGGGAAAAAAAAGAGATTTTGGGTCACCCTGCCAGTCTGGAAAACTCCTCTTTGAACAAGCAGGTCTGGAAACTGATTCTGGTTTGAGAGTGTGAGGTTGGATGGAGAATTCCAGCCCCTTCCTGCAGAATAAGAGAGGATGAACTATTTATGCAAACCCACCTGGGCAATGAAAATCCCACCAGGTGTCTTGGGAAGCTCCAGTGGTGCAGAAGCGTGGAGCTGTGACCAGCAAAACTAGGAATAATTAATGTAAAAGGAAACAAAACCCAAGCGATGGCTGCAGAGGGGAAAGGGCAGCAAACCCAAACACTGCTCTGCCTTCCAAAGGAGAAGGGGTTTAAAACCTCCTCTTATTAATGAATGCAGCAGCAAGGAAAATCAGGCTGGGAATCTGAAGGTTAAAATATTAGGGGAAAAAAAAATAAATCAGGCAAATAAATTTTGATTTCAAATTTGCTCTCATTGTCAGTGAATTATATTGAGTTTCTTTTTATAATGCCATTGGGACAAACACAATCACTGGATTTTAGCATGGCCAGCCTGAATACGTTGAGGTGGTGTTTGCTCAGCTCTTCTCAGGCATTAGCAGAGGATGGGGAGAAGATCTGGGAGGGGTTTTTTTAGGTTCAAGATCTAATTAATCCTTACCCACAGAGCCCTGTCCTCTGCTGCTGGCCCCTGGCACCTTCCTGCCCATTTCCATGCACACTCCTGCTGCTCTTGGAGCTCCAATTTAGCACTGATGAGAAAAGAGAAGTGTTTTCCAGAACTGGATGGCACAGTGAGGAAATAGCCCTCATCACTTATATTTATGTTCTTAATTCACTCCTCTCTGGTCATTGGCCATTGTACAAAGCCCCCATCATCTCTTCTGGTTACAACACTTGAGCAGAGTTTGTCTTAACGTGATTTATGGCAGCAGAACTTTGAAGGTAATTATTGAGATTGCTGCAGCAGTTGCTTGAAGGGATTCTGAAGGGTATTTTTGGGTGGTGGTGAGGGAATGAAGGGTCCCACAGACTGCAGGTTTCACCTGGCTTGGCTTTTTTCTCATCCACCATGATGCTGGCAGGGAAAACTGGAGGTCACCTGTGCACAGAGAGACACACAACGACCTCCTCCTGCACAGCATAAACCTGACTGCCTGCCCTGGAATGAGACAGCTTAAAAGGGGAGGAGAATTATGGAGCAAAGAGTTTGGCTAATGCTCTCTTTCAATGCACCAAGACTTGCTGCTGTAATTTCTTCCAGGATGGCTTTGGGTGGCGGGGCTGGGAGATGGATGGAGCTGTTGTGAACACCCTGATGGGAGCTGAGCAGCGTGGAGCTGGAGGGAGAGGGCTGTGAATCTCCTGGAAGTGCATTCCAGCCAGGAACAGATGTCGTGCTGGTTTAACGAGGGGTTTTTATAACCCCAGCTCCCCCTGGCCGGGCTCTGCCGGCAGATTGCTGCTCTTTGTGGGATTGTGGAGAAACTGATTCCTTCTGGAGGCTGAGCTGGAGCTGAGACTAAAGGGTAAAGGATAAAACAGGGATTTATTAAAAGGCCTCACTTGGGCAGCACAAGAGCCCAGCTGGACAACACCCAAATGACCCCAAAATGGGCACAAAATGGACAACAGATCACAAGATGTCACACTTTGATAAGTTCTGGTCCATCAGCACATTGGAGTTAATTGTCCAATTACAGCTTCAAGCTCCATCCTCCTTGTTTTTCCTTCTCCCTTCACCCTTGGTTTTGTTCTTGGGCTGAAGGTTGTCCTTGGTCCCAAACTAATGAAGGAATTGTTTTGTCTGCCTGCTCTGTGAAGAGAGCTCAGCAGAACTGAGTATGAAACCTAAAACTACCCACTGAAACAGCACAGAGACTAAAAAATATAACAGCTAAAACTTAAGGCATCATTGTTATGGCCCCCTTTGCTGGGAGGTTCTGCCCAAACACAGGCAGGGCCACAGACAGAGGCTCTAAAATTCAAACTGGGAGAAACCAAACTCAACCAGCGCTGCTGGAGCCAGCTGGGGTGGAGCTCATGGCTTGAGCTGCTCGTTCAGACTCAGGGCTGTGTGCACAGAGCCCTCTGTCCCCAGAGCCAGTGACATTTCCAAGCTCCCCTGAGAGCTCTGGTGTCACCTTTCTGTGTACTTGGTGTTAGCTGGATAAAGGGATTTATGCTTTAGTTTATTTTTCCAGGAGTTTAATCTTCCCCAGCTTTTTCTCTTTGGAGCTCAGCTGTTGATCCCCCCCACATTTGCTCAGATATTAGGAGAAATTTCTGGAAAGCATTGGCACAGGCTGCCCAGGGAAGTGGTGGAGTCACCAACCCTGGAAGTGTTCAAAAAATATGAAGAAGTGGCCTTTGAGAACATGGTTTAGCCCAGGGACACCTTTCACTATACCAGGTCACCCCAAGCCTCATCCAGCCTCACCTCAGACACTTCCAGGGAAATTTTTTCCTCCTACAAGGCTGCAAGGTGATGCCACTGAGCAATAAATTGGAGGACAGAAATTGCACAGGATTTTGATTTTTAATTTTTTTTTTTTTTTTTTTTTTTTTTTTTTTTTTTTTTTTTGCGGCCCAAGAGTAAAACTTTGTAAACTGAGGAAATCAATGCAAAAAAATTAAAATCAAGACACCAGAAACTCGCTGGGGGCATTTTGTGATCAACCCACATAAAAATTGAGGAAAAAGGAGAATGCTGAGAAAAGAAAACCGTCTGGTTTTCCTGCCTTTTCTTGTCAGGGATAAAAGTCAGGAAGGAGTTTTAAAAATCTGTTGTGTGGCTGTTGCACACTCCCAGTAAAACCAGGAGCATTAACGATAGCCATGCCTGGAGCCTGAATTATTGTAATGCCATTTCTCTTGGTTATTGCAGCACAGAGCCTGGTGCAGAGCTTTGCTGAAGGGATCATAAAGTTGGTGTGAAGAGAGCTGGAAACTAAACAGAAAAGGCTTTTGCAAAAAAGCCATTAAATGAGAAATGAGGGCTGGCTGAGAAGTGGGGCATGAAGGAGGGATGTGGATGTTGGATCTGTGGATTTTGCTTTTCCCACTGCTCCTTTTCCTTGATGTTGGAATAACCTGTGCCCCACAGGTGTGTGCCCAAGGGAAATTCCCCTCCTTTCCAGAGCCCTGTGGTTCCTGCAGGGTGCACAGGCTGCAGGGGAGGCCAGGAGGGTGTGGGAACAGCAGCTCCTGTGCTGTCCTTAGAGCTGATCAATGCCTTTAATCCATATTTTCTACAGGATCTTGTGAGTTCTTGTGTTCTTAGTGCAGACTGATGGGTTTAATCCAGGTTTTCTACAGGATCCTGTGAATTCTTGTACTCTGAGTGTAGACTGATGGGTTTAATCCATATTTTCCATGGGATCTTGTGAGTTCTAATTTCCTCAGCATTGATCAATGAGTTTAATCCACGTTTTCCACTGGATCTTCTGAGTTTTTTTCCCTTACTGCTGACTGATGAGTTTAATCCAAATTTTTCTACAGGATCCTTGGAGTTATTTTCCCTTAGTGCTGATAAATGTCTTTAATCCATGTTTTCCACAGGATCCTGTGAGGGTTTTTTTCCCTTACTGCTGACTGATGGGTTTAATCCACATTTTCCATGGGATCCTCTGAACATCCCATGAGACACCACCCCGTGAGCATCCCCCTTGCTGCCTTTCCTCCTCCCCCTCCTCAGCTCAGCACCTGAGGGGCTCCTGGCAGCCCCTGGGTGCTGCTGGAGCCGTTCCCAAGGGCAGCAGGTGAGGATGGATGGAGGGAGGAGAGGCAGAGATGAGCGGTGCCATCTCCAAAGTGCCGTCACTCAGGGGGTGATGCCAAGGTGCTGCCGAGCATCCCTCACCTGCTGTGTTGATTCTGGGTGAGGTGGAGGGGCAGGAATTCACTGGGAGAGCTGGAATCTCCCTCCCTCCTCCCATCTGTGCCCCACAGCAGGGCAGGGAGGGCAGACAGGGAGGTTTTGTGCCAGCTCTGGAGCAGGTGGAGGAGCAGCGAGCGCTCTCCGGCACAGAGGAAATTAAAAACGTGGAATGCAGTCAGGGAGCAGCGGCTCTGGCCACTGCTGATCTCCTGTTCCCTGCCCTGGCAGTGCCCCTGTGTGGGACACAGGGAGGGCACACCCTGGGGACGTGGTGCTGGCATCACGCTGTGCTGGGGTCACTCTGCTTTGTGCTGGGGGTTTGTCCAGGCTGAGGGCACTGGAGCCACGGGAAAATCCAGCCTGTCCTGCTTCCCAAAATTCCTATCATCCAGGGAGACAGCCAGCCTGTCTGCACCTTCCTGGGAGAGGGGTTGCATCCCCCCAGAACCTTTCTTTTAATTAACATTTTCTCATTTAACCCGGCTTTGTGGTGCTGGCTGAGCTGGCGCTGAACAACCACTGGCAGACTCATTGCAATGGAGTTATTTTAAATGGGAAAAATGTCCTTTTTTGAAGTGTTCCTTATGGAAGTGGCACTCAGGAGTCCCAGCATCAGCACTCTGCAATGCCTGGTTGTGTTTCAGAGACATCTGGCCTGGGTCAAGTGCAGAGCAGTGTCCATAATTACACCTATAAGGGAAAGTATTTTCCTTTCATCACTGTTAGCCTAATTACATTTGTCAATGGGAGTCCTGCTCCCAGAAATCAATAGAGGAGGAAGCTCTGCTCGGCTGTGTGCGAGAGGAGGTGCATTTCCCCAGCCCTGCAGCAAATAATGGTAATAACAAATCTATATTTGTGCTTCTCGTTGTTGCTGTTATCTGGATCTCTTTGGTGAGATAACACGGGCAGAAGAAAAGCAGCGTTCTCTCTTTTTTCCCCCCCTCTGCCCGTGTGTTTTCATATTTTTAAATTAACCTTATCGACCCACCTGTTGCAAGCAGGGCTCTGCTGGCTGCCAGCTCCTGGGGGGGTGCTGAGATTTCTGCACCAGTCACAAAATCCCAGAAAGGTTTGGCTTGGAAAACACCTTAAATCTCACCCCATTCCCTCCCACCCTGCCACGGACAGGGACACCTTCCAGCAGCTCAATCCTCTTGAGGCATTTAAACGATAAATTAGGAAAAATTCTCGTGATAAATTAGGAAGATTTTTCCTCTTTTCTAACCAAACTCCATCACTTTGTGCTCTTTTTGTCCCTCACAAACTTTCACCTGTCCCTGATGGAGAGCGGAAGCTTTGTAGGACATGCGATTATTTCTTATCTCTTTTTTTTTTTTTTTGGGGTCTCTTTAAGTAAGCAATATATATTCAAGACTAAAAGACACTCAGGAAATGAAATTGCTGGCATTGCTGCTGCTTGGAGGGGAAACCATTTCCTCCCTGCTAATGGAGGGAGGGGTCCTGCCCTCAGCCGTGGGGTCACAGAAACAGCAGCAGGCATCAAAATGAGGCAGGAGGAAGGCAAACCAAACCAAGCCAGGGGAATCTGGGAGTTGGAGGAGCTGGCAGGTTGGTTGTGCTCAGGTTTTTCTTTGTCCCCTGGAGCAGCTGGACACACGCTCAGCCCATGGATGTGGGATTTTGGTCAGCAAAATCACCAAGGATGCTCCCACCAGCTCCCCAAAGGCTGCTGGATTAACTGCAGTGAGGGATAAGCCTCCTCCAAAGCCTTCCAGAGGCTTCTCTAGGCCTGGCTTAAGCTGACAGGCTCTTAATAAAGTGATATCCCTGCCTCTCCCATGAGAGGGGAACTTCAGCTGCTGGAGAGGGGTCAGGGGATGGAGGAAGGAGATGGAATCCCACATCTTCAGCCTCTCCAGGTAGAACAGAGGAGGTTTTTGGCTTTCCCTGCAGACAGGTCTCAGGAGACACAGTGGATCAGTTCCAGAGCTGTGCAAATCCCTGGCTGTGCCTCCCGGGGAGGGAGGGATTAGGAACACCAGGTTAAATAAGCTTTTTTGGGGAAAGGGAAATCCTAAGAGCTGAGAAGCATGAAAGGCTGGGACTCAAGCGGGCATTGCTGTTGATTGATTTAATCAACAATCAATGTGAAATACAAAGAGAGGGGAGGGGAGGCAGCTGTGGAGGGGTTTCAGGGGTGTCTCTGAAGGTTGGAAGGTGACAGAAACATGAGGGAGCTCTGTGGGGTCTGTGTGAGAGGGGAAAGCTGCAGCTCTCAGCTCCTGGAGAAACACCTCAGGCAGCTGCTGCTGCATGAGAAAGGAAAAGCAAGGAAGGACCTCGAATGAGGCCCAGAATTCCAGAATCATCGAGGTTGGAAAAGCCCTCCTAGACCTCCAAGCCCAACCTGTGACCCATCCCCACCTTGTCACATCTAGTCATGCCTTGGGGACTCCAAACCACCTCCCTGGGAAACACCTTCCAGTGTTTCACAACTTTTTCCCTGTGGAAATTCCTGATGTCCAACCTGAGCCTCCGGTGGTGCAGTTTCCTCTCCTCCTGCCACTGGTTGCTGCTGGTTTGGGGTTGATGCTTTGTAACCTGCCTTTGCTCAACTGCTAAAAATTCTCCTCCCTGGGTTCCTGACCCACCCACAGCCCTCCAGGCACTGGGAAAATCCCTGTTCCCAAGGGAGAGCCCTGGGTGCCCTCAGGCATCCCCATCCCACCCCAGCCAGTGGCTGGAAAATTCATTTTATCACTGCAAACCATCAGAGCACAGCGCTGGGAAATGCAGGAGAGCTTTATACATTTCCTCGAAAACCACTTTAATGTGACAGTTTTCAATAAAATAAAGGAACAGGGCTGGAGGTGAGAAAAAGCATGTATATATAATTTCTCAGTTGCTGCTCCCAGAGCTTTTTCCATTTGACTGTTTCCCCTCTGACGTGTGAAATCTGAATCTGAATCCCGGCTTTCTCAGCTCCCTGTCTGCTGACCTCGTCAGAAACACTGAATACAAGAGGAAAAAAAAGAACAATAAATTGCTTTATGTCCCTCCAGTCAGGAGAGCCCTGCACTTCCCCTCCCAGGCAGACTTTTCCATCTGTTACCTTGCTGCGCTGCCTCCACCTTACCTCAACGAGAAAACTTAATTGAGGTGATGTCTTGTCAACAGAGAATGATCCATCCGTTTCCACAGAATCACTTTTGTAACATGTTTTACTTTTTTAGCCCAACTACACCGGGGTTCCGTATCTCGTAAGGGGTTTTGGGGGGATTTTTTTTAGTCTGCTTGGTTGTTTTGTTTTTTGGTTTTTTTTCCTTTTTTTTTTTTTTTCCAATATTAATCTCCTTTCATAATACTTTTCATTCATGCCCAGGCAAACATTTTCGAGCTGTCACTTCGGGTTGTGCAGCCGCTCCTGTCCTGTGTGTAACCCAGGAGTGAAGCTCGTAATGAGGGGAAAATCTCTGCCGCCGGACTAGATAAAGAGTGCGAGAACAGAAGGATTATCCCTCGCTTTCCCCGACAGGGAGGTGACATCGGGAGACTAATGGGAGGTTTTTAACAGTGGTTAGAGACTTAACGGGCTGTGAGCGCTGCCGTGCTGTCACTACAAAGCCGGAGAGGAGCTGGTGATGCTCAGAAGTCGCGCTGGGTTTGGAGCATCTTTGTAGCACGCTGCCTCTCTCTGTGCAGGCTGGCTCCTGCCTGTAGAAATAACTGGCATTTTGGGATTTTCTCCTGGGGCTGTGCTCTTCCAGGGGGAAGAGCAGGTGCTGAGAGGGTTCAGGACTGAAGTTTTGTCTCTGTTCCTTGCCCCTGAGTATCCCAGAGCAGCCAGGGAGGGTAGCAGGGCACAGGGAGCTGTCAGGTAAAACAGAGTCCCTGTAAACTATTATCTATGGGGGTTTTCTTTGTTGTTGTTATTTGTTTTGGAGTTTTTTTCCCCACAATTTTAGGGACGTGGTTTCTCTACATTCAGTTCTATTTCTGCTCCCAAGGTGGAACAGCAGGTGTTGAGAGGGTTCAGGGCTCAAGGTTTGGCTCAAGACAGTAGCACTGAAACCTAAAACTACCCACCAAAACAGCCCAGAGTCTAAAAAATATAAAAGCTAAAACTTCAGGCATCAGGACCAAGGACAACTTCCAGGTCCAAGAACAAAAACCAAGGGTGAAATGAGAAGAAAAAACAAGGAGGATGGAGCTTCATAACCTGGAGCTGTAATTAGACAATTAACTCCAGAACTTATCAAAGTGTGACACCTTGTGATGTGTTGTCCATTTTGGGGTCATTTTGGGGTCATTTGGGTGTGGCCCAGGTGTGCCCAGTGAGCCCTTTTAATAAATCCCCGCTTTCTCCTTCTGCTCTGGCTGCTCTCTGCTCCAGCTCAGCCTCCAGAAGGCATCACCGCCTCTCCCAGACTCAACATTTAATAAATGGCAGTGGAGTGGGTGGGGGGAGCCGTGTTTACCCCGTGCCTGCCAGGCAGACAATGAACCTCCTCTCGCCCAGATGGCTCCGGCTCCTCTCCAAGCTGATAAACAGGCCTGGTGCCATCCAAACGGGCCCAAACACAGCGAGAGAGCGGCAATTCCAGCGCCTCCAGTGACCATCTGGACACACAAACTGATTTTCTATTTGGATAATAAAAGCCTCTCCTACGTCTCCAATATTAGCCGGGTATGGGGATGCTAATTGATTTAATTGAAGCTCTCAATGTCGAGCCGTGGGCACTGCCAAGCTTCTCACTTTGGGTACGTGGTGGGGTTTAAGAAATGTTGGAGGGGAGGAAGTTGTGGGGTGATTTTGAGGTTTTTGGCAAAGGAAGGGCCGTGGGAGCTGCTGAAGTACGGGCACACAAGTTCCTGCTCCAGAAAGGAAATGGAGGAGCTTCTGCTGAGCAAAGGGACAGAATTTTGCTGCTCTTGGTAGTGCTGAACTCTTTAATTTTAAACAAAGGTTGTCTTTTCACATTTTGATTGTACAAATATACGCAAACGCTTATCAGATGGGGCTGTATGAGAAATAAAATCGTGGCCAGGTGATTAATATCCTTTATTTTTGGACTTTAGTAGCATTTCACGACTTGACTCATTATGTTCTACAGGAAAAAAAAAACATTCAGAGACTTCCAATGTAATGAAAAACCTTTCTGTGCCTGAAAATCTGTTTGCTGGGCTCAAGAAACTTAAATTTTTGGAGAAACATCGCTTTTGACCTAGAAAATATTGTCAGGTCTTCTATGCCAAAATATTAGCAGCCTGTCTCTTTTTTTCTTTTTTTCTTTTTTTCCAGCAAACAAACAAAAACAATGAAAAAGAAAAACCCACAACCTTGCAGTGAAGTTGTCCACTTAAAGAAGTGGCAGAAAGTGACCTCTTGGAGCAGGGACAGGATCAGAACCAGTTGGTTTCAAAGCTATTCCCACAGAACCTCAGGCTTTTATTTCTGAATATTCCTGATCATTAAGGAGCTTCCTGATATTAAGGATCTGTAGAGGTGGTTGGTGTTTCCTAGGAAAAAACCACTTTGCCTCTTCCACTTGAGCTTTTGCCACTCTTCAGGGGAATATTTTGGATTTTTGCCCTGTGCTTTCTCTCGTTTCAAACAGTTGGGATGTTGGCCTCATTTCCTGTTGCTTTTGCTCTGTGCAAACTCCTCACTGAGTGGTTAATCAGGAAAACACAGCCAAGCACTTTCTGTGAAAGGCACGTTGGCTTTGGAGGGGGAGCAAAACAGCTCAGATGAGACACCTGCAAACCACTAAATTGTTGGCCCGTAATCCTTTTTTCCAGGAAAATGGTTGGGAAAGGGGAGATAATTTGGGTTTTAGGAGCAGGGATGGGCGTTTCCAAAAGGTGGGAGAATCCAGGTGAATGCTCTGGGCCGTCAGGGGAGGATCCTGAGGGGAGAAATGACAATTTTCTGGGGACTTTACCCCATTTCTCAAGGGTGGAGGCTCCTGTCAAGTGGCTCTCACAGGCGACCTCAGGAATTGTGTCCCCTGATGTCACTGCACTTGTTAATTGGACTTGACAGATGATAATGAGGGAGAGGCTGTGGCTGAGCAAGGGCAGAGGGAATGGCAGCACTCCTGGGGGAGCAGGACAGAGCAGAAGAGTCCAGATGTCCGGGAGTTACGTGAGGTCACTCCAAGTATTAATCTTTGCTCTTTCTGAGGTGGCAGGGGAAAATCAGTGACTCTGAAATGAAGGTTATTTATCTCCAGTTCCCAGTCCTGGCTTGGCCTTGCTGTTAAACCTCATGAAAATGAGTTTTTTGGGGAGGGACTCTCCTCTTTTTTCAGGATGTGTGGGGGACAGTTCCCCATGGCAGATGTGGACGAGGTGACATCGTGGTGCCGTGTCCCCAAAATGCAGCCCTGCTGCCTGGAACTGTGGTCCTGTGCCCACGGTGTCTTACGGCTAATGCATAATTAGCTTAAATTAGGTTAATTAACCTGGAAAATTGGGGGGGTGGGGGGTGTGCTTTTGCTGGCAGGCCAGTGTGTCCCCCCCTGGCTGGGGGACATTGTGACCTTGGCAGTGTGGGCAGGACTGGAATGCCAGTGCTGCTCCATGGAGCAGAGGGATTAAATCCTTGCTAAAGGTGGGATTTTACCCCTTCAGGGGCAGGATTGGTGGGTAAATTCCACTGCAGGATTGGGCTGTGTTTTCTGCCTCTTCACCCCAGAAAAAGGAGGTGACAGCACTTCTGTGGCTGCTGAGAAATGGAGCTTTGTCAGAGTCCTGAGCAAACAGCGGAGAGCTGCAGTTGTGCCATGCCTGTCATGAGCCAGAACAGCCTTGTTTATCATCAAATCACACAAAAGTGGCACCTTTTGTAGAGCTGTTGCATTTGTAGGATGCTCAGAGGCTGCAGAGTGCCTCAGGCAATATTTTCTCCGTGCTGAGAACCTGCCTAAGTCCAGAGGACTCTCACTTCGAGGGTTAGTTTGGAATTCTCCCTTCAGCAAAGTGAGGATTTTCAGCTCCTTGTCTCCCCTGACCCTGGGCTCTCCTGTTTTTTCCTGGTAATTAGCAGGAAACTGCCTGACCAAAATGCTTTTCCCTGACTGGCAGGAGCACAACACTGATGAGACAGGGGAGGAAGAGCTCCTGTTTAACTGGAAAAGGGGACTGAGGGGAATGGAGGGGGAATTGCTGCCAGGAATGAATGAATGAATGACATTTGTTTAAAGACACATAAGGAGATTAATGATGGGAGTTAAAGCAGGAAAGCAACAGGGCCTAAGTGTGGCATTAATGGAATTCATTTTCTCCACCATCTCCTGCAGGAACTCTTTGGAAGTAGAGAAAGGGGAAAATCACTTTACAGTAATAACTGTTATTTATATAAGAGAACAGCTTTGGATATATCAAAATGCGAGGTTTCAAGGTAACAACTGCCCCCTCACAATCATTGTTATCCGTTTTAAAGAACACTTTCTGTGATGGTGAAGAGATGGAGGAAATAGCCCCTACCCTGAACAGATCCAAAATGAAGTTTATTTTATTATTGTCGCCATTAGTCAGTTCCCAGTCTGATAGAACTGTGTCAAGAAGAAGGGGGAAAGGCTGGAGGAGAGGAAGGGGGGCTGGTAATCAACCTTGCAGAATTTGTTGGGACCATTTGATGGGCTCATTAGAGACCTGGGGCCTCATCTTAGCTCCCTCCAGAGCCTCCCTCCACCGAGGCTCTGCTCCTTGGGCAGGAAATCTGTCTTGCACAAAGCAGGAGCTCATCTCTTCTGCAGGAATCAGGAGAGACTCATGAATGATTCATGAGGAGGGATTGGGGGTAGCAGGGAAGGACGATAATAATATTCTCCATGTGTCAAAATATAACAATAATTTGACCAGCTCTAATTTTTAATAACCACTGGGTTTGGGAGCAGATGTGATGGATGAGCTGGAGCAAGCCATGGTCTCCCAAGCTGGCTTTTCACTTCAGAGCACCAAGGCCACTCTCTGAAATATTAGAGCTGTATAAAACCTCTCAGGCTGTGGGAGGAAGGAGCAGAAAGCTGAAAAGGAAGGGACAAAGGGTCTGCTCTGCTTTCATAATTCCAATTAGAATAAGTGTTAGACATGATCCTTAATTGATCCCGGCTCAGAGCGGCGCTGGAGTGGGAATTTTATCATCTTTAAACCTCCAATCCCATGGAGTGAAGCCTTTCAGAAGGGTTTTCCCCTTTAACTCTGCTGGGTGTTACTGTGAGCATGGGATGAGCTGAGAGGGGTGGCCAGGAGTGGGTGACAGAGAGGGGAGGTTTGGGTTTTGAGGGTGGGGTCACAGTTTGCTGTCCCAGACGTGGCCCGGGACACTTCTCACGTGGGAAGAGGCAGGGGAGGATGATAAAGGAGCCCTGTTTCTCCAGACAGGCTTTTTCTGGCTGGGATAATGAAAAAGAATTGGATTTGTGAGGGCAGCTGACACAGCTGGCTGTCTGCAAGATGTTTTCATTGCTGTGTTAAGAAGTCTTTTACAGACTTGGAGAAGTCCTGGGGACGTGGTGCTGCCTGAGGCTGCCAGCCCTGACTCCTCACGAGAGTGAACCCCCAGCAGAGCCCCAGAAACCCCTGGCAGAAATTCCAGGACCACCCACTGGAATACCAGGAAGGAGCCTTGGCAAGGCCCCCTGTCCCCCTGCCCTCCCCTCAGTGTGTGCTTAGGCTGGCAAGTGTCAAACATCAGTGCTGGCTTCAGCTCTTGCAGGTATCCTCATTAAGATGGTTGGAAGGAGGAGGATTTAATGATCTGAACCATGACTTCAATTAATCAGTATAAATGTTGCTTATTTATAACATAAACCCCGGCCTATGGATAACTGTGTTGTTTAATTAAGCTTATCACTGGGAACCTGATCCAGTTCCTTGCTGCATTAATGTCACTAATTCAGTATCCCCTCTAAGAAGCTGCAGAACAAACTGCAGGGGATGTAATTCATTCCACTCCCTCTGCTTTACAAGCCTGGCTGGGTCTGGAACATCTCAATCCTCACCCAGTGCTGGTGCTGATTCCTTCCCGATCCCAGCAGCTCTTCCATCATTCCTGACATCCCAGAGGCCTGGAACAGCTTTTCCTTTGGGTTTGGTCAGCCTTGTTCACTCCGAGTTTTTGTGTCTGCTTTGATTTACTCTCTACAGCTGAGCCTTTCCTGTAGCCTTGCTACCCCCTCCCTTCCTTTCTTGCTCCTCACTTGCCCTCTCCAATTTCCGTGTGCTGTCTTTAAAACTTCTCCAGATGCAGGAGAATCTGTAATGAGCTCCCAAGCTGAAAGCAAAAGCTATTTGCCCAAAAGTTTGTTCTTTACCCACACTGGAGAGCCTTGCACGAGAAACCTCAGAGATTCTCTGGGAAAACTTGGAGTAACTTTTTAAGGACTTTGTGGTTGTTTTTTTTTTTCTGTTGTGCCAGGGATTCTCCAGGCAATGTCTGACACCCCTCCCTGCTCGGGGTGGTCTCCAGAGGATGCTGAGACAAATTGCTCCGGGTGAGGATGTTGCTGTGCATCACTTCACTCGCTCAGGGCTCTGCAGATCCCTTCTCTCAAAAATCCATCTAAGAAAACAAGGTGGAGCTGCCTTTTTTTTTTTTTTTCCTTTTAGTCCAAATGACCAGAAAAAGCATCCTGGGATTAGATGAATTAGCAGTGTGCTGCTAAGATGGATAGAAAAGCAGGGAAAAGCATGTCAGAGTGCAGGGAAAAAGCAAATTGCTGTTTCTCTTTCCCATCCAGAAGTCAGGGAAGAAGCCATCAGGGGAGAAGGATTGCAGTGGGCAGAGCATACTAACGAGGGAAGGCAGGGAGGCTTTAAAGCAAGCCATTAAATCAGCTGAAGGCTGAGTGGCAAAAAATAAATAAATAGAGGCTGTGCAGATTGATCAGTATTGGATCTGAAGGGTTTCCACATCTGGTGTGGCAGCTCTTTAGCATCTCATTCCAGCGTGACTCAGCAGCAAAAGGTGGAAAGCCAGGCATGAAAACAATCCTGAGGCACGTCAGGAGAAGGCTCAAGTGTTGTTTTATACCTGGATCCAACCCTTTTATGTGCTTTAAGACATCTGGATCCTTTTCAAGAGAGGTGAGCTTCCCAATGTCACCTTTTCCCAACTTTATTTATCCTTTCAGCTTTTCTGTTGGAGCAGAGAGGTTTAGGGGAAGGTGTCCCTGCCCATGGGTGGTGTCCCCACCCAAGGGTGGTGTCCCTTCCTATGGAACTAATCCCCGCCCATGGGTGGTGTCCCTGCCCATGGGTGGTGTCCCCACCCAAGGGTGGGGTCCCTTCCTATGGAACTAATCCCTGCCCATGGGTGGTGTCCCCACCCAAGGGTGGGGTCCCTTCCTATGGAACTAATCCCCGCCCATGGGTGGTGTCCCTCCCCATGGGTGGTGTCCCCACCCATGGGTGGTGTCCCTTCCTTTGGAACTTCCCCCTGCCCATGGGTGGTGTCCCCACCCATGGGTGGTGTCCAGGTCAGTGGAAGGTGTCCCTTACCCATGGAAGGTGTCCCTCCCTGCCCATGGGTCGTGTCCCTTATCCATGGGTTGTGTCCCTGTCCATGGGTGGTGTCCCTGTCCATGGGTGGTGTCCCTGCCCATGGCAAGGGGTTGGAATTTGATGATCTCTGAGGTCCTTTCCAACCCAAAGGCTCCCAAACACAGTTTGACTCTTCCATCCACACTCAACCACATGGCATCGACCCATTTCTCTTTACACACCTTCCCCCTTCCAGGGATTGCCATCTCCCAAAAGATCTCTTTGCAGTGCTGACTTGGTGCTGCCCTCAAATTCCTGAGGATTGAGGCAGAACTGTCAGGTTTTGGTGGCAGAAAAGCTGATTCTCTAAACAAGGTTTCCTGAAGCCTCCTGGCACATTAAATCTCTTTGTTTGCCACGTGGTGCTGGAAAACCTTGAAGAGCAGCTTTATCTCTTCAATTTTCATCCATCATGAGAGAATGAAAATCATTCCAGCTCTCATTTGTCTGGCTCATATCTTTATAGGAATTGCCATATCTACATCCAGCATGGTCGGTCCTTGTCCCTGGGTCCATCTTTTGGGGATTTGTCACAGCAGCAGTGGCCAGTGATCAGTGACAGGAATAGAAGTGGTGCAAAATATCTCTGAACTCTCCAGATTAATGCAAGCAAACCCCCAGGTGTCTCTAAAATGTTTCTCCCCTCCTCACATTGATACTGGGGGTCCACCCAAGGCTCTTTTCTGTCTCCGTGTGTGGATTTAAGTGGATGGGGGAAACCAGGACCTGGGATTTCCCTCCTGCATTCTTTGGGATGCTCTGAGCTGAGCATCCCCTGCAGTGCACTGGGGTTTGCCAGCTTGGGAGGGATCAGCCAAAGCTGTGACCCCTCTGAAACAGGGAGGTGCTGGAAGAAGAGCAAATTCATTTTAAATGCTGAGATATCCAGAAGCGTTCATAGGAAAACGGTCATTAAAGCCCCACTTAAGGGAAATTCAGTGGCTTTGGAGGGACCCCCAGTTCCTTAAATCCTCTAACCTGCTCTGTCATCCTCACCAGGATCAGAGGAAATGGCCTCAAGTTGTGCCAGGGGAGGGCTGGATTAGATTTTAGGAGAAATTTCTCCATGGAAAGGCTGGCGAGCACTGGCCCAGGCTGTCCAGGGTGGAGGTGGTGGAGTCACCATCCCTGAAATTGTCCCAAAAATGTGTGGATGTGGCACTTGAGGCCAGGATTTAGTGACCATGCTTGATGATCTTAGGGGTCTTTTCCAACCTGTGATCAGAAGGTTCAGGAAATGGTTTCCCCTGCAAGGCAAAGTGCCAGGTTTGGGAATGTTTCACTCCTTAAATCCCCGTCAGTCAGAAAATCCCAAAGTGTTGCAGATCTTTGTGTGTGCTGGAATAACCTCTGAAACTCAGCCACCTCTGGGGAAGGAGCTCTGGGATTTTGTGGAGTTTTGGCTACAAATCACATTTATTGAGGGCATTTTGTGGGGTCTGGGTCCTTTCCTGCCTGCTCTCTGCCAACTCTGCAGCCCCAAATCCCACAGCTCCATTATTCTTTGCTATCTCTCAAATCCATCATTAGAGCCATAAATCCTACTGGACTTTCTCATTTGTTTGTTGGCTTTTTTTGTTGTTTTTGTGTTGTGGGTTTTTTTTTTTATTTATTTAACTCAAAACTTTTCCCATTGTTTCTTCCTTCCTCATTCTTTTTGCTTGCCTGGCAGTGGCACTTGGGGTTTGTGTGGTTATTTTTCTTATATTTGTACTCTCCACTGACTTAATTAAGTTCTTGCTCATTTCTTGGTCTTGCCAAGTTTATTGGCCCCTCCTGGGCTTCCCAGTGCTCTCTTCCTACAAAACCACAGCTGCTGCCAGTCACCTGAGACCACGAAAATGGGCAGAAAAACCTCCTTTGGAAACTCAGCTTGACATTATGGAAGCAAAAGGCAGGCAGAAAAAAATGATCTTCCCTACTCTGGTCAGTGTTTTTAGGCTGGATTCCTAAGAAAATAAAATTTAGGCATTTAGGGGATGTGGGTGGCCATGGAGGAGCTTGGATTTTTGACAAAACTCTGGTCCAGTTTGATAGATGGGGCTTTGCAGAGGTGCTGAAAATGTGGATTAAAGAGCAATGCTGGGAGCAGAGTTTCAGGGAAAACAACAACACAAAAAAACATCCCACCACACCACATTGACCCATGCAGAAATAAGCTCCTGGTGGCTGGAATTCCCAGGTTTGGGGTTTTTTTGGGGCTTTGTGGACATGCAGGAGAACCCCTGGTGTTCATTCTTCCAGCCTGTCCCTTCTTTTCAGAGCCAGAATCCCCTGACTTTGCACCTCGGGAAGGTTTAATCCCTCATTCCTCCCTCTCCCTGCTTTTCTCTCCTCGTTTTTGGGAATTCTCTTGGCAGGTTTCTCAGGGCATGGAGTGGGACATCACTGGTCACAATCCCAGGATTTAAATCCCCAGCTCAGGACTTTTCTCCACAGCTGCAGTGCCTCAAGTCTGGCAGTGAAAACTCACAGGAGTTTCCCTTTAAAATCAATTTCCTGCCCTGCTTTGGTACCAGAGGGTGGGTTCAGACCCCCTGAGCCAGCTCTGGATGGGAATTTCCCATTTTTGACCCTTTTCTGATCTTTTTGTGCCTTTTTGCCCCTCTCTTTGTGCTCAGGATGTTTGCTGCTGCCTCAGAGTGGGATTTATATTCCCAAAATCAGGTGAGACGAGGAGCCTGGAGGGTTTTTACCTGCCTGCCCCAGAGGGATGATGTTTTTTGGGGTCCAGGGATGGTCCCACTGAGGATTTGCATCCCAGCATGATGGACAGATCACCACCTTCCTTCTCAATTTTCCTGGAAACTCCAGGTCTTGGGGAGTGTAGTTCTGATTTTATGTACACAACGCAGTTATTAAAGAAGATAAAAGAGTGATGATGTTTCAAGCAGCAGGAACTAAAGCCCTCAGCTGGGGTTTTTTTTCATATCTCCCCTGAATTTGCTCTCTCTGGATAGCAGGAATGAGAGGGAAGCTCCATTTAAATGCAGATTTCCAGTGCTGGCCAAGAGCAATAAATAGCCCTTTGCTACCCCAACCAGACAAACATTATCAAGCTTCTTTGTGAAGGAGATTTTATGTTTTCAGATCTTTTTTTTTTTTTCCTGATGAGATGCTCTTTCCTCGCAGAGTAATAGCGTGTTGACGCCTTTTTATTTTATTTTTAAGCAGCACTTCAGAGATTATAATGAAAATACAATCCCACCTGTTTCTCCACTGGAGCTCCACTTGACAGCTCTGTAATGAGGAACTGTGCAAATTTCTTCTCCTTTACTGTACTGACAGCCTGGAGGGTTGATACCTTATTCAGCAGAGCAGAAAAGCACAAAATGAGGCAATTTTGGCAACAATTTTGAATCACCTGACCCTGCAACCTCGTGGTTTGGAGTTCATGATGTGGAGATGTGGAGGTCTGGGGCATCTCCGAATGTTCCTCAGCAGGACATGGGTGTTTGAGGAATGAAATTTTGTTTCCTGGAATTCTTTTGGGTTTCCTGCTTTGGAGAGGAAGGATTGGTTGTCTCCAGTGGCAGGAATTTCTGGCTTGGACTGGGATTGCAGCTCTTGGTTTGATAAAGGGACATAGAGGATTTGAGGAGTAGGGAATGGTGTGACCAGCAGGAGAAGGGAAGTGAGGAGCTACTGGAATTGTGTCCAGTTCTTCTCATGGAATGAGGGACTGGAGAATGTGCAGGGAAGGGGCTGGAGCCCCAGGAGGGGCTGAGGGAGCTCAGGCTGGAGCAGAGCAGGCTCAGGGAGGCACTTGTGGCTCTGCACAGCTCCCTGCCAGGAGGGGGGATTGGGATTGGGTTCTGCTTCCAGGAACAGGGACAGGAGGAGAGGGAACGGCCTCAGGATGGGCCAGGGCAGGCTCAGGGTGGACAGCAGCAGGAATTTCTCCATGGAAAATGTTGTTAAACATTATCAGGGGCTGCCCAGGGAGGTTTGGAGTGCCCATCCCTGGAGGTGGCACTCAGTGCTTTCTGGTGGAGATTGGGCACAGGTTGGACTCAATAATCCCAGAGGTCTTTTCCAACCTCAGTGATTCCATGGCTGTGTTCACAGCATAAATCAGAAGAGGTTGTAGGTGTGATTTTAACCCGTCATTTGGGACATTTAGGAAATATTACAGGTAACTTTATGGGTTTTTCACTTGGAGGGACAGGTTATGAACAGTGAAATATCCTGTTTACCAAGCCAGTGCTGTGTTAAATCTACATTTTTAAGAGATGCCTTGAGATAGAAATCATGTTTCTGAGTATGACTTTATGTTTCAAAGGTATAAAAAGCATCTGAGAAAATATAAATTTAAAAAAAAAAAACCAAGGCCATGAACGGGGAAAGGTCATCAGCACAGAGTTTGTTGTGGCTGTGTGTAATCCTTGCAGTGGCATCTGCTCCCTGTTGTTATTGTTATAAAAATGTGACTTCATTAGATTCTGGATGAATCATGAGCTGGGGAGTGCTGTGGAAGCTGGCTTGCAGTGGGCTCAGCCTGTCAGAGTGCATATGTTGGGAGTCTGGCTGGGGCAAGCAGGGCTCCAGGAGCCACAGGGCCCTGGGGAATGGAGACTGGAGCCTTTCTGCTTCCTTAGCCCTGCTTGGAACCAGCTGAGGGTGGGGAGGATTGGATTTCAGCACTGCCTGAGCTGCTGGGGCACTGAACCAGATGACGGCCGTGTCTCACCCAGAGCTGGGAGACAGCTGGCTGCAGCTCGGGGAGCACACGAGTGACAGCCCTGCCTGGCCCCCGGCCACTGCTTTGGCACAGAGAGGCACGACTGAGCTGGTTGGGGTGAGAGATGAATGGCCTCCCTCCCCCTGGAGAGGTTTCTGCAGGGGAAGAGGCAGAAGGGATTGAGCAGCTGCTGCCACAGCTGGCTGTGCTCAGGGCTGGAAGGGCTGTGGCCACAAGGCCCCATCCCGTGGGGGCTTAGGGATGTGGGGCTTGGGGAAACCACAGGAACTCCTTTCCCCTCTCCTGGCTAAGCAGAGAGCACCAATTCCTGTTCCTTTCCTCTCTCCTGGCTGAGCAGAGAGCACCAATTCCTCTTTTCCCAGCTCCTGGCTGAGCAGAGAGCACCAATTCCTCCTCATCCCCCATCCCTGAGGACTGATAAATCCCTACAGGACAGTCACTAAAATCTGCTTTTCTCAGAAGGTGCCATCCAATCCCCTTGCATTTCTCTGGCACCCAATTATACCTTTTTTTTTTTTTTTTTCTTCCTGCTTCTTGCTGTTAAATCATTAACTTTGAGCGTTGCCTTTGAAATCTGCGTCTGATGGAGATTTCCAGTGGAAGTCACTTGTTGCTTGAACCTTGATTGATTATTACCCAGCTACTCCAAAGGGATAAACTCTCCTGCTTTGGTGCTTCTGGAGCGTGGATTTTGTGTTAGTTGTATGGAAATTCCAAATAAATTGAACAAAAAGCTAATTATTATAATAGAAGGGAGGTTTTTCTGTCAGAACTGGAACATCCCATAGGAAGAGAGGTTTTTCCTGAGAAAAGCTCAGTCCTGGCTGCCTTCACACAGTGCCTGGGAAATCCTGAGCCAGGCACTGCAGATCCAGGTGCTCCTGGCTCCCTCTGCAATATTTTTCTCATCATTCATGAAGAAGCAGTCTAGACCGGAGACATTTATCATGATGGGAAAGACAGAAGTGATTTTTGAGGGCAACAAAGTTCAAAGACTTTGCTGTAAGTCTTCAGGATTAAAGATTTACTTGATGCATCTTCTCCTGTTTAATAGACAGGAAGAGATGAAAGGGAATTTCTATAAAGATTTTCGTTCATACTTAATGATGCCACTTTTAGATGAGCTTTGGCACAGTGTCCCGAGTCATGAAGCTTTAAAACCAACCTTTTTTAAACATTAAATGACCTTTTTTCATCCTCCAGCTTTCATAAATAAAGATTAGTTCAGCCTCATTACCTACCTAGTCCTGGGGCCTGGTTTAATATTTAGTTAAAGTAACCAGTCTCCCCAAATGAGCATGCTTTGCTGGTTTCCTAAATCCCACAGGGAGACTGGAAACTCTACTGGAATTTGATCTGGGTTCTGGAACTGCTGCTGCCACTTCCAGCCTGGGCTCAGGCTCTCCATCTGAATTCCTTTCTTTTCCTGCACTTTCCCTTCCTCTTGCATTTGCTCCCAGAATTCAAATTCAATCAGAACTGAGCAGGTAAAAGAGTTTGCTGTTGTTATTTTGGGTTTCTTCCCTTCCCTCCTTCCCTTCCCTCCTTCCCTTCCCTCCTTCCCTTCCCTCCTTCCCTTCCCTCCTTCCCTTCCCTTCTTCCCTTCCCTTCTTCCCTTCCCTTCTTCCCCTTCAGGGAAGTTTTCAAGATCTTCAAAAATAGGAATAGAAAATCCCATCCTGGAAGAGAGATTACCCCCCCCCCCTCGAAAAAACTTGGTGGAAAGTTTTTTGCTTAGCTGGCTTGAGGAAACTATTCAACATGCTTTGGTTTTGATTATTTTTTATGCTTAAGAATCATTTAACTGTACATTAGTGGAAGTGGATTTTGTTTGAAAGCTGCCAATTAGGAAAAATACTTGAAAACATTCTGCAATTTAGTGATTTTGAAGCTTTAAATTAGAAACTAATGAATCTGAGAATGCTGACATCCACTCCCCCACTGCTGGTCTTTAATTTCACAGAGTCAGCACCTGAGCAGGAGCTGCAGTTGGTGCTCAGCACGTGGATTTACCCTTCCCTGAGAGCAGGGCTGGAGGAAAAGTTTCTCCAAGAAACTTTCTCCTCTGCTTCTCTCCTGGAAAAATGGAGTTTTTGGCAAATTGTTCTCCCAGCTTTGTTCTGATTAAATGAAGTCATCAGCCATATTAATATCCTAAAATCCCTGCTCCTGGCTTTGGAGGAAAGCATGACCCTTTTTGTTGCATAATGAGGTTAGGATGAGCTCAATTTAACTCCCATAAAACAGGGAAAAAATAGGAAAAGAAGGAATTCTTGAGTATTATTGGGATATGAAGTAAATCAGGCTGGTGTGTGCCACCCGTGGGCTTCCACTGCTGGGGTTAGGGCAGGGTTGGGACACGGAGATGCTCTGCAGTTGTGCCAGGAGAGAAAAAGGATGAGCAGGGCAAGGCTGGGAAAAGAGCCCTGAGAGGTGGGGCAGGCTGGCTGTGGAAATCAGGCTGTGCTTTGAGTTTAAGGGCTCAGTCAAAGTCTTAAGGGCAGGAAAAGGAGCCTGGGTGTCAGACAGAGGGGTCTGGGCTGTGTTGGAGACTCTGTGGGGGCAATGAAGGGTGATGGGAGCAAGGAGAGCCTTCCAGGCACAGCCCAGATCCCTCAACATCCCTGTGCTGCTCTCACCCTGGACTCAGGCAGCTCTGCCTTCCAAATCTGTGTGTGCTTTGTGCCTTGCTCCTAGGACTCAGGATATCTCCTTGATGGGCTTTGTTTCAGTTCCCAGCTCTGTTATGCTTTTCCCTACTGAAAAAACCCCAACCCCAAACCTGCTGCAGCAAAGGATGGGTTCCAAAGCTCCAGCAAAGCACCCTGGCTGCTCCAGGGGCTTCCTTCTTTCCCTGCTCTGCTCCCCTACACCTGACCCAGCACCTGAGCAATCCTGAACGGCATTTTGGGGAGGGAAGATAAGAACTGGGGCTTTTTTTTAATGCAAACAGCAGCACTGCTCCTCCCCAGATAAAATGGAAAAGCTGTGTTCTGTCTCCTGTTAGCAAGGATAAACCCACCGGGGTGCCAGCACCTCATGAAATTCAGGCCTGAATGCTCCCCTCCCGAATCCTTTTTGCCTTCCCTCCAGAAAACAAAGATAACATCCCTCCCCACCTCAGATTTGAGGGGGCAGCCCCAGGATTCAAGATTCTTGACCCAGGATTCTGAGTTCAAGAGCCAAGAGTGTTCTGTTTGAAAAATATTTGTTCCTCTCTACCCACAGCTGCCCACATGCTTCCTGAAATATTCCAGCTCTCAGCTCCCTCTCAATGCTTCCACAAAGGAACCATCTGGGGGTTTTTGGGGACATTCTGCCTTTGTTAGGATGGCAGGCAGTGCCTGGAGCTGGGTTTTTATAGGGTTGGACAGCTGGATGTGCTCTCTGGGAGCAGCCAGCCTGTGTGGCAGTGGGTGCTGGGAGCCTGGCAGTGTGGGTGGCTGTGCTGTGCCATTCCAGCAGGTAAAACAGAGGCTGCTGCAGAGATTTCAACACCCACCTGTCTGGCAGGACCTGGGGAGTGGGAGAAGCAGCGGGAAAGGCCACGTGTGGGACGGGGGATGTGCCGATGACAGGAGCACAAACAGAGCTCCTGCAGGGATCAGGGAGGGTGGGAACGGGCAGGCGAGTGGAGATCCCAAAGCTAACCAGTGCCAACGCCTTTTTCCCCCCACAGCTGCCATCCTGGATGACCCCATGGAGTGCAGCAGAGGGGAGAGGCTCTCCATCACCCTGGCCAAGAACCGCATCAACCGCGCGCCCGAGAGGGCGGGCAAGGCCAGGGTGGAGGTGGACATCTTCGAGCTGCTGAGGGACAGCGAGTACGAGACAGCAGAGACCAGTGAGTAACACCCAGAGAGCCCAGCTCTCCTCCCAGGAGGTGTCTGGCATGCTAAACTTGTGATTTTGTGATAGTTAGATGATGCCGTTTAGGTTTTGCTGGTTTTTGTTTGGTTTCTTTTTTTATCATGTTCTCTCTGTTCTCTGCACAATTTTATTTGTCGCTCTGTAGCCCATTGTAATAGTGACTTGTTTTCCCAGTACTTTTCCGTGGCCTTTCCTTAAGCAGAAGGACAAAACAAATTCCAGAACTCCCTGCCCTGGGAGGTACAGGGCCTCCTGTCCTATCTCAGTTCTTTCCGGGAACCAAGGCCAGAACAACTCTTGGAGATCCATTCATGGACAAAGCACAGCCAGTGCTGAAGGGAGGCTTGGCCTGAGGGGGAATTACATCACCACTTGTCCTCCTAATTGGTACCTTTTCTCAATTATGCTAATTTCCTAAAACCTATTAAATGTACTCCCCCCCGGTGGGGGAGGTTGAGCTTTTGTGGACATCTTTCCATAACTGTTCCTGAAGACCTTCATTAAAGCTCCCCTTTTATATTCCCTCCTTACTAAAACGACCTCGAGCTTCATTTCCAGGTTGGGGAAAAGGCAACACAAAGGGGAACAGAGAGATAAAATTAACATCTCTCTGCTCCTTGAAGAGCAGTTTTCATTCGAGGTGAATGAAATGTGCTGGTGTGAGCCCAGGCATGGGCTGAGAGGATCCCAGGAAGCTTTGCCACCACTCAGTGGCTTGGGATAAATAATTTCCTTTAATCTGCCTGTCAATAAACAGGGGCAGTGCTGATCCTTTGTCAAGCACTTAATGGTGAGCAAACAAGAGACTCTCGGGCAAGTTGGGTGCAATTAAGTTGTTTTTAAACCTCTGTGGAATCCTGTGTGTCAGCAAACATGACAGCTCTTCCTGGAGCTTGAGATTGGCAGCAGATTTATTTACACCAAGTGCAAGTTTTTCAAGTGATGTTTGAAATCATGAGGATGAAGAAGAGCTAATTTCGAAGGAGCAGCAGGTTTCCCATGTCACTTTAAAGTCCCTGAATGAAACTCTTCTTTATTAGGGTTGTTCCTCTGGATATGCCAGTTTTATGCTGGTGCATAAAACAGAAATTGATGGTCACTGTCCCACAGTTTGAAAGGAACCCTAAAGGTCTATGGTAGATATTTTTCCTGTAAGAGGGAATCACCCTTTGGAATAGGAAATCCTCCTTTTAGAATCATTTTTAAGGGGACCTTTAGAGTTCAAGGGATGGCTATATTTTTTAAAAATAATTTTTTATTACTAGTTGGCTTGAGAAAGCTGGAGGAATCATTTTAAATAATCAGGATTTTAGACTCATTTCCTAATGATTCTGCATCCCATGGCTGTGTGATCTTCAGGGTAGCCCCAAAAAGCATGGCAGAGGGTTGTGGTTTGGGGCTGGCTGGTTTTTTCCTGGAGTTTTGGTGGCTTTTCTGTCCAGCATCCTCCAGGTGAGCTGGCAGAGCAGTTCCGTGGGGCTGTGGGATCAGCACATCGCTCCTTCATTTCCTGCAGGAGTGTTTGCACTATTTATAGAAGTGTGCAGTTAATAAAGAGCATCTCAGCAAGTGCCTGAGCTCTATTTATAGAGCCTGGCACCCGTGAGACAGCCCAGACTGAACCCAGCTCAGGGTTGCACCAGCACTTCTCCACTGCTTTAGATCCCTCCACTTTTCTACATTTTCCTGGTCTTCCCCATCTCTTTTGGCCACTGGTGTCCCCTAACTGGGCACAGCATTAGGGCAGACCCAATTTAGCTGGCCAGACCTTGCAGAAGGGATGGGACGTGCCTGGATTTCATGGAATCATGGAATCCCAGACCAGAGTGGGTTGGGGAGGACCTTAAAGCTTATCCAGCTCCACCCCAACCTGGCCTTAGACACTTCCAAGGATCCAGGGGCAGCCACAGCTTTGCTGGGCACCCTGTACCCACCCTCACAGGGAAGGATTTTTTTTTTCCCTCTATCCCATCCATCCCTGCCCTCGGGCAGTTTGAAGCCATTCCCTGTTACTCTGTCTCCCCATCCTTGTGAAAAGTCTCTCTCCATCTTTTCCTTTCCCTCCCTTCAGCTGGCAGGGACAATTTGATCACCCCAAAGTCTTTTCTTTTCCAGGCTGAACAACCCCAGCCCTCCCAGCCTTTCCTCACAGCAGAGCTTCTCCATCTCCTCGATCCCCCAGTGCCTCCTCTGAACTCACTCCAAGCACATTCCTAATTTGCCCCTTAAAGATCCCAAATCTCCCTGTGAGACTCCTAGAAAATGAGAAATTTCCTCATTTTCCTGAGCCTTATTTTTCTTTGAAGGACCCAGCAGCATTTTTAGCTCCATTTTTGTTCCTTCCTCATAAATTTCCAGCTTGTAGCAGCATTCCTGGCCTTTAACTTTGTTTGGGAAACAAACTTGATTGCAGTGACCCCAGAGTGCTGCAAGGATCATGAGAGGGATTTCTACCTTATTTTCAGCCTGTGACACTGCTCAGGAGTTCTTCTCTTGGAAGGTTTCTCCAGCAGAGGAATATGAATTGGCTGTGAATGAAATATTATGCAAGAAATTGTTGATTTCAGCAAATGTTGTGTTTGGGGAGAAAGTAAGGAAGAGGCATCCCCCATTTCCAGTTTTCACCTTGGGGTGATTTTCTTTGTTTTCTTTACTTGCATTTTTAGAGTAAAAATTGGAGCAAATTGACTTGATTTTGGTGAATTTTGCAGTGTGTTATTTGCCTTTTCTTCAGAGGGGAAAAAATGTCTGGAAGCTTTTCTTAGAAATGGAATAATCTAGATTCTGTATGGCTCCGCTATTAATGTCACTGATGTTATTCTTGATTTATCCTGGTGGCAGAGGAAAATCAGATCCCCAAACTTAAATTTCAAGGCTTTCATGGCTTTCAAATGCTTCAATACGTTGCTGGTATTTGTTATGACACATGGTATTAATAAAAACTGTTGAGATGTTTTAACCTGTGACTGCAAAGCTGTTTACAGCTGTTTAATACTGTTCTCACATTTCACACTCTTTGATTCACTCTTAAATATTATAGCTCCATGCTTAGCTGACAGATCTAGGAGTGCTGGGATTACACCACATACTCTATGTATAAGGAAAGGAAGAATTTTGGTGAGTTAGGGTTTTTATTTGGGGAGTCAGGTTTGGTTTTTTTCTTTTTTTTTTTTTCCTGGAGCTGTTTTTCTCCCATTTTCACTTCTGGCTGACCCAGGTGTTTTAATGTAAGAGAGCCTCAAAATCTGAAGTGCTTCAGCAGTTCAAATCCGAGTCAGTCCATCACAGTCGTGCCTGGTTTGCTATTCCAGCTTTAGATACAAATGATCACAAACTTTGGCTGTTCCTGTGTGATTTTAAGGAGGTTTCAACGAGAAATTGTAGGCAGGTTTTTTTTTGGTTTTTTTTTTTTTTCTGCGGTTTCAAGGAAAGACTCTTCTCTCTTTGTGTTTGATGTTCCAGCTCCTTTTGTGCAGCTCCAAAATGACTTGTTTAATCATGTCTTTATCTAAACCACCTCGTTCCTTTTGATGCCCGGGCAGGACAGATTTCCCTACTTGTCACCCTGTCCCCTCTGGCCTCGGCAGCTTTTTAAGCTCCTCTTTGTTGTGAATCCAAACATCCCGGGGCAGGTCAGGAGCCAGAGCCAGTGAGCAGCTGGAGAATTGGAGATTTTGATTTATCCACACGGAGATTTCAAAGTGTCCTTTCAGTGAGTTGGCTCCAATGTGTTGTTTTTACCTGTCCCAATATTTTGGGGGGTTTTAAGTTTCAGCCTGCCTGGCTTATCAGGGAATTATGGAACGGTTGGGGTTGGAAAGGACCTTAAGGATTGTTTTGTTCCACTCCTTGCCATGAGCAGAGACATTTTCCACTGTCCCAGGTTGCTCCAAGCCCCATCCAACCTGGCCTTGGACACTTCCAGGGCATCCCCAGCCTCTCCAGACCTCTCTGGTTGCAGGTTCCTGTCAGGAAGCACAAGGGATGCTTCTGGAGGATCTTTAGAACCCCTTCTTTTTATGCACTTGGTGTTTTCTCTCTGAGAATCCCGTGAGCAGTCCCTGTCTCTGGAGAGCTCAGCTTGTTTTGCAATCAGGGTATTTCCACACCTTCCCTGCTGGTTTGTTCAGAATTAGAGCCAGGAATCTTCTGTGCATTCTGTTTGAAACCTTGCTCAGGTATCTGTGTGCTCTGCAACAGATGATTCTGCTCCAGGGCTGGATCCTCTCTCTGTGGGGGGAGCTTTCAGCCCTGTTTTGAGCAGGGGAGGATTCATGGAAAGGTTTTCCAGGTGTTCTGGCATCTCAGGGAGTGAAAAAACACCATGTTTGAGGGGTTGTGCATGCATTTATCATCAAGAGCTACTGATTTGTTGTGCTTTCTCATGTTCAAAAATAAGTTTGCAGTTCTGCCTTCCTTTAAAAATATCTTGGTGTGTCCCAAGTATCCAAACCTGGATTTAATTCCCAAACACACTCCTGGAAATGATTGGACAAAAGGAGGGTCCCTGTGCCCTGAACACACACCTGATCCAGCACGGTCAGTGGGCACGTGGTAAAGAGGTTCTGAAAGTGATGCCACTTCAATGTCCAGCATCCTTGAGACCCTGAATGCTAAACAACATCAAAATTTGGACAGAAACTCGGAGCTGCTGGAGCCTGCAGCCCTCACAAAGCACCCTGCACAGCCCACAGCTTCTGTGGTGCCCCGGTGTTGGAGTGTGAAGGGGTTTGAGTGGCAGGGGGGCTGTAATTATCCATAGCTGTAGTCCCTGGGATTATCAGGGATGGATTGTGGATACAGGACCAACATTTCCACATCCTGCAAGTGCTTGTCTGGATGCCCATGGCAGCAGCAAGGTCGAGCCTTCTCTCCCTGTGGAGATCTGACAGCATCAGGTAACGCTCTGAAATAGGAAATGTGCTTGGATTACAAGAGAAGCTTTCCAAATGTGGTCAAAACCTTTGCCTCAGGCATCTCCACTTTGTTTCCATTCATTTTCCTTCATTTTCGTGGATGTTTCCCCCTGGTAGTGATAAGCCAGGTCTTTTTCTCCCTCCAGTTGTTGCACCTCTGTTGCTATGGCTACTTAACCTGCTTTTTGTTCCTGCTAGCAGGCACGAGAAGAAAATCACTCACCAAACTTTCCCTGCACGACACAACTAAATTTTCCTCAGGAACTTTGTCCTGGTGACCTGGTGTGGATTAGGAGGGCTGGGAGCAGCTCCTTCCTCATGGGTGCTGAATGGCAGAGCTGTGAGGGACTGATGAGTGTGCTGAGACAGCAGGAGAGGCTTTCAAACCACTGCTGCTCCTCATTTAAAAGGATCTTCTGGAGAGGTTTAAGTGCCTGTAAATTTTTTAAGCACAGAGGAAAAGCAAGCCCTGGATTCCTTTGAAGATGCTGCAGAAAAATAGCCTTCATTCCATAGGAGATTGAGTTGTTGGAGGGCGAGAAGAAGGAAGGAAAACCCAAGAGGAGGTGTTTGCATTTCATGAGCACTTTCTGTAAGAAGTTGGAGCAGTCAGTGGGGACTGGGGAGGATAAGGAGTTTCTCTTTCAAAAGAGAAGCAGACCCAATTCCCCAAAGTGACAAATTAAATGAGATTTGGGCCTCGTATTCCAGTTGTGAGGCTGTGGAGGCTTCAGGAGTGTCAGGCCAGAGATCCCTGAATGGTTTGGGTTGGCAGGAACCTCCAAGATCATCTTGTTCCACCCCTGCCATGTGCAGGGACAACTTCCAGGGTGCTCCAAGCCCTGTCCAATTTGGCCTTGGACACTTCCAGAAACCCAGGGGAAGCCACAACTTCTCTGGGAAAACTCAAAACTGTTGATTTTTCACTTCCCAAAGCCCACACTCAACCCCAAACTTGCTGTTCTAAACCCACCCCAAGCACAGCGAGCTTTCACTCCACTTCCAGCCTTGACTTTAAAGACTTGAAGTTGTTAAAACCTCTGGTCTGTAGCTCAGCAGTTTTGGTGACGAATCCACTTCACTACGAAAAAAAAAAATGTTTAGATTTAAATTTTTCCAGCTCAAATAACTCTTCGCAACCCTCTGAGTTGAGCTGCTCTGAGGTGCAAGCCAGGGGAAGAGGCAGGTTTGATACTGAAGAGTGCCTATCTTTAAAATCTCAGCTTTGGGATGCAGGGGTTTGGTTTTCACACACAGAAATTTTGTGAGCTTGCCCAGGCCAGAACTCATAAGAGTTTTGGTGCCTCTTTTCTCCCTTTTGGTGCTCCCTTCCTCCTCTTCAGTATCCAGTTTCTTCAGGAAGATTCCAGTTGAGCAAATGTGGCTTTGTCTGGGGAGAAAGCTGAGTGTGTGAGGATGCTGAGGTAGGTCTGGCATTGCAGAAGGAGCTGTGGCCAGCTCAGGAGGCTTTTGGAGCTCAGGGGTTGAGGCATGAGGGGCTCTCATCTCCTGTTCAAGGTTTTTTTCTGCTCTGCAGGAAGGGTTCTGAGTGATGCAGGGGATGGGGATGGCAGCAGGGAGGTGAGAGTGAAATTCACCTGGATTTGTGCTGTACATTATAAAGGACCAAAAAATGGGTTGCAGTTTAACCTGGGAAGATATTTGACTTCAGTTTGTCAGGTGTTTTTTATGGTTCTGCTAACCTTGGTGGCAGAGAGCCAGAAGATTTAACTACTGCCAGGAAGAAAACAACACAAAAAAAAAAATGAAAACCAGCAATGAAATCCTTGTTTCTACCATTGAACTCTGCAAAGATGAGAGGAGAAATTCTGACAAGTCTGTTTGATGCTTTGAAGCCAGGTCACTGCTGTGTGTAGCATCTTCCAAAAGTTCAGTTCATGAAAGGGATGGTGCAAGAGAGGGTCAGAGATGAAGACTCTGGGGTTTTGAGGGGAGCTTAGGTGGGGTTTTAAAAAGCTGGAGGAAGATGGAGAGTGCCACAGGCAGGGTGACAGTGCTTCAGGGGGAATAAAGGGATTTTTGGGATGGAAATGGCAGAGAGGGTGTTTGTGTGTGGGACATGATGCCGTGTCCTTACTGAGGTGCAGCAGGCACTGTGAGCGTGACTGTCTGCTGGAATCTGGGAGGAATTCTGATCTCTGCTCCCTCTCTCTGATGCCCACAGTGTGCCAGATTCTCCCCAAAGGCGTGGTGGGAGTCCTGGGACCTTCCTCCAGCCCAGCCTCCAGCTCAATTATCAGCAACATCTGCGGGGAGAAAGAGGTAAGTGAAGTTCCTTAGTGATGATCAGAGTGAGCAGCATGGTTTATCAGCCCTCCTCCTAATGCACAGACTTTTGAAATGTTTTTCTTCACCCTTTGCTCCCTCTTTGTGCCTCCCTTTTCCTCTCTGCATCCCCTTTTGCTCCAACTCCCCTCACAGTCATCACCACAGTCACCCCCCACACCACGAGGGGTACAAAAAAACCCCAAAGCTTGTCCTGAATGGATGCAAACCCAAAGCTCCTGCTGTGACTTCGTGCACACACTTGGGAAGCTTTATGTTTACTGCTGTTCCATCCAATTCAACCCCTTTTTTATCTGTGTCCAGACTATGTGCTGGATTTAATATTTTATAAGCCTTGAACCACGCTGCACTGATCTGGCTCAGCACTCGGGAGAAGAAATTGAGTTCTCTTCTCATAGTTCATCCCTTAAAAGCCAGATAACATCTCTCAGCCATTTAGTGGCTCTCTCTGGAGCCCAGCCTTCTAGGAGAGGAGGCTGGGACTGAGCACTGGAAATGATTTGCATTCACAAATGAGTGCTGGGCGTTTTTCCTGGAGTGTGGAAAGATGGAAGGGATCTTTCAGCCCCTGATGCACGGGGCTGCAGCAGGAGGGATCTCCTGGGGGTGTTTTGTAACATTTTCTCTTGCTAAATGTCCTGGACGTGTGCTCCATCCCAGGAAAGGAAACTCTGCAAGTGTTTTTCCTCTGAAATTCCGATTCATTCTGAGTCTCTGATCGGAGGCTCCTGATTTTTTTTTTTTCTTCAGAAAGGAGAGGTGAGTGCTGGTGCCCTCCTGAGGCGTTCGGTTTTCTCAGCTGCCCTCCGAGCGATGTAAACCTGCAGGAAGTGCCTGGGATTTCCATCCCAGGAGCATCAGCTGGTGCCAAAGGGGACACAGAGCCCAGGCAGAGTCCCCTGTGCCTGCTGCCACCCCTCAGGGAAGGGGAGCAGTGTCCCTGGGCAAGCACTGAGCACCAGGTGATGTTCTGGGGGGATCAACCTGCCTTGTGTTACCCCTCTCATGCCCAAAGAATCCCTTTCCCCTGTCCGGAAAGGGGAGTTGTACTGGGACAGAGCTCTTGGAAAGGAGAGGGAGGGTTCTTGGGGTTGAACAGGGCTGTGCTGAGCTCTGGGAGCTGATGTGGGAGTGGATTCCTTCCCCTGTGCCTCCATCTCTGAGTCCCAGGCTGGGTGTGGAACACTGCCAGGAGTGATCAGGATGCTGCCAGGAGCTGCCCTGTCTGCTCTGGTTACAGGAATCCACCTTTCCCTCCCTGCTGAGGGCTGCGGGCTGGAATCAAGGCAGATAGCAGCTCATTGCTCCTTAACTTCCCCTTTGCCAAACCAACAGCTCCTGCTGTCAATAAAGCAGCCATCAGGAGCTGCTAACAGGCTCTCCCAGGAGGAGAGAGGTGGGAGGCAGGGGCTGATGGCTTCGGAAGGACCAATAATGGAGGGAGAGAGGACTTGACACGCTGCTAACAAAGCTGTGGCAGATGTTTCCCTCTCTCCGACTTCGGTTTCTTCCAAAATAATTCACCCGGCGGAAGAAAAACAAGATTGCCTCTCTTGATGTGGTTGAGCCCGCAGTGTCTGGGCTCGATCTGTGTGTCTGCCCTCCCGTTCCATCCACACTGGTCTGCAGGATGTGCAGCAGAGCTGCCTCAGAGGGAGCCCTGCAGCTCCTGAAATTCCCTGTGGAGCAGCATCCCGCTCCAGCTGCTGCTCTGCTGGATCAATGGCAAGCCCAGCTCTGGTGGCTCCAGCCCTGTCTGGCCTCCTGTTGATCAGAAATACCCAAAAATTTTGGCTGCTGCAGCTGTCCCTCCTCTGCCCAGCCTCGCCAGCGTGGGGTCATCTTGTTCTTGCCTTCATCTCTGCTAATTAATTACCTGGTGGCACCTCCATCCAACAGGCAGGGCTGGATTCACAGCACAAGGCCCGGGATGATCTCCTGTGTCCCCACCTGCCTGCACAGCATCCCTCCCAAACGTAGCTGAGCCCAGCTGCAATTAGTGCCCCAGCTAATTAGGTTGAAGGCACACAGAAGGTTTCCTGTGCTGTAATCACAGTCCCCGTTGCCTTTCGCTGAGTGGCTCAGCAAGACTTTTCCTGATCCACTCCTTCCCGTGGCTTCTCGTTGCTGTGATAATTATTTTCCTCTGCTGCTGCACGAATCCCACCCTCCCCTCTTGACTCCAGTGATGCTTCTGCAGTTTTATTGGGATATTCCACTTTCTGCCTGCTGTGCGTTTCACACCACAGGCCCTTTATCGCAGATTTACTTGTTTTTATTTCTACTTCCTCTGTAATTATATTTTCTTTCCTCCTCCCCACGCTCAGGTTCCTCACTTCAAAGTGGCTCCGGAGGAGTTCCTGAAGCTGCAGCTCCAGAGATTCACCACCCTCAACCTCCACCCCAGCAACACCGACATCAGCGTGGCCGTGGCAGGAATCCTGAATTTCTTTAACTGCACCACTGCCTGCCTCATCTGTGCTAAAGCTGAATGTAAGTTTTGCCAGGCTGGGTTTGCCTGCCCCTCTGCTTCATCTCCTTTTTGTTTGATGCTGGCTGGAGAAGGTCCCAGGTCCTCATGTCTCTGGTCAGAGCAGCCTTTTCCACTCCAGAGCAGTTTCTCCACCCTGGTGCCCCATGGAGGTGTTTTTCAGAGGGGGAAAGGGGATGGGAAGAGATTATCCTGCCTCCTGTTTGACCATCTGAAGAGTGTTTTGCTTCCACAGATGGGGTTTTGAATGAGAAAAAAAAAAAAAAAAAGCAGCTTAAAAAAGGCGTAGGTCTGTTTCTGGAGATTATTTTTAGGCAAGTAAAGCACTTTGAAATATGTCTTGCCCAAAGCCACCTGCAGTTTGTGGCCTAAAAGCAGGATTTGATTAATGGTCAGCACAGTGCACACCCTCCTGGGCTCTGCAGCCGTACATCTGCTGCTGGCTGTGCACCTGGACACTGGACTTTCCACCTGAGCAGGGCCACGTCCACCTGAGCAGGGTCACATCCACCTGAGCAGGGTCACATCCCCCTTGACAGGGCCATGTCTCTCAGCAGGGCCATGTCTTTCTCAGCAGGGCCACCTCCACCCTTGTCAGGGCCATCTCCACCCTCAGCAGTGCCATCTCCACCCCTGCAGAGCTCCTGGCGTGGCAGGAGCAAGCTCTGCATCCCAGTGCTTGCAGCAAAGTGTGTTCTGTGCTTTCTGAGGTCACCATGAGGTACATTCGGGGTGGCCACACCAATTCTGCCACTGCTGCCCTGTGCCAGATCCATCAGCTCTGCAGTTTGCCAGCCTGGATGAGAGGCTTTGGAAAGGCACGTGGGTGCAGGGAGAGCTTTGGGAATGCTGCTCTCTGACTGGGCTGAGTGAAGGAAAGGCAGCATGGTGCCCAGTTAGCCCTGGGCAAACTTCCCAGCAGCTGGTGTGGGATGATTCCTGCACAGGGACATGAGGAGCAGGAGGGAGTTCACCTTCCCTCTGTGCTTTCTGTGCCCTGGGGGCAGTAGGCACTGAGGTCAGTCAGTAAATCACCTTCAGTGAGAGTGCTCAGGTTTACCCCAGGAAAAGCCCTCGCTCCAAATGATGCAATTAAAATCATGCAAATGGTCTCCCACATCACTCCCAGTGCCAGAATTTCTCATTGTCTAACCTTTACCTTGAGCAAGAAGGGAAGCAAAGATAATGAGGTTTTCTCAGCTGCTGTGCAGGAGGCTCAGGGCTCTGCACCCCTGCCCTGCTCCCCACTCCTGGGCCAGGTGTCTCCCCTTGGGACTAATATGATTAATATGATTTTTATTTAGCTGGATCAAACCCTCTTACCTGAAGCAATCCAATTTATTTTGCTCTGGTGCTGCTGGATAACTCAATGTTTAAGATGTGCTGAGTCTTTCCCAGACCCAGGGAAGCAGTGGATCAGGAGCCTTTCATCCACCCAGCTCTTTGTGCTCAGCAAGGACCTGATCTGAGCCAGGCTTGAAGCCCAACATGCCCTGACTGTAACAGGGCACAGACAAGGCTTAATTGAGCTTCACGGAGGAGCACCAACCCTGATTTTCCCTTAGGACATGCGCTGCTCCTAAGCACAGTCCTTAAACAACTAACTGGAGGCATTTCAGGCTTTCAGAAGGTTCCCTTGAGGCAGCTGAGGGGAACATAAGAGCTGCCTGCTCATCAGTGAGGAAATGCTGTTTTGAGGGATGTTATTATTTAGATCCCAGGAGGGGCAAGCTGGAGCTGCTTTGGTTTAAGTGCGAGGCTGTGTGATGGGACCCCTGGGCCCTACCCTGCCAAAAACTCATCCTGTCACAGCCTTCCTCCGAGGACTGGCCTTGATTTCCCCTGGCAGAAGCAGAAAATGACCCTTAAAACCAAAGAGCTTGGGCCAGCCTAAGTGTAATGCCATGGGGAATGTAAAATGTAATGCCATGAACAGAATGAGATTGGTGTGACTCGGTTTGGTGAATAAAATGAGATTGACTCAATTTCTCTGTGATGTTCAAGAATTAGCTGGTTTGGGAAGTGCTCTGGAAGGTTTTTGTGTGATTCCACAGGAATCTTAACCCGTAAAGGTAAATAGAGGAGTGCGTGGATGTTTTAGGAGCTCCTCTGATTGTCAGAGGAGAGGGAATAACAACCAGTGCTTGGGAAGGGTGACCAGGACACTGAGGTCCAAAGCCTTGTGCACATACTTGATACTTTTTTAAAAAAAATTTCTTTTCAAATTCAAACACCCAGGGTGATGTTTGAAGCAACAGTGTTGGGATTAAAAGCGAGGTTGGATGATGGGAATATTCTCCTCCCAACCATCCATGTCCAGGACTGCAACCATCAGCAGCACTGCAGGTCCTCCATCAGCAGGAGCATCAAACAGGGATGTGGCACTCCAGGAGAGCTCCAGCTCCTGCCTTTCCTCCTTCCCAGGAAACAGCTCTGGTGCTGAGAGCTCAGAAGTGGGGCTGCTCCTACCAGCTCCAGATGTTTGCGTAAGGAAAAATCAAATCATCAAGGTCAGCACTTGCCACAGGCCAGCCCGATCCTCTCTCAGAGCTCCCCATGGGAGTGTTCAAGCAGCAGGTGCCTGGTGCAGCCTCTCTGTCCTCACTTTAGTACTTCAAAGGTGCCAGGAGGAGCCTGCAAGCCTTTGCTGGGGTTCACATCCCTCTGAAGTGACAGTCTGGCAGCAGCAGCAGCAGCAAGAGTCTCACATCTCTCGGCATCAAACAAAAGGGAATCTCTGCACACAATAGAGACTTCCCTGCACACAGCAAGAGCAGCTGCAAGCAGGAGGCTTGATGAGGCTACAGGTAGGATCTAACGTGCTGGAAATGATAATTTCCTCGAGCTGAAGGTGGAGATCAAATGACTTCTTTTTTTTTTTTTTTTTTTTTTTTTTTTTCTCCCTAGTTTCACTTCTTCCTCTCTGTGCCTGATGAGCTTTAGGAAAATTTTCCTAGGTTTCACAGCAGCAGAGTTCACTGGGATGAGCTGCAAGTACACTTAGTAGTGTCAGGGCTGGAACTTGCACCTGCAGATGTGGAATGAGGTGAAAATAAACCTTTCCACATCCTCGGGGGTCAACTGGAGGGCTTAGGTAAAATTTACTGTTCACTTGGGTTAGAAGATAAAAGAAATATTCAGCTGAGGTCCTTGTGTGCTGTAAGCAGAGTGAATTCTCTGCTTGGTGTGGAAGAAGAAGCAGCTGATATGACCCAGAAAAGTCATGGCACAGCTGTTTTTGTAACCCCTTGCTCTGTTCCTACCTGCACCCAGAGAGAAAAGGTGAGAGGCAAGGGCATTGTCAGGAGCTCTGAGCAAACTCAGAGTGCTTTAAACTTCTCCCTGTGAACGAGAGGCTCCTCATCTTGGATGTTTCTCTTTTCCTGCACTGCTTTGTTACCTGGTCCTTGAGAGCAGAGCTCCAGCACTGATCCATCCCATCCCGCTGTGTCCCTTCCCTGCCTCCTGACCTGCTGGGGAAGGAGTGGATTTGTGCAGTCAAAAGTAAGTCAGGTTAAGAGTAAAACTCTGACTTGAGGGTTAATTTGCCTCTCTACCAGCTGGGATGTGATCCTGATGATAGTTCTGTTTCTCCAGCTCGGCTTTCCCCCCTCTTTTGGGCTTCTCTTCCTGTGGGGATGGGATGTGTGGCTATGCTGTCTGTGTCTTGCTGATGATTCCATCTGCTGGTCCCTCTGGTCAATCAAACTTGGCAGGAGGTTATTTCTTGATGAAACTCAGCAGCTGGAGACAAGAGAGGCTCTATCAAAGCTGCTTTCTTGACTAACAAAATCTGCAGCAGGAGTTTTGACATCTTATTAGGCTTCAAGGCAGCTGTGTTGGAAGGAGCCCTTGATGTGCCCATCCTTATTTTTGTCACAATTTTTTGATGTTGCATTTTTGCAGTGACCTCTGGCTCTTGGCAGAGTTTCCCATCCCCTTGAAAAAGAGCAGCTACCCATCAGATTGATCCAAGATCTCCAAAAAATACTGCACCTTCCTGGGCACTGAATTTGGGAGCTGGAAATGCAAAGGCTGAGGGGGAGGAATAATCCTTCAGTAACCAGAACAATCCCACATGCAGGGAGATAATGGAGACCTTGCCTGGACCTTGTATTAAAGGTCTTATCTCTTCCCAAGAGGAGTTTGGGACCATTTCCTTTTCCTGGAGAAGAGCTGGAGAAGCTCCATCACTTCTCCTTCCCTTCTGCACCAAGAAATGAGTCCTAAATCCTTCCCACTTTTTGTGGGGAACAGCTGGAATAAATCCATCATTTCTCATTCCCTGCTGAACCCAGAATTGAGCCCCAGATCCTTTTCTTCCACTCAGTTGTTGTGGGGAACAATTAGAATAAATCCATCATTTCTCATTCCCTGCTGAACCCAGAACTGAGCCCCAGATCCTTTCCTTTGTAGTGCGCTGACCCAGAACTTCAGGAATGCATCTTACCATGGATTGCTGCATTCCATGGGAGAACCAAGCCTCAAATGAAAAGGGATCTGTTCTTTTTCTCTCTTTCCTTCCAAGGCCTTTTAAACCTGGAGAAGCTGCTGCGGCAGTTCCTCATTTCCAAGGACACGCTGTCGGTGCGGATGCTGGACGACAGCCGGGATCCCACCCCGCTCCTGAAGGAGATCCGAGATGACAAGACAGCCACCATCATCGTCCATGCCAACGCCTCCATGTCCCACACCATCCTGCAGAAGGTGGGTGTCCCCCTCCCCTGTCCCTCAGGCTGCTCCCCCCAGGCTGGGTGATGTTGAAAATGGGAAAATTCTCGCAGCAGCGCTGGGAACGGGCTCTGCCCAGAGGGAATTCCCACTGGAATTGCCATTGCAGATGGAATTTCCAGGGCTGGATCTGTGCAAGTGATGGTTTAATTGCTCTGAGAGGATGTGTTTGCTCTCCACAAGTGGTGTTGCCATCAAAGAGCTCTGAAGGGCTGCTCAGCTCTCTGAAATGACTCTTGTGCCTCTTTTTTCCCCTCCCGTTACGCGTCGAACTTTTCCCTTCTTTTTATTTTTATTGTCTTATTAACCGAGATTTTATTTTAATCCTGTTTATTTTTAAATGGTCCCTGGCTGCAGTTTCTAGCACTTGTTTTGATAGCCTACTTCAAAATTGAGCAGTGGCTCCAGATGGAGCAGAGTTTCCCACATCCTGGAGGGAACAAGAAGCACATTCCTGAAGGGAGGCAGGATCCAAACCCTGGGATCCCCCTGGCTGCTGCAGGCCTTCCACACTGTCCTGCCTGTTTTATCACAGAATGTGTCATCCAAAGGCCTTGCCTGTGTCAGATTTATCCCTGATGACATCCAGCAGGGCTGGTTTTATTATTCCTCTCTCCCCAGAAAAGATTTTTATTCCACTACATGCAATTTTCATTACTACATAGACAGTTTGGGGGATTTTTTTGGGTTGTCTACTTAGTGGGGTGTGTGTGTGTGGTTTTTTTCCCCATTTTCCCCTGGTGCTGCCTGGCTGCTGAGGGCTGTCCCCCTCCTTTGTTGCTATAGTGACTTCCCACAGGCTCCCAGCAGCTCTCTCCAAGCACCCACATCTCCCTGCCCAGCTCCAGCCTGCTTCTGCCATCGCTGAGAAATGTCAGAAACTGCCAGCATTTCCCAGTAAAACCCAATCCTTTCAGCTAGAGGACTGTAGGATAATAAATAAAGAGCTCCTGAGCTGGCAACTTCTTGCACCTTGGGAGGCTGGAAAGTGTTTTATTGTTAGAGGTGGAGTCAGGGATGGTGGTGCTGAGCATCAGGTGAATCCACGTCCTATCCCATGGGGCAGCAGCAGCAGGAAAAACACTCTGTGTGTTCTCTGGGTCTGTCCTCAGCCCTGAACAGTGAGGGGGATTCAGAGTTTCTCATCCCTCACCCTCCACAGATGGGCTGGAGACACATGGATGACTCCCAGATTCCCAGCCTGTCCCGCTCCCAGCTGCCAGGGCCAGGTGAATGGATGGGATTTGCTGGGCATTGCTGCTCACCTTGGTTTCTGCCCTTGAAACCAAACACTCAGACCTCAAAGTGGGTCACAGGGAGAGCTGGCATTGTCACTGTCCCCAGGAAGGGAGGAAGAGGGGGAATTGGTGCCAAGTTTTGCTTGGGGGGGGGTGAAAAATGAGGCGGCCTCTTCTGGATTCAGGGGACTCCTTGGAGCAAAAGGCTTTGCTGTGTCTGCTGTGCCACCTGGCCGAGGGACAGGGTGACAATGTGCAGCCAAGGGGCTGGGCACAGCCAGGCCTGAGCCACCAGCAGGTTTTTTACCTCTTAAGAGAGGTAAAAGAGGTAAAAAAAAAAGAAAGAGGTAAAAAACAGGCAGGAAAATGGAGAGGTACAATCCATACTGCCTCTTCCTGTTTTTGCTTCCCTCACTTTCTGTTGTCACAGCTTCTGGGAGGGATAAAAAAGGGACTCACACCAGGAGGGGCTGCCTTTGGTCCTTCCCTCCTTGCCTCCCATTCCTCTGTGTGGTCTGGACTGCTGGGAAAACCTCTTTGCCAGGGTCTGGAAGCTTGATTTGAGACCAGCTGTGCTTGGCACTGGAAGAGAGGCTTCCAGGAGCATCTGCAGATTAATGCCCCACTTTCCTGGGCATCTGTTCCCACAAGCAGCTCCTTGTGTAGTGAGAATTTTGGGAAAGGGCTTCAGTTATCTGCTCTGTGATCTCTAGAACAGATCATCCCCATGGAACATTCTGTGTCCTTCTCTCTGCCTCCCTGGACACTTTTGCCCTGTTTTCTTCTATTTCTGTGGCCAGCACAGCCCTGTCTCAGTTCTGGAGAGCAGGCTGAACTGTTACTGGGTCTCATCCATGCTCATTAATTTGTGGGATTTGAGCCCAAATCTGACTGATAAAACTGGAAAACCACCAGTGGCTCGATTGTCCCTTTCCTGTAGCTCCCAGGAGCTTTTCCTGCCTTTCTCTCTCCATCATGGTGTTTGTGGAAGGGACAAGCCCAGAGCTCTCAGCTGCTCTTTTCCCTCATTATGACCCCAAACAGGAGCAAAGCAGCATCCACACACAAAACAGAAATCCTTATTTTCCTCCAAAACCATCATGGAATTCCTCATCCCGAGGGGTTCTGGGGCTGCAGAACCCACTTCACCTTTCCAGTGTCCCTCTGGACCATTTGAGTCTGTCAGGGGTTCAAAAGCTGTTCTGCTGGGAGTTCAAAAGCTTCTGCTTTCCACAGGCTCTTCCTTAGAGTTTGCCCTTGGCTGGAAGCACCTGCAGGATGCAGAAATCCCTGAATTCCATCTCAGAGTGCCGTGGAGAGAGCAGGGATGCTCCCAGGGCTCTGGAGCTGGGTCATTCCTCTCCGTGCAGGTGCTTTGTCAGGGCTGTCGTGGGCAGGAGACCTCAGGTAGGTTCAGTCCTGCAGAAAAATTGCTTCTCCAAATTTTAATTTCTCAGGTCCAACCGTGCTGCTGTGTCCCACCCTCCCTTCCTGCAGGGAGACATCAGCCTGAAAAAGCAAAATGTGGCCCTGGCTTTGCCTTGCTGGAGTGGAGATTGGAGATTGTCAGGCTCTGGTTTAATCTCTTTTTGTCCTCTCCTTCACAGGCAGCTGAACTGGGGATGGCATCTGCCTATTACACCTATATCTTCACTAATCTGGTAAGGAGTTATTCCCAGCTTTTCCTGCCTGAGCGTGGAGTTATTTTAAGGGGAGCTGATCCCCCTGATCTGTGGGATCCATGTGTGTCGGGGAGGGGGGCAGGCAGGGATGTCACCTGCTGCCTGGAATCAAAAGGTAAAATCTTCCCAAACAATATCAAAAACAGCAATTCCAAAAGCAGCTCTGTAACGAAAGCTTTCTGTGCACGCGTGGTATTGGATTTCTACAATTTTTATCAGGTTAATTAATTAGTACATCTAACAGGTACATCCAACACGAGACCAGTTGCCCCAGCAACCCAGCCTTGGGTCTGCCCCTTGGAGTTGTTCTGAGTCTTGCTGCATCTCTTAAATTCTGCTGCAAAACAAGTTGTCCTTGTTAATTCCTGTTGTTAAAATCAGGCTAACCAGAATTTCAGGAACGTGTTGGGAAGGGTTGGCTTATTGTTCTAAAATGTGAGAAAGGGCAGGAAAATGACTAGAAACTCTATAACTGCATATTAAAAAGCTACGAGGCTACAAATACATGGAAAATGTATAAAAAGCTAAAAAAAATCTTCAGGCATCGTTCCTGCCAAGCTGGGAAGGTCTCTGGGAGGTGGAAAATGATGGGTGCAGCATGCAAAGGCAGGGATTGTGGATGTTGTGACAGGGGCTGGGGCAATGAGATGTGCAGGTCTTTGGGAAGCTCCAGCAGATGGGTGGCTCCTGATTGTCCTGATTGTCCTGATTTTCCTGATTTTCCTGATTATCAAGTTTTGTGGGGTTTTTGCTGGTGTTGTCACCCTGCCCCGAGCCCATTCCCTGTGCTGGGATGAGCATCTGGGAAACATCACAGCCCTGTGCTCTGAGACAAAGGAAGGATGATCCCATAAATGTTGAGAGCAGGGGAGCTCTCCAGCGTGGTGGTTTGGCTTTATGGCCACGAATAATATTAATGGGGGGCATCGTGTGGTTAACCCCTTCAGTGCTGTGCTGAACAAGGAATATAAACATAAAAAATAACCCCATCAGTGAAACCAGGGCTGCCACGGGGTGTGAGGGAGAGCAGGAACCCGGCTGTTAGTGCTGCTGTGGGGCTGCTGGAAACCTGGGGGATCAGTGGAGATGCCTCCCAGCCCAAGTGATTCTCTATCCTCTAATTTCTATTAATATTTCTGGCAGGGAAGCTGGGAGCTGAATCACGCTTTGTGTTTGGGTGGGAGACAGACGGGAAGGGACGGAGCCAAACGTGTGGGCAGGGGAGCTGGAGTGGAGAGGAGCAGGGGAAGGAGGGAAATGGAGGGGTTGGGAGCAATTGGGGCACAGAATGGAGAAGGGAAAAAGGGAAGGAGGAGTCAGAGAGAGAGAGAAATGCAAGGAGTAGACAACACTTGAGTTCCTGCTCAGTGTTCAATCCATGGGTCAGTCCAGCAAGACAAACTGCACAGATCCTGTTCATGGAGGGGGCAGGACAGGCAGGGGAAGGGCTGTTCCTGCAGGGATGGAGCATGAGGGTTGTGGTTTGTGCCCTGAGTCACGGTATCACTGTGTTGGCAGAGCTGCTGGGGGGGACAATGCCATCCCCACCCACCAGATCTGCCCACAATGCCAAACCCAGCCATTGCCACTCCCAGGGAATATTTCCAGTGCTCCCAACAGCTTCTCCTCCTTCACTTGCCCTCCTCAAGCCATTCCCAGTCCTCCCAGAGCAGGGCTGTGCACAGAGAGGGATTTCCACCTGCACAGCAGAGCCTGCTCCTGAAGGATGCTGCTCAGACAACAGAAACAACTCTAAAAATGAAGCTCCCACCCCAGTCCTGAGCACGGGTGTGATTAAGCATTTGCTGGAGATGAAATTTGCCTTTCAAACCCATTCATCTCATGGAATGCAGCAATGGCAGGTGGGAAAGAAATGAGTTTTGTTGCCATTCACTCTCTCAGGGTATTAATCTGTTTATCCAGGTTATTCTATCACTTTGTCCAAAAGCCCAGCCCTTAGCAGAACTAACTGGATTTTTGGCAGGGATCATTATGGAAAGGTGACATCAGACAAAACCTGGGCAGATGGAAGAGATGTTTAAGGAAATTAGTAATATTTAAATGGGGATTGGAGATGGGAGTGAGCAATTTAGGCTCATAAATCTGGAGGGATTATCAAGCTCCTAATGAACCCTCTGAGGTTCTGCAATCACTGCCTAATAGAAAAGATAAAATCATAGGAAACTACTGTCAAGGGGAGCAAGCAAAAAGATGGCTTAAATGGAGAGAGAACCCACCAGGAAAGGGAACAGAGAGTCTGAGCTGCTTGGAGATGGAAAAAATATCTCAGGCAAAAAAAGAAAAAAAGAGGAGAAAATAGGATAAAATGCTGAATTAAACACCTGCCCTGCAGCTCAAGAGGGGAATTCTGTTTCTGTCTTTTAGCATTAATTTTATTTAATAAGCACATCCCAGCCGACAGCTCGTGCTGTGGTGCAGCTCTGCTCTCTGTGAGTGTCAGAGGAGGGAATTCTCTGTGTGCTGGGGCACAGGAGGGGATTTTGGGGGTGATGGCCTCTCTGGTGGCTGCAGGGAGTGTCACCAGTGCTCTCCCAGTAGATGACTGGAGCAGATAAAGAGGAACCCTCAGCCCCCGACGCATTTCCATGGGAGCTGAGACGAGCAGCCCGATGTAAAAATATCCACAGGCTCCTTTCCTGCGTGCAAATTCATTATCAGCCTCCTTCAGCTGGCTCCAGGGACCCGTTTTTGTCAGCAGCAGCAGCCTGGCAAATTTTCCAGGAGTCCTAATGGAACTCTCAGGTCTGGTGCATTTGTCTTGCCCACATCCATCACCTGCGTTTGGGGCACTCCTGTCCTCCCTCCCCTGGCAAAAAAAAAAAAAATCTCCAAGTTTCCCCCTGGCATCTCCACGTGCTGATGATTCCCTTGCTCTGGGATTTTTTGGGAGGGATGAAATTCCCTCAGGAGGTGCTGGGAGGATCTCAGAGCTATTCATCATCCCTTGCCTTCTCTCCTGGGCTGGCTGGGTCTCCACAGAGCTCACGGCCACGTGAGGGGGCAATGATGGGCATAATAATAATAATAATAATAATAATAATAATAATAATAATAATAATAAT
>CM031877.1:3608039-3642194 GCA_018697195.1 Certhia americana
ACCATTGCAAGCAGACTGCTGTGCATTGAAGAAAATGTTCCTTCCAGCACTGGAAATCCCTGAAATCAGCAGCACAGAGTAGGAGGGCTGTTGGATGCCTCCAAAACCCCACGCTACAATTAATTCTTTTAGCTTGTTAATTCTGTGTAGCTTGCTGGGTTTTGTCCTCTTTTTTTTGTTTTTTTTTTTTTTTTTTTTTCCCTTTTTTTTTGTTTTTTGTTTTTTTTTTTTTAATAATGTCCGGACCTCAGGCTGGGTTTAAATTTCAAAATATTTGTCAAGGCGATTAGATTGGAATAATTGAAACAATTAAAAATTATTCCTGTAAGGGGGGAGGTGTAAAGGAGGTTTCCCAGTGCCTTAAGTCAGGCAGGGCAATTCACTGGGTGCAGTTTTGTTCCCTGACAAAATTGTGTGCAGGTGTTGCTGCTGATAAAACATCTGCCATGTTCAACTCCCACAGACCAGATAAATCAGCCCAGGTTTGGGTTTTTTTTTTTTGCTTTGTTTCCTGATTTTTCTTCTTTGTTCAGTGATTTATAAAGAGGCCTTCGTACAGGATGAGGTTTTCAAAGCTGAATTGTCAGCCTGGAATTGGAACTGGAGGGGAAATTGGTGTCCAAATCCCCCAGGGAGTGTCACACGCTTCTGCTGTAGCTTGTCAGCAGGGTGACATCCCTTGGAAGGGAGGGATGATGTCAAATCAAGCAGAGGGACATGGAGCTACAGATTAGGCTTTGACCAGGGTTCAGGTTTTGTGAAATTACCTTTTTTTGGTGAAATAATCTTTTTCGCCAGCACAGGCTGTGGTGCTCGGCCTTTCTGCTGCCAGGGGCACCTCCCTGTGCCCTGCCCAGGTGAGGAAGGAGAATCTCTCCTTCCCCTGTGACAGATTTCCCCTCTCAGCCCAGCCAGCCCTCCTGATTCCCAGCAGCTGATGCCAAGTGTTCTGGAGAGCCCCGATCATTGCTGGGATTTATGGATCATATTTCCTGTGGCATGTGCTAGCAGGGCAAACAAATCAGGTTTTTGTGATGCTGCCAAGGCAATTTCTCCTTGTTCTAGTTAGCATGAGGGAAGGAGGATTTAGGCAAAGCAGTGACTGTGTCTCCTGCCTTTCACTGCCTGAGTTTTCTTTCCTTCCTTCCCGATCCCTCACCTTGATTCCCAGTTTTTGGGTAAATCATTCTCTCAGATACACCCCATCCCTTCTGAGGTGCGGGCAATTCTGTTTTTCCCTCTCCCCTACTTCCCACCCTTTTTTTTTCCAAAAGCTGTGTTTTTTCAGGTTCCAACATTTAGCACTTGACCTCTGTGCACGTGTCTCCAAATCTTGGGCTCCCTGCAGAGAAGTTGAAGTTTGGGCAGCACATTTTCCTAAAAGTGCTCTTGTTTGAAGAACAGCCTCCCAAATTTAACAGCTGGCCTTGCATGAGGAGGTTCAAGACCCATAAGGCACACTGATGCTTTTTTTGGAAGAGAAATCCAATTACAGATATAAATCTGCTTCCCCTAAATTGTCCCTGAGCTCGCTGAGGTCACAACTCCTCTTTCCCTACCTGAATGGCCAAGCACTGCCTTGAGTAGATCTACCCCATCCACTTACCTACTCAAATTGTTGCTGTGATGACTTTTTTCCACTTTTTTCCCTCCTAGAGAAATTGATTTTTACATGTGGCCCATTAGAAACTTATTGACTCTGTCGATAGTTTATAAATAAATGGAGCCTTTCAGGAAAACCATAGAAAGCACTTAACATAATATTGTCCACTTGAGTAAACAAATAAATGTGTTCTGAGAGGAGTTTGGAATGATTTACAGGCTTGGCAGCTCAGCTCTGAGGGTAGCAGGATTCAGAGAGGAAAAGGCAGGAATTTTCTCCACCTCTAATGAGGAGGTTTGGTGATTTTTTGGGGGAAAAATTGGTCACAGGGGCCAGGTGTGAAGAAGTGCCCATGGCAGGATCAAGCTCCTTTTGGGTTAAGTGTTTTAGTTCTGCCTTCCATGACCTGTTGAGAGGCTTCCTGGAGTTCTGTTTGCCCAAAGAACCAGCTCTGGGGTACTTTATTAACCCTGAAATGGTGAATAATGTTACACACTGGTGATACAACCAGAGCTGTGCTGAGCTGGCACTGCAGATTTGGCTCTTGCACAAAAGCTGCCAAGAACTCTCAGGATGAACATTGCACTCTGGGTTTGGAGAGCTTTTCTCCAAACACTCTGGACAAGGAGGTTTTGCCAGAGTGAGAGTTTAATAGAGAAATGGAAGCCTTGGCCCAGTTTTCCTTTCCCATCCCACATAAAACAAGAGAAGGAACAGCACGGAGTGTCCTGAGCCTGGTGTAAATCAGCTTTTGGTGCTGTCAGAGGGGCTGGAGGGGAGCGTGGTCAGTGCAGTCTCTGCTGAGTTTACAGCAGTGAGTTTCTCCTGCTAAGCAGTGCTGGAGGGGTTTCTGGAGGCTGTTAATCAGCAGATCCAAAAATCCAATGAATTCCTTGCAGTGATTAGGAGAGGAAGATAAATTTGTGTGTGTGCAGGAGAGAGAAAGGGATGGAGCAGGCATCTTGTTGTTGGTGCAACTGAATTGAGCAAACGCTGTTCCTTCCAGAGCCTTGGGGTGAGGTCAGACAGGGTTTGGGAAGGTCTGGGTGTCCCTGGCAGTGAAAGGAGCCCCTTTTTAGGCTCATCCTAAAGGCAGCACTGCTCACTGCCAGGGCGCTCCAGGTTATTAAAAATGAGATAAGGATCGAGGTCCTGCACACACACACACGGGCTGCAGAACAGGATCACCAGCAAAATCGATGCTGCTGGAAGGAGCTCAGGGGCTGCTGCAGTGCTGAGCAGCACAGTGCCTGCTGCAGGGCAGAAATTACAGGGAGCCACTCTCCAGAGGGACATCCTGGTGTGGTGGGGCAGGGGAGGTGGCCCCACACTTGAAAATGTGGGGGTTTTTTTTGTCAGGCAGGCTGCTGTGACATGGATCATTTCCTGCTGGGCTGGCCTTTTCCATGCAGGAGTCTCCAGCCATTCTTCTCGGGAAGCAGTGGAACCAGTGGAGAAGGAAGAACTGGCCATAAATTCTGTGCCTTCCTTTAGTCTAGGAGTGTATTGCTTAGCTGTAGGTTTGGGATGAAGCTTCGTTAGTGAGATGCTGATAGATGAATGCTGGCTTTGATGTTTTGCATTCTAAGGCAGGTTTTTAACCCACATCTCTTTTGGGCTGCTCAGCCTGAAGAAGAAAGCCTTTGGAGAGACTTACAGCACCTTCCAGTGCCTAAATGTGAACTGTGAGGGCTGGAGAGGGATTTTTACAAGGGCATGGGGTGATAGGGAAAGGGAAAATGGTTTTAAGGTGAAGGAAGGTAGATTTAGTTGGGATATTGGGAAGAAATTCTTCCCTGTGAGGGTGGGGAGGCCCTGACACAGGTGCCCAGCAAAGCTGTGGCTGTTCCTGGATCCCTGGAAGTGTCCAAGGCCAGGCTGGACAGGGCTTGGAGCACCCTGGGATAGTGAGAGGTGTCAGTGTGGAATGGGATTCTGTTTAATGTCCCTTCCAACCCAGACCATTCCACAAGCCTGTGTTTCCTGTGTGCTGGCAGATAAATCTCTTGCTGTTCTTCACTCTGCACCTCAGTTTCCTCCTCTATATTCTGGGAATAATAACTCCAAAGCAAGATTTCCCCAGGGCCAAGGCAGCTGGGATTTTCCACACTGACCCAGTGCCAGCGTGAGGAGCAGCATGTCACTGCTGGGGTGTCCCAAAGTGACACGGGCAAAGCAGGAGGGACTATTCCCTCCCAAATTCATGGGTCTGCAGGAGCCCTGGAGCCAGCTGAGGTGGCAGAGGGTGTGTGGGTGCAGAATCCTGGTCGGGATCAGCTGATCCTCCACCCAACTCTGCAAAGCAAGGCTTGCAGTGAGTAACAGGCTTGTTCCTTTTATCAGCCAGGTCCTCCCAGTGCCCTCAGTGTTTCTCAGGTTTTTTGATGGTTTTGATGATTCCTGAGATTTTAAAAAGTCTTTTCCCCCAGCCCTGTCATCTAAGAAGAAGTCAGGAGTTGTCGATTCTGTTTTCCAAGGTTGTTTGTTTTTCCTTATCTATTCCATTCTTTCCCTGGCTAGCAGAGATCCTCTCAGCATGTCAGTCCAAGGCACAATCCACCACCCTCAGCATGGTGTTGACTTTTATACTAAAAATTACATTATTTACAATAATTTTTCATTTCCTATCACCTTTATTTAGTCTGTCTCTACTCTAAACCAACCAGAAAGTGTCACCATCACAGAGAAGATGCGGGACAAGAAGAACAAGAAGAAGGACAGGATACACCCAGCTTTCTCCATCTTTCCCCCTGAACCCCCATTCTAAAAAAGCCCAAAATTCTACTTTTCACCCTATGACAAATTAACTCTCACTCTACTCAAACTCTTGTGGTCTGTAAATCCTCACACAAAGATGGGAATTTCTCCCATAGGCTAAAATCGAAGGCACAGGAGTTTTTGACTCCGTGCCAAGGTCTCTCAGCTCCCTGTCCAGGTCTGAAATCATCCAGGACAGTCAGAGGAATGTTCTGGGCTCCGACAAGTGCTGGGATGATTCCACAGGGTTTGTGTGCTGCTGGAAAGGGAGAGTGCAGGTCGAGTGGTGCAGAAAGCGAGGAGTGACTTCATCCTCTAATAACTCCTCCAGCGCCGTCTCCCAGGGAACCCCGTGGAATTCAATTAGCTAATGTGTGCCTAGCACTTGGAAAATATAGCATGCCACGGAATTGCTAAGTGTTGTTATTTAACAGCACACATTTCATGGTTGCAGCCCTGTAGTAGCAGTCAGAAAATCTACACCGTAATTGCCTGCTGGTGCCTGCTGCCGAATTTGCTGTGATGGGAGCAAGGCCTGGGGATTTTTCTTTCTGTAAAAAAGTTCATTAATTTTGGCTGCAGATCCTCCGGGTCTAATTTTTTACCGAGCTCTCGTGAAACAGAATATTGACATGTGGTGGGTGTTTTAAAAAAAAAAACAGAGTGGAAAGAGGGGGAGGAAGTCAGGCAGGCAGGATTTGTGTCCCTGAAATTCACCTTGGTGTCATTCCTGGTGGTCTTCTCTGTGCCTCAGCTCAGACTGAGATTGAGGGCCAAGTTTTGGGCAATTATTGCAATTCCTGCATTGTAGGGAGAGGGATAAAAGAAAAAAAAACCAAAAAAAACCAGTGCACTGGGAGGGAATGAGGGAGCTGCTGTTTGCACCCATCTTTTTGATGGCATTTTCTGAAAGCCTGTGGTTACAAAGCTGTGTTTGCACAGGTGGAGGAGGCTTGGAGTCCCCTCCTAAACAGGATGGCAGAGTTATTTTCCTAATATTTCTTTGCTCTTATTGCATTGAGAATCTTGTATCCTGCAAAATAGGATTTTTAGCACTGAGGATGAGGGAGAGTAACTCCAGGAGGAGGAAAAGGCAGGTGGGAAGGTGTTTTGTGTAGGAATCAACTTGGCTACGTCACAGAGAGAAATCCTTGGCTCTCCACCTGAAAAATATCCCTGAGATCAGCGGGTTTCCACCCCTTGTCCTGCCTGTGTTTGCCTCTTGCAGTGTGGGAGGAGGGCAGGACAGGTGGGAAATCAGCTGAGAGGTGCAAGGTTCGAATAGCAAAGGAGGTTTTGTTTGCAAAACGTGGGTTTGGAAATGTCAGGCATGGTGAATGAGCATGTAAAAATAAAAAAAAAAAAAAAAAAAAGCCAAAAAACCAAACCAACAAATAGGGACAGAAGCTGAGCTGGCAGCTCTGGGAGTATCGGGATGCTCTCACCCTTTTGCCCTCTGCAGCAAAGCCTGACCTTACCAAATCTCTCTTATCCCACTGCAAATGAAGTGTGTCCCCCTAGGGTGGTTTATCTCCATCTCATTGCCTAGGCAGCTCACGGCTCATTTCCTCCTGACCCCTCTGCTGGCTGCTCCGGTGCTCATCTGATGGAAAGGCTCTTAATGGCCAAAGATTGGAGCTGGAACAGAGGGAAGGGACAGGCAGCAGTGGGTGGAAGGGGTCGGGTTCAGGCCATGCCAGCCCTGTGTGTCACAGAGGTGATGCTTTATGGACGTGACAGCCACAGAAACGGGGTTTCCTGCAGCTGGAGGCTTGCCTGGAAAAGGATGGGTATGGAGAGGGTTGGCTGTAGGAAAAGACCAAAGCTTGCACAAAGCAGCCAGTGGGGATGGGAGCTGGGCAAAGCTGCTGGTAGAGTTTGAACCAGAGCAAATACTTGGCTCTGGGGGAGCCTGTCGGGGTCTGGCTGTGGTTGTTGTGCAAGCAGAGAGTCCTGGCAGCTGCCTCGGGGCAGGGGTATGGAGTTTACCCAGGGAAAGTGGGAAAAGATCCCTTCAGGGGGCTGGTTCTGACCGTGGCACTCAGCCAGTCAGGGCAGCAGGGCCTGTGGGTTCAGGCTGTGCTTGGCTGGGGTCAATCTCACCCCTGCCTCAGTTTCCCCACGTGAAGTGAGACCACTTCATTCCCTCGCCCAGTAATTGCTTATTTAAAGATCAGAGCATAACAGAACCTTCAACTTCAAAAGCTTGGAAGTGTTTTCAGGGGAGAACAGGCACAATAAATAAATAAAGGCACTAATTTCAGCTGCCCCGAGGCTGGGGCGGGCTGGCACAAGATGAAACCTTGGATTTTTGTGGATTTTCTGATACAAAACATCTCATTTTCCTCCTGGATATCCCAAAGCCAAGAGGGCAGTGGGGCAGCTGTTTGCCTGGTGCCCTGCACGATTTGCCTCGAGGCTCTGGCTGCGGGGAGAGAGGATTTTACAGGGCTTTAACATCCCTCCTGCTGCTCTGCCTGCAGCCAGCATCTCCTCAGGCCCAGCTCCTCATTAACCATCTGCCCTGGCTGCTGGGGCTGACAGGATGCTGTGGGTGAATGGATCACCTGTCAGCAAGGCCGGGGGATAATATCATTCAAATGAATCAATAGTTCCTAGGCAATTTCATGTTCCCCAACGTTGACATGGCAGCGTGTCCAAAATGTGCTTCAGCCTGGGTTTGATCATATTCCTTTGGGTCTTGGCCGGGCTGCAATAGTCTTGTAAGTCCCATGTTTGGGAGATTTACAGGAATTGCTCCTGCGTGCCCAGCAGAGATAAAAAATGCCTCGACTTGCTGGAATCTCATCCCCCAGGGAGCCCAGGGACAGCTGTACCCATGATGGGCATCCAGCAGTTGCTGAAACTGTCACCCCCACCTTCTCACTCCACTTCAGCAATTAGCAGAAGAGAAATGAGTGAGGAAAGTGCCATTATTCCCTGTTAATAGGACAAAGAGGGCTGGGCTCTTCCCCAGGCTTTGTTGTGTAGCTGCTTCTGTGGATGTGAGGAGCAAAACACAGCCCTCTATTTTCACTTTATTTATTTTTTTTTTTAATGTAGTTGTTTTTTATACTTATTGCCACTTGTAGTAATTCAAGAAGAGGCTCCCAACTCCAAAACCCACAGTCAAGGCACCCTCCAACACTCCCCAGGGCATCTCCTCCTGGTACCTGGCAGCAGAAAGGAGCAATTGGGGTTTTATTAGGGTTTGGTAGACTTTGGTTTCCTCCTCCTGTGGGAAAAAACTGATTTAATTAACAGTCGAAACTTGGTGTGACCAAATTGGGTGTGATAACAGAGCAGCTTCACTCAGCAGGTGAGTGACACCATGTTTTGGGGTTTTTTTTTGTGGAATTTGGCCAATCAAATAGTGGACTTGGCTGGTATCTTCATTAAAAGCCTGAGGTGAGCAGCACCCAGAGTCAAATCCTGGTTAAAACAAGATTTTTAAAACAGCTGGATCCAGGATCTCACAGCTCCAATTCCCTTCAAGGGCACTGAGTGGGTTTGAAGCTTTCAGTGCCTGATTTCCCCTCTAATCCCATTTTATGTTTTGGGCTGCTGTAGGAGTTTTCCCTCCAGCGCCTGGACAGCCTGCTGGACGACCGAGTCAACATCCTGGGATTTTCCATTTTCAACCAGTCTCACGCCTTCTTCCAAGAGTTTGTCCAGAGCCTCAACCAGTCCTGGCAGGAGAATTGTGACCACGCTCCTTTTACTGGGCCAGCAGTAAGTAAAGTCCATTCCCATCCCCCAGAGCCTCCCTGAGCTGGGAACTGTGATAGACCATGGAAAAACCTGGTGGGAACAGCTTCAGGATGGTCCTGAGCAATGCAGGGGTGCAAACTCTAGCCTCAAATAATTTTTTAAAAAGTTGTTTAAGTTATGAAATAATTTAATTATTTTCTTTCCTAGTTAATCTTGTGCTAAAGGGCTCAGAGATATCCCCAGGCTGCTGTTGTTCCTCAGGTTGGATTTTGTGGGGAGATGCTGGTCCAGCAATGGGAAGGAAGAGCCAGAGCAGAGCATTTTTATTAAGTAGGTAGGAGAGGACTTGAGCTGTCAATCTGTGATTTACAGAGGAGTCTCCTGATGTGGAAAATACCAAAGTGACCCTGAAAGTCAGAGCTGCCCAAAGGACCTTGGGGTGCAGAGCTTCTCTCTGCTGGAGTGGGGACACAACTTTATTCAAGCCTAATCTTGATTTAGATTCTTTCTCTGTGGATGCAGCTCTGATTTTGTTTTTTTTTCCCTCATGAAGTTTATCCCTGTGTGTTTAAAATTCAGGAAAATGGTTCCTGGAGGGAGGGCTGTGTCTGCAGATGGCACAGGAAGGGCTGGGTCAGGGGATGCTGAGGGGCTGAGCTGTGCTCTGTGCTCCAGCATCTCCCTGAGGCGTGTGCACATCAGCACTGGAGTATTCCCCAGGGATTCTCCACAACTGGGAGAGTTTGCAAAGCAGATTTGCCACATCAGAGCTGCAGCTGCAGCAGGAGAGAGAGAGGGAAATATCATCAGCTGAAGCCTTTGCATGGATTTTAATGAACTCGGAGCCCCCTTGACAAGCTGAGCTGCTGAAAACCTCCTTATTGTCACCACAAAGGGATCCTTAAGAGGCAAAATAAGGAGATTTTTGCCCTTTGTGTCCACATCCTTTGGCTTGATTTGAGCTCCTGTGCCTGGGACCATCCTGCTCTCCCTCTTACCCAGTGGCAGCTGCAATCAGCTCGCCCTGCTCAGTCTCCATGGGATTTCTACCAGGAAGATTCCTTTTTGGACTGTAGGGGCTGTTGAGAAGCATTAAAAACAAATTTCCTCCTCCTAGTGCAAACAGAAGACAGCAGGAACCAGCAGCAGGTGTGACAGGGAAATGAAAATTCTCATTTTAGGTTCTTAGCCCGCGTTGTGTTGAGCATCCAGCAAAACCTGTAGGTGGGAGGCTGCAAGATGATGCCTGGAGGGACTGGAATTCTTCAAGATGCCACGTCCCAGGTGATGGGAAAAGGTTTTAAGGGTAGGGAAGTTACAGAGCAGAGGTGAAATATTCCCAGGAAGAATTTCTTTTGTCTGTGAGGTGAATCCAAAGCCTTTCTGCCTCTGCTGTTGGAAATCTGGCAGGGAGCTTCTCTCTGGTTTAGAAGCCCTGGGAAGGAGTTATCCTGTGGGATAACTCATCCTAAAGAGAGAAAAGGAAGCTCAACAGCTGGAAGTGACAGGAGGGAGGTTTCCTGTGAGCTGCAAAAATCCCAGGGCATTCTTGCTGGAGCTGAGGAAACATCTGAGAAAGGAGGAGGGAGCTGCCCGCTCTAATGCCATTCTCATTAATCACATTGCAAAGAAAGGAAATCAGAGAAAATCATTCAAATTACAGATGGCTAGATTTGGTAATTAGAATTTAGGCTAAAACAGATGTTTGTAATTAAGTGTTTATGTCATTGAATAAAATCCAGATTGCCAAGTCTATTTCACAGGGTTTTAATGGTTTTAATTCCCCGTGTTGGGTTTGGGGGCAAAGATACCTTTTTTTTTTTTTAGGGAGGGAAGAAAAATCCCACATGGCAAAAGCCAGAGTAGCCAAACCTGTTCATGTTTCATTGTCAAGAACTGTCAAGAATTTGGTTTTGGGGATTGAGGGAAGTCCCCCAAGCCCTGTGGATTTTTCATGGAGCTCTGATACTGCAGAGGGGCACAAAACCAGCAGGGCTCTGCACAAATCAGTGCAGGCGAGGGAGAGAATCAATTTGTTAGCAGGCAAATTGGCTTTTTTGTGACAGAGGGACAAAGCTGTGGTTTAAAATGAGAATATAAAAGTAGTGAGAGGTTTCTTAGAGGTGACATTGGGAAAGTTGAGGAGGGCATTGACAGATCCCTCTGGCTGGATCCGTCTGGAGAACACTCCAAAGGCCTCTTTCCACTCCTTTGCTGACCTCAAAACTTTGGGATTTTCAACTGTTCCGTGTAAAATCAGGCTGTAGGGAAGGAATTCCTGTTCCATGGCATGAGGACTTGATCCTGTGTATCCCCACACCCTCCCCAGTACTTAAATTGCTCAAAATCATAAAGGGTGCTGGCAGAAATGCCAATGAATTTTCCAGAGTTCAGGAGTAAAACATTCCAATCAATAATGTCAAATGCTTCACTGAGATCTACAAGTCTCTTGCTCACCAGCTAATAAGGGATTAACTGCTCAGGGAAAGTGGAAATGAAAACCCAGCAGGAGAAAATTAAAAATGCTGGGCCAATGTTCTGATTCGGTAGGAAATGGGGGAAGCTTTGGGGGTTATGTTCGGTCTCAGAACAGTTTCATTTGTCCAGCTGATGTTAATATGGTTCCTGATTCAGGGAAGGAATTGCTAATTGGGTGTGACATCCTGTAACCTGAACGGGATTAAGATCATAATTAAAATTAAGTGCATGGGAAGAGCTTCATGGAACAGGGGTTGAGGACAGGACAGGCTGGAGAAGCCCTGTTAGGGAAAGAATTTGTATTGAAGGGGTAAAAGAAAGGTGGGGAGAAGGATTTATCAGCCTCTTTAAGAATCTCTGGAAAAGGCTTTCCAGGAGGGGAGTGTTTAGGTCAGCATTAGCAGGTTGGAGGAGTGAAAGCTCACTGGTGTTCTCAGAGCTGGGGTTTGGGGTTTGGATAGCACTGGGCTGGAATCCTGACGTTTAATTTAGGATGACTTGAAAGTTTTTAAGTGTCTAATCCCACACCAACGTGGTCAGGGAGGTCTCACCACTGGTCTGAGTGAGATCAAGCAGGGTTAAGTCCAAATTAGCAATGGAGAGGAAGCCCAGAGTTTGTTGGGATCATTGAGCTGGGGGAGATTGTCCCTGCAGGGCCACTGGCAGCAGTGAAGAACCCTGGGAGGAGGAGGAAGAGGAGGAGGAGGACAGGGTGCAGAAGCCACTGCAGGGCTGGAAGTCACAGCCAGGGTAAGGTCAGGAAAATTAATCCATAAACAGCAGAGGTTTGTGTCCAAAAAGGAGACAGAGGAGTCCTGAAACTTTATTGGAATAAAGACAGAGGCCATGGGGCATTCCCCTGGGGTCTCTTCAGTTTTTGGAGGATGCAGCCTCTTTTTCATCCCAATTTCCCTCTTTTTTTATCCCAATTTCCTAGCCACGTTTTCCTCTCTTTCCCCACTGGCTGAGGTACTGGAGAGGTCCAGACTTCCCTCAGATTCCCCTCTAATGTAGAACCTTCCCTTTTCATTTTTAGTTCTTATTAATTATGGTATTTACGGTTTCTCCCCGTTGTTTCTTTCATCTTTCAATATCCAATTTCATTTCTCAGCAAACCTACAGTTGGTTTGTAAGGCAAATACCTTTTTTTTCCATTCATCAGTCAGTGAAATCCTTCTCATTGTTTCCTTTATCTCTCAGTTCTGGTTTGATCTACCAACCCCACAGCTTGTTTGGAAAGACAAATCCCTCATTCCTCTCAATAATGTTGGGAAAGCAGCCCCAGGCTGGAGACTGAACCCTCTGCCAGGAGCTGGGATGGGAAGAGGATGCTCGTGGAAGTATCCATGAGGAAAATGCAGCCTTGATAGTAATGAGCTGCAACGGCTTAATTCCAGCAGAGTCAGGAGGTGACAGTAATTAAAAATGAAATCTCAGTGGCAACAGTGAGCACGAGGGAGAAAATGGCTGATTGTGAACGAGCCCAAAGCCATGGAAACTGCTGGGCACGGGTGACAAACGGGGTTTGTGAGGCTTGGAGGGCAAAGAAACCTGGACAAAGGCAACCAAAGCCATGGTGAGCAGGAGAGGGGATGAGCTCTGACACTCTGGACATTCCCTCAGAAGTGCTGCTCCAGCAGGGAGGGATGGATGATCTGTGTGGGGTCTGAAAGGCAGGATTTGGCTGCTGGACAAGCAGATCTAGCAAAACCTTGTTTCTTGTGGGTTTACCTGTCAAAGAAGTGGTTGGAGAAGGCCATGATGGCTGAAGAAGCACAGGAGTTTTCTTCTGTGGGAGCAGGCATCAGATCTCAGGAGCAATTTCCCCTGGAAATTCCTGCTTCTCTCAGGAGCATTCCCCCTGGCCAGCAGGTTGATCAGAGCCACCAAAACACTGAAACCCCCACCTTGATTAGGAAAGACAAACAGCAGAAACTGAGCTAGAAAGGCTTGGGAAGGAACAGGGACAGGCAGAGATAGAGAGGTGACAGTGATGGATGAAACAAACCCAAATAAACGGCATCCCAGGCTGTGCACAGAGCACTCTCCAGCTCCCAGATGCAGCAGGAAGGGTGGATTTTTGTGTTCTGAGTTTATTTTACCTGCCTTTCCCCCCCCTCAGCTGTCCTCGGCGCTGCTGTTCGACGCCGTGTACGCCGTGGTGACGGCGGTGCAGGAGCTGAACCGCAGCCAGGAGATCGGCGTCAAACCCCTGTCCTGTGGCTCAGCACAGATCTGGCAGCACGGCACCAGCCTCATGAACTACCTGAGAATGGTGAGAGGGGGCTGAGGACTCCAAAAATAATCAGGATTGAGAAAAGAGGGTTGCATTGCTGTTCCTGCTGGGAGCGTGGGGTGTGTGGGGCCGTCCCTCCTGCCTCTGGGGGGGTTCTGGGGGTTCAGTTACTGTAACTGAGTCTCTCTTGGACAGGTAGAATTGGAAGGTCTCACCGGCCACATCGAATTCAACAGCAAAGGCCAACGCTCCAACTACGCCCTGAAAATCCTGCAGCACACACGGGCTGGATTCCGACAGGTGAGAGCAGCCAGGGCAGGGCTGGGGTGTCCTTGGCTCCAGGAGATGCTCTGGGGGACCAAAAAGGGGCTCTGGACCCTCCTGATTTACACCCTGAGGTGCTTGGGGTGTCACCTTAGCTCTGGCAGAGCCCCAGACTCAGCCATCAGGAACACACCTCGGGATATTTTGGATTTGTGTGAATCTCTCAGGCCCTGAGGGGGTGAGGGCAGAGCCAATCTCTGGCCTGTCACAGGTGCTGATTTGGGGCAGGGGGTCTGTGCCAGGTGCAAGCTCACGCTCACCACCCTTCAGTTCTTAAGCTTGTGGCTGCGTTTGCTTCAAATTATTTGGATGGGTGGAAAATGGGGGAATTTGCTATGTAATGGGGAAAAAAAATGGTACTGTGAACTTTTTCAAACTGTTTCTGGGAGGGAAAGAAAATGGGGCAACCCCATGTGAGGAACCCCATCATCTCTCCCCTGTGAGGGGAAATTCGAGCTCATTTCTCTCTCAGTTTATGGTTCCTCTCTAACAGGTTTGCTCAGCTCACACTCATTTACTTTTTGTCTCAGCCCTCGTAGGTTCCTCACAGCTTTGCTCTGCCCACAGAACACCGAGCAGATTTCATTAAAATCATTAATTTGAGTGGTATTTCCTCATCTCACACTTTCTGCCCGAGCCATATTTTCTGGTTTGAGCTAAAGCTGAGGATACTGGTGAGAATACACGATATAAATCCAAGAAATTTGCTGGTAAATCCAAACCTTATTCAGGAGGAAAAAAAAGAGAAGTCCCAAGAAAAAAAAAAAAAAAAAAAAAAAAGGGGTTCATCTGTCTTGTTTCCCTGCTGACAGCTCCACTGCTACCCTTTTCTCAGAGATTGCCACTTCTAGATGCTGGCAGAGAACAAAAGCTCTTGTATCCTGCCCTCACCAACAGAGCATTTTGGCACCAGGAACCCTCTCCTGGCCTGGCAGCAGTGAATTTCAGCCTTGGCAAGGACGTTACCTGCCAGTTCTTACCTGTCAAGTGACAGCTTGGCTTTGATGCTGCCTTTCTCTGAGAGAGCAGGGGGGATCTGGATGGCATTTTCCCCACAGAGATCCCTCACAGCATCAATGCCCTTTTAATCCTCTCCCAAACCCATCACCCTCTGAACAGAAGTGACAGATCCGAGCCCATCTGCATTAATAAGAGCACAGGTTCAGCTGGATTCAGGAAGGAAATTCTGCAAAGCTCCCTGTGACAGCTTTGGTTTTGACGTGTCTGAACGTGGCACCTTAAACTCACGGGTCCTCTTGGAGCAGAGCTTCTCCCAGAGCTCCATGGGGAGCTGTGACTGCAGCTTGATCTGCCCTGAGACTAAAAAAGTCTCATCTCTTCCCCACAAACCTGGTGTGACAGGAGAAAACCTTTGCTGACCTGTTGTAACAGCTCGGTAAAGAAAGGAGCTTTGTGTCTGTGAGATGCCCAGGAAAGCTGCACTGGGATTAAGCTTCCCAAATTCCCCATCAGGCTGCAGGAGGGATGAAACACTTCCAACAGCAGAGGAAAGTTGACAGGAGGAAAGAAGGAAAGGAAAGAAGGACAGGGCAGTGCCTTGGTGGAAGGATCTGCCTTGTCACAAACACACCAGGAAAGAGCTGATTTTTATACAGCTGCTCCTGTGGCAGCTTTTCTGCCTTCTCTGCCTTTCTCAGGGAGCTTTCCTGATCCTCAGCAGTTACCAGAGGGGTGTCAGGGCCCCTCCCAGCCCAAAGGAGTTTGTTGAGATGTGTTTAATTGGGAAGAGCATTCCCAGAGAGCTGTGAGCCCAGTCAGGATCCTGCCCAACCTGCCTCCCCTCCACGTTCCTGCAAAGGGAAGCCAAAGGCAGCTCTGCTGTGCCATAAATGGCTATTTTCTTATTGCCAGCCTGGCTTCTTTTAATGAAAAGGACTAAATAAATCATTAGAAATATTTTAATTAAAGGAACTGGGTAAAGAACAAGCATTCACATCCTGGAGACAATCTTGCTCCCAAGGGTTGTATTAACTGATTTGTTTGAAACACTTCCATTCCCTGCTTAGTTTTAACCAAGCTCATTTTAACTCTGCTCATTCCTCTCTTCCTCTCTTTCCCTCTCCTCCCCTCTCTCCTTCCATCCAGTGAAGCCACAGGGACTTCCAGCTCATCAGCTTTGATGAAGAGTTCACCGAATTTTGAGGCTGATCCAGCCAGCAAGCAAATTAGAGACACTTAGATTCTCTAAGTTGCTGCTGCTTTTGGGCAAGGAGAGGCAGGGCTTTTTGACATCCAATTTTTAATACATTTATGTAACGCACCAAACGTGTCTTTTCCTGATTTAGCTTAACCAGAGGAATTTTTTCCACAGCCATATGAGAGCTGCTCTCTCTGCTCACAGGATGCTCGATAAAGCACAGGCTCATTAATGTGCTGGTGATCTATAGATCTGACAAGGGCTGGGTTTGGTAAATGTCATCTTTTTCTTTTCTCCCCCCCCCATTCTTTGCCCCTCTGAAAAACACTGCAGAGTCCCAGCGGAGTGATTTGCTGCAAATCACGAGCTGAGGTTTGGGAACTGCACGGGGGAAAGGAATGAGGAGGGGGCTGGGATTTAGGGAGGGGAAGGGGGAAGCTGCAAACCCTGACCCCAGCTCTCCCCATCCTAAGTGAGGCTGCTCAGTCTCCACCTCACCACAGGCCCTGCTGGTGTCCTGAGATAGCAGGAGAAGGGCTGGGGCTGCTAATTGGGATGTTGATGAGATACAGATGAGTTCCCCGCCGATAGCTCTGGGACCCTCCGCAGTTCCCACCACATCAAACCTTTTTAATTTAGCTGCAGCTAATCAGCCTCGGTGGAACCGGTTCCTCTTTAGCTGCTACCCCCAGGAACAGCCCGTGGACAGGTCCTGCCAAGAGCTCGATGACATCTGCCCCCAGGACCTGACAAACTCAGTGTGTGTCACTACAGCCCTGCCTGGGCTGTGCCAAGTGTCAATCATGTGGTCCAGAGGGGACATTTGGGGAGGAGGGGACATCTGGGGGATGCTGGTGGCCTCAGGGGTGAGGAGTGTGTGTGTGTCTATGGTTCTTTGGTTTAATTGTTGATGCTTTCAATGCTGATTTCAGTGGAGGAACTTTTGCCTGCTTGCTGTGCTGCTGTCACTCAGGAATCCAACCCCGTGGTGGCCCTGGGCAGTGTCCTCAGAGGGATTTCCTTTATTTGTTTGTTTGATTCCCTTTTTCCCCTCCCCAGCCACTCCCAGATTCCCTCTCCTTGGGGCACCTCGATTGCATTGTGCACTTCTTCCTTTTCCTGGGGACATGGAGAGGAGGAGATGATGGCTGCAAGCTGTAGGACTTGTAATCAGAGCCCAAAGGTGCCTGTTGTTGTTGTCTGCCTGTTCCAAGGCTGGCTTTACCTCAATTTGAAGCTTGGATGGGAATGGTAAATATCTGTGGTTCCTCTGAAGCTCGTGGAGAAGTCTTGCCCTGTCTCTCTGTGCCTACAGAAAAAGTTTCATTAAAATCATTACTTTGAGAGGTATTTCATCACCTCACACCATGAGGAGACTCAAACCCTCTGCACACAGGCTGGAAGGAGTGAGCCAGGAATGCTCCACGTGGGGATTTTCTACAGAGATGAGAAATCTTTCAGTGCCACCAACCCAAATAACACCTTTTTCAGAGCAGCTAAATTGAGGCACCTCATCTGCCTGTGGGGATGGAGCAGTGGCACGAGCAATGGCAATTCCCTGCTTGTGCCAGGCTCCAGGCTTTCTGGGCTGGTTCATCCTCTGAGTTTCACAGTTTGTGTTTGCAGACCTGCTTGGAGATGCCTGTGGGTGTTTCAGGCAGGGCTGGATCTCCTCAGGGCACAGGGAGATGCTGGGAGTGCAGAGATGATGCCGTGGGGCTCACACATCCCTGAGGATGTGGAGGGAACTTTCTTCACTCAGGCCCTGGGCTGTCACTTGTCCCCAGGTCACATCATCTCTCTCACAAAGGTGTTAAGCTCCAGCTTTTACCCAGCTGGTTGTGCTGCCCTGATTGCTCTTCTAGGACAGGCATCACTCCAGCTCCTCTGATCATTAGGAACCTCTCCCCTGATTTGTCAGCCTGTTTATTTCTGGTTTGTATGTATTTATTTTTGTGCCAACGCCATCGTTTCAGCTTCAAAAAGCTGTTCTACCTCTTTGCTGCAGACCTCCTCCACCTGGAGTATTTATACAGACCAATCACATCCATTGCTTAAAAACTCTGAGTCCTAAAAACCCTGAAGTCCTTGTCCAGAGCCTTAACAACGGGATGGTCTCATCCATGTCCGTGTGGAGCATTTGATTGTTTTCTAAAAAAACTTTGCAGATGGATATGTTTTCTATTTTCCAGAGGCTCTTTATATGTAGATGGAGATGATTAAAATCACCTTGACATCCATCTTGCAGAAGAGGGATGTGAGGGGCCCAGACACCCTCTGACACTGCAGAAAACAGCAGCATGAGGAGCTCTGTCAGCCTGTGAGGGGCACAGGGGTGAGCTGGGGCCAGCCAGGATGGGGAAAAGTGCCCCCAGCACGTGGGATTGCATGGCCTTGGTGCTTTTAAAAGCAAGGTCAAACCCACAGCATTGTCAGGAGAAGAGGCAATTAGTCTGAGCACATGCCAGCAGGGGAGGGACAAATTGGAGAACAGCGAGGGCTGTTAAAATTGAAGTTAATCTGTCACTAATCTCTGGTAGAGAAATCCGGGAGGGAAGAAAAATTAGGCAATGTTTGTGAGTGATGACTCGCTCTGAGAGGCGACTGCTGCTGTTTAGCAATCAGAGCAGAGGTGGGGAATTCAGGAGGGATTCAGACCCTGTGCAGGCCACTGAAAGCTCTGCTCCAAGGGCTCCCTGCCTGTGAAATGGGTGGGAAATCTCCCAGTTTGGGGCTGTTGTTGTTTTGGGGTTGTTCCCAGACTAGGAATGGTCACGGCCCCAAGGCTGCCAGAGCTCCAGGAGGGTTTGGAAAATACTATCAGGATTGGGATTGTTGGGGTGTCTGTGCAGGGCCAGGAGCTGGAATTTGATGATTCTGAGTGCAAAGCTGTGCTGCACGCCCTTCCCACTGCTCCTTGTGCCTTGGGATGAGGAGGCTGTGGCTTCTCAGTCACTTGGGCTGGATTTGCTGCAGCATCTGGGAGAGGAAAGGACTTGGCCTTTCCCTCAACACCCAGAGGGTTCTGTCTGTGAGGGTGTCTGTGCTGGGCTCAGGTCCAAGCCCTCGAGTCTTTTTTGCACACTGGAGGCCAAGCAGTGCCACAGAGTCAATCCCAGGGCTCCACACCTCCTTGCCTCCCCCTCCTTGGACATAACAGGATTAACCCGTGACAGAAAGGAAAATCAATTAGTTCCTCCCACCCTGACAGGCAGAGGATAGCCTGCCTCAGCACCAGTGTCACAGGAGGGAGCTGGGCATGGATTTGCTCTGGAGGAGCTCTGAAGACCCCCCTGCACCTTTGGGGTCACCCACTGCCTCTCAGGGCCACAGCACCACACTGCAGATGTCAGAGGACACCAGCAGAGTGCTGGAACCTGATGGGACAGAGGAGAAAAAGGAGGAGAAGGGGTTCAGAGGGAGCTGTTCTCCCTCAGCCCCCTTGTATCCATCCAGAAGGAAAAGCAGAGGAGGAAAAGCAGAAGCTCTTTTAAAGACAATCAGAGAGCAAGAGTTTAATTTGAACGCTCTGAACGAGCTTCTGGAGGTGCTGATCTCCCTGCCCAGAGCTCTGAGGGAAGGAGATTAGGCTCTTGAAGTTAAAATTAGGCTTTGTGGAATATTCCTTCCCCCCTGGCGGAAGGCAGCTGTGTCACAGCTGAATCACGATGTCCTCTGAGCGCTGGGGGGACTGGCTCCTGCCATCCACGCTGGGAGTTTGGGTTTGCTGCTGCCACACTGATGCTTGGATGGGTAAATTGGGCTGTGGGCAGAGCTGTTGGGTGTGATGAGCCTGAATCAAAGGATTTAGAAGTGCTTAATTGTGGGAGCTAAGATCTGGAAGAGGAGCAGCACCACTGAGAAGGTGGCTTTGTCTCACCACCTGCCACCAAGGTGGAGAGCAGAGGCTCCCAGCACCACACTGGGAGGGACAGTCCCACACATTGGGGATTTCTGGCTAAGATGGACCCATTTGGTGACATCTGGGGACAACACACAAGGCTGTGCAGGGCTCTGCAGAGAGGACACGTGGGAAGGCAGCACAGGGAAGGCAGAACAGGAAAGTTGGTGGCACTGCAGAGTAGGTGGGGCTGTGCACAGAGGGTTAATCTCTGCTGACCCATTCTGGGGCAGGTTGGGAAGGTAATGGAGCATCCCTGAACAGGCCAGCTCGAAGGTTGTCCCTCAGCAGAGCCACATGGGCAGTGACTCGCCCTATAAATCCCTTTATTGTGCTGTTTATCTCTCCAGATTGGCCACTGGCACGTCTCTGAAGGGCTCAGCATGGACAACAGGATCTTCTCCTCCAACATATCCGACAGCCTGTTCAACACCACGCTCATTGTCACCACCATCCTGGTAAGGGAGGGGGGCACCTACCGTTCCCATCAGGCCAGCCCAGCCCCTCAGGGCTGGGATCAGCTGGAATGTTGCTCCCTGTCCCCTTCCCTCAGCACTGCACTGTGCTGGTTTCACCAAGGAGAGGCGAGCAAATCTCCAGTTGCAGCGTGAGGTGCAGTTCCTGGCAGTGTAATTAAGCTCAAATCGATGTTTCATATGGAAATGGTGTTTGAGGGGTTCAGAAGGGGCTAGGATGGGGACAAGCTGCCAGTTTGCATCCAGCTCAGAATGGAGTTCTTGTTTGGTGTGCAGCTGCTGAGTTGGAAGAGACAGTTGCCCCTTCTACCCATTAAATTATAAAAATTAGCCAAGATGGGCATGATTTTTATGAAAATTTGGCATGTACAGGCACCACTGTCTGTGTTCAACAGGTTCCCTTCCAGGTGCTGCCTGTCCAGTGATTTTTTTGCTCTTTCTTTAAAGACACCCAAACTCCCGACTGTCTCCTCACATCCCACGAAGTTTGTTGGAAAAGGGACAGACTGGAGAGGTAGTTCTGTGCCAGGAGAGATTGAAGTCTGGATGTCCTGCCATGACTCAGAGAAGTCACTGGGCTGCTCTTGCAGTTCTCAGTTGGAAACAGCCCCCAAATCAGCATCCCTTAGCTCTGCTTTGTGTTCTAAACTGAGATAAATCTGCTGCATGTCCACACAGCAGAGGCCAGGGAACACCAGAGTGGAGACAGCTCTGAGAGCTTGGCACCACCACAGCTCCCAAGCTTCCCTCACCAATTATATCCAGTTTGAGAGGGATGCATTGGGCTGGGGTGGGCTTTTTGGGGTTGGAACTGCTGCTTTCTGGAGGCTGAGCTGGGGCAGAGAGCAGCCAGAGCAAAAGGAGAAAGCAGGGATTTATTAAAAGGCCTCACTGGGCACACCTGGGCAGCACCAGAGCCCGGCTGGGCCACACCCAAATGAACCCAAAATGGGCACAGAATGGACAACAGATCATGAAGTGTCACACTTTGATAAGTTCTGGTCCATCAGCACATTGGAGTTAATTATCTAATTACAGCTCCAGGTTATGAAGCTCCATCCTCCTCGTTTTTCCTTCTCACTTCCCCCTTGGTTTTGTTCTTGGTCCTGAAAGTTGTCCTTGGTCCCAAACTAATGAAGGAATTGTTTTGTCTGCCTGCTCTGTGAAGAGAGCTCAGTAGCACTGAATATGAAACCTAAAACTACCCACCAAACCCCAGAAACTAAAAAACCACAAAAGCTAAAACCTAAGGCATCAGAAGGAGACGTTTTCTAAGGTTTCTCCCAACCCACCCCACCCTGTGAGCCTCTGGCACTGCCCTCCCTGCTCCGTGCTGGTGGGACACCTCGGCTAAGATGGGAATGACAGCTGCCCAGTTTCACTGCAGGAAAACCCTTACTTAATGCTGAAGTGGAACCACCAGGAGCTGGAAGGCAACGACCGCTACGAGGGTTTCTGCGTGGACATGCTGAAGGAGCTGGCGGAGATCCTGCGCTTCAACTACAAAATCCACCTGGTTGGGGACGGCGTCTACGGAGTCCCCGAGGCCAACGGCACCTGGACAGGGATGGTGGGGGAGCTGATAGCTCGGGTGAGTGGATTAGCTGCTTGTTTGGACTCTGCTCTGCTGGGATTTGGCGCTGCAAAAGCCCCAGCGCTTCGTGGCGATGGGGTTTTAGTCCGTTTGAGAGGCTTGGAGCGGAGGATTTCCACTTAATGTGTTTTCCTGAGATGGAAAATGTGTTTTTTGGGGTGGTGCGACAGTGTGGGAAGAAGGCGCAGCAAGAACAGGGCCATGGGATGCTCTCAGGGGTGCTCACTTGGTTGGAAAGGCAGTTTGGATTCTGGGATCCCATGGAAAAACTCATTACAGGATAGAGTATTTTTTTTTCCTAGCAGAAAGATAAACGAAAACTTGCAGCAGGAAAACACAGAGCTGAAAGAATTTACAAAAGCACACTGATCCCAGTAAGCGAGGAAGAATCCCATTTCTGCCTAGAAAAGTTTTGGCAGGTTCAGTTCAGCTGCTTAACTCAGTGTTGCTTTTGGAGAAACATTTCCTATTTCCTTGAAGTGCATGGCTCGAGATCTTTTCACTGCTCTGCTCTGTGGAGCTGTTGCCCAAGAGCAAAGCCGAAAACTGAATTATTTTGCTGGGTTTGACAATAATTCTGTGTACACCTGGGCTCAGCCAGCCTGGATCCTCCTCCCTGCTCTTTGTTTTCCTCTGTGGTCCTTCCCAGGCATCCTGAAGCTTAAATACAGCTCACAAAATGCTCTGAGATCCTTAGGAAAATAGGCTTAGCCACAGCTAACAGTGGGATTTATGCTATTTAAGCCAATAGTTCCTCACTGATTCCTGCCTTGTCATTACTGACGTGCCCACGAGAGCCCAGTGCCACTTTCCCTGCTGGTGGCAAATCCATGGTGACGTGGATTGGTGTTAATCCCCCCACTGTGGGAGAGCAGAACCTGAGTCCTTTGCCTTCTGTAGAGCAGAGGAGCAAGGGTCCAAATCCATCTCCTGTGGCTCCAGGCAGGATTTTGAGGCTCCTGCCAGATCTTTCCTCCCTAGAAAATGAGCATCATTTCTCTCTGTGGTTTATTTGATGCGGTGGAACTTGGTTGAAAGTTGGGCTTGAGGATTTTTGGAGGCCTTTTCCATGATTCTGTGGTCTTTATAGGCTCCATTATCTCTAGAAATTCCCACTGGCACCTTCTGCTTCTTCCCCACATGGTGAAAGGAGATGCTCATCCCACTTCAGGAGTTGCAACTGAGCGTTTGAGGTCAGCTGGGACGACTCTTTGTCTGAAAGAAGGAGGGGTTTTGGGATTCCTGAGGGTCCCAGACAGGGCACTGAACAGACTGGAGACTCCCCTGAGCTCTCCCTGTCTCCTGGGTCACCCTTCCCTGAGCAGTCGCTCTCAACGCCAGCTGAGATCCCACCTCCATCTGCTCTTTTAAAAGAACTTCTGTGAGGCTGTTTGCAAATGCTCCAGGCTATTGGCATCGTTTTTATCCATCTTTGTGTCTCTGTGTGTGTACACACACACACAATTACACTCCTGCAACATTCCTTTGGGGAGGCAAGAGGGAAGGAGCCTAGTGCAGCATCTGATCAAAGGAAGGGAACAGCCATCAAACTTTTGGCCTCCTAACCTTGGCAGTGCCTCTTCATTAAATGGGACCTTCTGGAGGGTTGTTTTTCTCCAGTGATGAGTGTTTTAACTTCATCTTCACACAGAAACCGTTTGTTTCTTCTGCAGCTCAAGCTTTATTTAGGAGGATTTTTTACTTCTGCTTCTGCAGGGCAGAGCTGTCAGAGCCTGTGAGGCTGGATCACAAAGTGGGGAAGAGAACCAGCTTTGTCTCTTGTTCTCCCTGTATCCCTGAGAGTTTTTATAATGGTTTCAGCAAGGTTTTGATCAATCCCAGGGACTGGGCTCAGGTCAGCCAGGGCAGAGCTGTGTGTGCTTGGTGTTGTGTTTATTCAGAGCTGCCTGGGATGTTGTTTTTTGAGGGCATTTCACTGCCCAAGGGGCTTCTGTCCATCCTTGACAGTCAGTCCCCAAAGGGAGTTTATCCTGGATTCCATCCCCTTGTTTACCCCTGTCCCAAGGGATCCAGCAGATCCTGTGTTGGGTGCACATTTTCCTCTTCCAGTGGATTTATCCCCTGGGCTCTCTGCCCCTAAAGGACAAAAAGGGGATCAGTTGAGGCACTGACCTCTCCCAAAAGTCCCAAATCCTTCCCAAAAGCGAAAGGTCTGCCTCTCTCCAGCACAGTATCATTTTAGGATAATAATTCCCCCTTGATCCTGATCAGCCATCAGAAAATAAGGTTTGACTCACACTCACTTAATGTGCAGGACCAAAAGGTCACAGAATTATCCAGCTCCATGCAACGCTTCCCCTGTAATCCCTCTGTGGCACGGAATCTCCTCAGAGCAACTCTAGGCTATTTGGGAGAAAATGTTTCATTTTATTGCTTCTAAATTAACCAGCTATTGATTTATTCTTAAGCGCTGGGAATTCCATTACAGCTAATTGTGCACCCTGATATGATTGAACAGGATGCTGTACAAACATAAATCTCTTGTTGACCCAAATTCAGCAGTACATATCTTATTGACCTGCTCACAAAACAGGCTGGGAGGTAAGGGAGAGGGGGACTGGGATGGTTTGGGAATCCTGTACGGTTTGTGACAGCTCATGGATGATTGGCTTGGGAGAAATCACTTGGAAGGACTCAAAATCACAGAATGGTGATTTAGTTTCAACACTTTTTATGCATTTTGCTCTCCCAGGTTGCTCCAAGCCTCATCCAGCTTGGCCTTGGACATTCCCAGGGATTTGGCAGCCTCAGCTTCTCTGGGAATTCCATCCTCACAGGGAAGAATTCCTTCCCAGTATCTCTTTCAATTCGAAACCTCTCCCCCTGTCCTGTCACTTCAGTTCCTGATGAAGAGTCCCTCAAGCCCACTCTGTAGTGAAAGATGTCACAATTGCAGAAAAGCCTGGGCTAATTTGTCCCTCTGAGCATGCAGGGCAGGGAGATTGAGCACACTGTTCATTCCTGGAAGGAGCAGGGCAGTAAAGCCACTCTCCCTGTCAGCTTTCCTGGCTCTGGCACAGACAAACAAACAAGGGAGAACAGCAAATCTTCCCATCTCCTCCTTTCTGGCATCAGAGACTTAAAGGGCATTTGGGCTGGAAGAATTACATCCTGCTCCTTGCCTGCACTGCAGTTCTGGCTCAGAGTCCCTGGTGGTGTCTGCTCTTCCCCTTCTCTCTCTCCCCAGCACATCCTCAAGCTGAGATGAATTCTCTGGCCTGATGCAAACCAAGGGATGTGTTTTCACAGCACCATGACAGTCCCACCATGCCTGGCTTGAATCTGGCCAGGATCTGTGGTGATCAAAGCTATTTTTGAAGTGAGGGACAGGAAGTTTTCCATCTTGTCCAGCCTCAGGAGCAGTAACACCAAGAACAGGAAACCCCTTAAAGCTTTGGGGTGCTGGTTTTGCTTGCTGGTGGCCAGGAGCTGCTTTCCCTTCAGCTGCTCCAAAGCTGGGGAATGGCAGGAAGGGGAAAGGAGGGAGAAGACTCTCCAGAACTGGCAGAGTCCTGCTCTCCACTCGCAGTGGGTGTTGGTGTGTGGAGAGAGAAGCTGTGTGTGGGTGAAGGGAGGCAGGGGGAGGGTGTCTGCAGGCTGTCGTGGTGGCAGCTGTGACAAGGGGGGCTCCAGGAGATGCTGGGAAGCGAAGGGCTGTGCAAACACGGCGAGGGGACGGGCAGAGGGGTCTGCAAATTCTGCTGACAGGCTGGGGAGGGAGGGTGGTGTGAGCTGGGCTGGTCTCACTGCTGTCCCTGCGTGCTTTGGGTCCCCGTTCCTGGTGCTTCACCTCAGCTGGCTTTGCCAGGGGCAGGGTGAACACCTGGACAGGCTTTGTCCTTCCACCCACAGAGAGAGGCCAGGTGAAGAAAGATGGGCGAGGGCAGACTGGAGGGTGACACCTGCACTGAGTGCTGGTCACCCCAGCCTGACTGTGGCTCGCAGGGACAGCTGCAGCCTCCAGGGTTTTCAGGCTGTCACTTCTGATATGGCAGAACTCACACTTGTCCTTAAAAAAAACCCAAACACCTTTTTGGAGTGCCCCTCCTGCCTTTAAATGCAAAAATAGACATCTGAGCATCACAGAGCTGTGTGGAATAGCAGAGAACCTCTGGACATCATCCTGCAGAGAGCAGGGTCACCTCCAGCTGGATGGGTTTCCACTGGAAATGGAAACCAGCAGTGCTGGTGCTGCTGGCTCTGCAATGATGGGTCCTGAACAGATATTTCCCTTTTCTGGGAGGCTTTTTGAGCACAGGGATGATGCAGAAGAAGGGTTTGCTGTCCCTGGTCATTCCCCTTTTCTGGGAGGCTTTTTGGGACAGGGATGATGCAGAAGAAGGGTTTGCTGTCCCTGGTCATTCCACTTTTCTGGGAGGCTTTTTGGGACAGGGATGATGCAGAAGAAGGGTTTGCTGTCCCTGGTCCTGCTCTCAGGGCTGTCCCAAGCACCCAGGGGATGCAGCACCCAAGGAGCTGCTCAAGACAGGGATTCCTGCTCCTGGTAAAGATCACAGCCCTGTGCTCCCAGAGCTGTCCTGGCTTGTTTTCCAGGTGTTTGACACAGCCCCAGCCCCGAGCCTGGCTCTGCTGTCACCTTCTGTGTGTCCCCGCAGCCTGGCAGAGCCTGGGGATCTCTGTGGGGCTGGAGCTGGGCTGCTCTCCCGGTTGCTTTCTGCCATCCCATGCCGTGGGAGGCTTCTCTGGGATCTCTCCGGGCTGGGGCTGACGTCAGGGCCCATTCATCACCATTAGCACCGAGCTGAGCCCTGTCAGAACCCGCGGCGAGGGGGCGGATGCCGCCTCTGGACTGGCAGTCCCTGCAATTTGCTCCTGGAGGATGCTTAATTGTTGTTCCTCCTCGAGAGCCCGGCTCAGCCCCCGTGTTTGATGTCCTTTGCAGAGAGCCCACGGGAATGCCAGGTAGGGTGGTGGTGGTGGCAGCTTTTGTCTCGCACGCCAGCCCACCTGGGTTTCCTCTCACCTAGCGAGGGTCTGGCCTTGCTTAGGCGGTGTTTTGTCAAGAGAAGTGCCTGTCTCCACTCCCAAAAAGCTCCGGGTCTTTTTCTAAGCCTATTTCATGCCGGCATTTATAGCTGCAACTGTACTGGCAGGATGGAAACCAACCCCTTTCTCTCCCATCATTTGCCTCCTGTTTTTCCCTCTCTCCAGAGCCCAGATGTGGACAGGGTGCAGGGGAAAAATCCATTTCTCCTCCCCCAGGGCATCCCTCAGCCCATAAAATCCCAACACCAAGCTCTGCACAGGTGGGGGAGGCTGGAGAGAGCTCAGGTTTGCAGAGCTCCACTGAGCTCAGTGAATCACAGGAAGTTTTGTCAGAAAGCAGAGTTGAAAGCATGAAATGGATGAAATTCAGGCAGAGAATTCTTTGCATGCCATTCCCAGATCAAAGTTTGCTGCTATCAGAGATCAGCTCTTAACTTGCATGACTGAGCCTGCAGAGAGAGAGAGTGATGCGGAGCTGGAGCTCTGCTGCAGAAAGTTCTGCACCTCTGATGTGGCACAAGTCCTGGAAAGTTTGCAGGGAATGAGCAGAAGGAAATAACTCTGATGGAATGGCAGAACCCTCTGGAGATGAGAGAAGGGAGCTGGGCACAAAAGGGGGAAAGGTTGTGCTGTGTCTCTGCTCGGTGGACAAAGGGAGGAAGATGGATTTGCACTCTGTTTTTTGTAGGGAAGAACATTTCAAGCACCAAGATGATCAGGGAACAACCAAAGTGTTGTTTCACCCCAGGGAATGGTCAGGACCCCAAAGCTGGACAAACCTGGGGATGCTGATGTTCCTTTAACAGCACCTTTGTGTTTGCCCCTGGGTAGGAATGAAAATTTCCTGAAAGCTTTGGCATGAAACCCTTTTGCCATGGCATTTTTACCCTCTGTTTAAGTCTGTGACTTCGCTGGTGGAACTGTTTTTAGTTTGGAGAACTGGGAGAAGAATTCCATTGTCAGACTAAGCTGTGTCTTCACCAGGGGCTTTGCTGGGAGAGCTCTCCCCGGGACAATGGCACCTACAAACCTTTTAAGTAGAGACAAGAGAGGTTTAGGAAGCTTTAGGCTTTCCTTGGAGATAAAATTCTCCCCATGCCACATTCCAGAGATGAACTGATCCCATTTTAGCAGTCTGCTGGTGTTTGCACAGGACTCAACTGCTCGCACACCACCTTGGGATTATTGGTGTCTTTTAAAAAGCCTGTGGGTAAATGTCTGGCTATGCAGAAATTCTCCTCAGCTCATCATTCATTCCAGCCTGAGCCTCTTAGGAATCTGTAAGAGCTGGAGACAGTTGCAAAAACCTCCACTGAGCGTGTCCAAGCAGCCCTGCATGGCCTGGGAAGTGTCACCTTCTCTGTCACCCCTTCCTGGGCCCGTGGATCACCTTCCCTTTCTTTTCCCTCTCCTGGTTCCCTCTCGCAGCCCCAGCTTTTCCCAGGACCTCCCTCAGGCCTGGTGGTGCCTTGGCATCTGCACAGACTTCATCAAATTCAGGGACAAAAGGTGCAAAAAGCTTTTTTTCTTTCTCCCCCATCTTCTCTTTTTCCACATGCATAATCATTTTCCTGCAAAGCAGAGAAACAAATGGATAAGGGAGTGGAGGTTTCATTTTTACAGAAAGCAATTACAGACATTAAAAGAGCTAAAGTAATAAAAAAATATTTAAAATTCAAATCCCTTATCTATATTACAAGGGTATTAACATGGGAAGAAGTTATTTTTATTTTTTTCTCCCCCTAATCTCATTTGCTTTGCAAGTTGATCTGCAAACTTTAGTGCCAGTCCTCTGAATTTTATTTTGTTTTTTTTTTAATTTGGAGACTGATCTGCAGTTTTGGAGGTCTGGATTTGGCAGGTTTGTGAACTCCATGGCTCAGGGGTGAGGATGCTGCTTTATCACCTACCTGTGGTTCTTGTTTGTACCAGAAGGGACAGCTGTGTCCAGCAGGGAAGGGGGAGGTTGTATTTTCTATAGATTAATATATTTATTGGTTCATGACTGCAGGTTTTAATGCATTAAATGAATAAAAATGACAATTGGGCTGTGAGCACTTGAGGGAAGGAGCTGCTCCAGCCTGAAAGGGAAGGAAAAATGGGGAAAGGGGAGGGAAAATGGAGGAAGGGGAAATGGGGAAAGGGGAGGAAAAATGGAGGAAGGGAAAATGGGGAAAGGGAAGGGAAGGAAAAATGGGGAAAGGGGAAATTGAGAAGGGAAAGGGGAAAAGGAGAAAGGGAAGAGAAAATGGGGAGAGGGAAGGGAAAATGGAGAAAGGAAAGGGAAAAGGAAGAAAGGGAAAACGAAGAAAGGAAAGGGACAGTGGAGGATGGGAAAATGGGGAAAGGAAAGGGAAAATGGATAAAGGGAAAATGGGGAGAGGGAAAATGGAGAAAGGGAAGGGAAAATGGGGAGAATGATCCAGAGCACAGGGTGGGCTAAACTTTGGGGTGAGTTTGATCAGGGTTTGTGTGATCAGGTTTTGCAGAGGGCTGTGGGAAGCAGTGGATGCCAAACTCCTGCCGTTTCCACAGCGATGTCCCAGAGGGGTGGGACATCCCCCCTGCAGGGGCAGGTGTGCTGTGTGAGCCCAGGTTTGGTGCTTTGCCAGCATTCTGACCTTTTCTCTTTCCCCTGCTCCCTAGAAAGCTGATCTGGCCGTGGCGGGGCTGACGATCACGGCGGAGCGGGAGAAGGTGATTGATTTCTCCAAGCCCTTCATGACTCTGGGAATTAGCATTCTCTACCGAGTTCACATGGTAAGAGCCTGATTTTAGAGCCATTTATGTCCCTCCATTATCTGCATGCAAACCTGCCTGGTTCGAATAATGAACGACTCATAAAAATATTTTGGTTTCTCATTTAAACGCAAATATGCTCGACCTTTATTTCCTGCTTTTCTCTCTCTGCTGTGTGTCAGGATTGGGGAATTCCATTCCTATTCAACCCCCCCCCCCCCAATCTTTTGGCTTCTCTCCCCCATCCTCCCAGGGCACCTGATGGGGTTTTTGGCATGGTGGGGGCTGCAGGATGGTTCTAGAGTGGCTTAAAGTGGTTTTAAGGTCACTGAGTGAGGTGTGCAGAGGGCAGGCTTGGCTGGAGGGGTGCAGCAGCATGGCTGGATGGCCCCAAAATTGCAGAAACTTAGCTTGGACTTCCCATCCAGTTGGATTTAGGGGTGAGATTGGCTGGGAGGCTGAGCTGGGATATCTGTGGGTTCACCTCCTGGTCTCAGCTTTGTTCTCTTGCTGCTTTCTCTCAGCTGAGAATCACCTCAGGAAGGAATCCTGGTTTGCTTTCTTTGCTGAGAGCCCCTGGAATTACTCTAGAGGCACATCAACCCTCTGCTTTCCTAACCCCAGGGCAAAATGTCCCTCCTGGAGTGCCCGGGGCAGGCAGGGTGCCAGGCTGAGCTCACAGCCTCTCTGCTCTCAGCCCTCCTCATTTGTTCACCCTAAAGAGCAGCAGCCCCTGCAGCACAAGGAAAGCTCCTTAATCTCAGAGGTGTTCTCAGCACAGTTGTAGGATCACAGGGTCCTGGAATGGTTTGGGTTGAAAGGATCTCAAAGTTCATCCCATGCCACCCCCTGCCATGGGCAGGGACACCTTTCCTATCCCAGGTCACTCCAAACCCTGTCCAACCTGGCTTTGGACACTTCCAGGAGTGGGGCAATTTTTTTTTTTTTTTTTTTTGTGTCAAAACCAGCTGGAAATATTCCTAAGGGATTCGTGTGTGCAAGCATGCTCATGGTGTTGAGTCTTTGCTTAGTTAAACTTGTCCTAAATTCCCATAAATCCTTTTTATTTACATCCTCCATGGTCTTACCTTCTTCCTGAAGCTCAGGAGAGGCCACATGTCCCTCAGCTGCTCCCAAATTCCTGATGTCACAGGAGGCAAGCTCCTTTTGCAGCCTCCTTCTTCCCAACGTGCATTTTGGAAAGGCTCTGCACGGTGTCGAGTGTGATGTGAGTGACAGTGCCTTGGTTTCTGTCAGCCCAACAAGAGCAGCCAAAAAGAAGAAGAAAAAAAAAAAAACCTTCAAGCTGCCTCTCCCAGCCCCCTCCCCACCCGGGAGGCTGTTAAGGATTCAGTGTTAGGGATGAACAGAAACAAATTCACGCATCTATCTCTGTGCTGAGTGGCTCCTGCCAAGAGCAAACAAGTAATTAAAATCTAGTTAAAATTCTGCTTCCTCTGGTACGTGCAGAATTTAGGATCCATGATTTAACTGATCACAGGAAAAGAAAAAAAAAAAAAGGGGTTGATTCTTCCAGCTCCTGGAAGTCAAATGGAATTGTCCCTTCCCCAACGCAGTTGGGTTTTCACATCAGCCTTGTGGACCTTTTTTCTGCCAGTGTCTCCTAGGATTAAAATTGGATTTGGTGATTAAATACTGTGTTACATCAGGAAGGAATTCTTCCCTGTGAGGGTGGGGAGGCCCTGGAATTGGTTTCCCAGAGGAGCTGTGGCTGCCCCATCCCTGGAAGCCTCCAAGGCCAGGTTGGATGGAGCTCTGAGCAACCTGGGATAGCAAAAATTGTCCCTGGCTGTGAAAAAGGGTTGGAACAAGAGGATCTTTAAGTCCCTCAAACCCAAACCATCCTGCCTCAGACCTGCCCCACAGTTTTCAGCAATTCCCTGAGCAGCATTCCTCCCTCCAGAGGGAAGGCAGGGATGCTGGTGCAGGCTGTGCACGTTTCTGTTCATTTGCTGCTGCCTCGGGGAGCTCTGCAGGGTTCTCTGACACTTCTGTTCTCAGGGCAGGGAGCATCTGCTGCCACCAGAGGAGCACAGCCCAGCCTGCCCTTCAGGCATTCACCAAACCGAGCAGGATTCCTAATTACAGACTCCAGAGGAGGTTGGGAATTCTCCCCCTGCTGTCAGCAGGGCTTCAGGAAGGATCTGGTTGGGATCTGAGCCTAGGGACCCAGGCAGGGTTGCAAAGACATCTCCCAGGTGGGGTCACCCCACAGGGAGCCCCAGTTGGCTGCACTGGGAATGTGAGGAGTGGTGGAAGGGCAGTCAGGGCTCGTGCCCTCCCCAGGATAGGGGGGATCCCCACAGGGAAGCTCAGAGCATCCCCTTCCCTCTCCAACCCTTGGCACTTCTCCCCCCAGACCTTTCCTGCTCAGCTTGAGGAGGGTGCCTGAGAGCTGGGTGGCAAATCAACTTCTCCAAGTGGTAAATATTTGTTAAAGCAGACGGTTCTGGTTTTCCTTTAAGGATGTGGTTTGCAGAGCAGCCCCACAGCCTTCTTCTCCCCACCCCAAAAACCACCTCTGCAATGTCAAAAATTGCAGCTGACGTCTGTTAATCACGGCTCAGATGAGATGGAACCTAATAAATAACCACAAATGAGCCTCTTCCTCGCCCAGGAGTTGTCTCCACACCCTGGGCTCCTCGGAATGCGATGACATTTTATTTTCATTTCCATGTAGCTCCAGTGGCAAGTGATTTCTCACCCCTTTCTCCTCCCCACGCCGCCAACCCAGCCACCACAGAGCCTGTGCCTCTTATCACACATAACCAAATATGGCAGCTTTAACCAGGGCTGTCATTTTTCTCAATTTCACTGCTTGTGATACAATCAAGGCTGGATTTCTGACACGGGAGCTCTAACAGGCTTCCTGACTCGCAGGCTGCTGAGAGAAAAGGCTTGGTTGGTTTTATTAGGTGCCCGTTCTGCCCAGCCAGGGGGATGTGGGGATGGCAGGAGGAGCCCTGAGCAGTCCCTGGCCTTGGCAGGGGGCTGCAATCAGGTGCCCAGGGTCGTTTCTGCACGGAGGGATAAATCAGGATTATTTGTGTCTTGCACATCTTTGCTCACATCCTGCCTCTGTGGCAGGGAACGAGGGACTCGAGATGATTCTGACTCCTCAGCCCTGAAAGCCCTTGCCTTCAAAATGAGGAAATGGAGGTTGGGAGAGTGCACAGCAATAGCTGAGTTTAGGCCAAGTGAGCTGAGGCTTAAGGGTTTTCAACTTGATTGCTGCAGAGGACACAAAATGGGAAAGATGGACAGAAAAGCTCCTTTATTCAAGCCAGAGGAGGCTTGAGAAGGGCTGAGAGGAACTGATTCCCCCTCCTGACAGCTCTGCCAGCAAGAATCCCTCCCCATCAGAGCAGGGAGGGAGCAACTGCTGGCCCCAGGAACATGGAATGCATTTGCTGGTTATGAACCATGTGGTGACTCCAAATGAGGCTCTAGATTCAGAGCAGCCCGTGCAGGGTTTTTATTGACTCCAGAGGAAAAGGAAGGATCTGGATTTGCCCCTGGATCAGATTTGGATATCCTGGGGTGTGCCCTGGCTCTGTGATCTGCAGCTGGACCGAGCACACATCAGCATTTCTGCCTTCCAGGCTGAGTTTTCTTGCTTTCCCTCTGACTTCCAGAGGCAGAAGAGAGTTCTCTGCCCTCTTTTTTTAAGGAAAACATTTGTGAGAAGTGACAGGGATGGGGCTGACTGGAATCCCTCCAGACTCAGTGTGCAGGGCAGGGAGTACTGAAAACAACAAATCCAGGGCTGTCTTCTCCTTCCCAAATGTCCCCCTTGTCCAAGCTCTTCAGTCACCAGTATCTTCCCAGAAAACTGCTGCTTACTGGCTGGAAAAAATCAAGATTTCCAAGAACAACTTAGGAGGAGGGTAAATTAATCTCTCCCACTTCCATCTGAGGATTTGCAGGCCTTCATCAATTATTGGACATTTTGAACACATCTATTCCAGGAAAAATAGCTCTTCCAATTAACAAAGCTCTATTGGGACTGCCTAAAAATATCTGACAGACTCCAGATATTGTCATTCCCATCTTCAAAACAGACAGATAAGAGAGAGTTTGTGCCCTCCGTGGGAACAGAATATCTTTATTCTTACCCACAACTGTGAATGAAAAGAATATGTCCCAGCAGCCTGGAAATGACTGGAGCTGAAAAGAACCAGAACTACTACAACTGTAAAGTCACAGGAGAGATTCATTGCCAAGCTGGAGACTAAAAGCTTCCAACGCAATCTCCTTAATGAGAGGAATTTATTGACAAACTGCCCCAGAAATATAAAGAAGACATCAAGGCCTTAATTGCAGACAGGAACTTGGTCACGGGAGCATCTCGCAGGGGGAGGCTCAGCCAAGGCTCTGCCAGGGTCTGTGAGTTCCCTGCCAGCTCTGGGATGCCAGGGAGGATCATTCCCTGCCCTGCCTGGGATGATGTGCTCCAGGAGCTCCAGCCTGCTCAGCAGCCTGTGCCCTTCACACCTTGCTGCTTCCCCAGGGCCTCGTTTCATCCTTGAGCGTGCAAACACCTGGAGGAATCAAGAGTTATTGAGCCAGTTTAAGTCCTGAGGAAGAAGGGAGGCAGGGTTTGAGGGGCATCCAGGAGAGCCAAGGGAAGGGGAGAGCTTTGGCAGTGCCACCCTCTGGCATGGATCCTGTGGATGGGATCCATGGATTCTGTGGATGGGATGAGTGGGAAGGGCAGAGGGAACACCCCGTGGCACCTGCAGGGCTGGGAGGTGCTCTGACCTCCCTGGATGAGGGAGAGGAGCTCCAGCATGGTGAGCAAAGGGTTCTCCTGGAAATGGGGGTCCCTGGGGGTGCTGTTTCTGTGGTTCTGAAAGCCCCTGGCTTGGAGAAGCAGAACATAGCAGGAACAGACCAAAAAATTGGGAAATGACACAAAGATTGCGGTGTCCTCCACTGTTTGTGCCTCACCTGTTTATAGGAGATAACCTGGGACAGAAGAGAGGCATTGCCTTAAAGAGAGACTCTGGAATTAAACTTAGGAGAGCCTGAACTTTTTCCTTGGGAATTGACTTGAAATTAATCTGAGAATCTGAAATTTCTCTTGGGAATTGACTTGAAATTAATCTGAGAATCTGAAATTTCCCTTG
>CM031877.1:3642204-3666876 GCA_018697195.1 Certhia americana
TGAAATTTCCCTTGGGAATTGACGTGAAATTAATCTGAGAATCTGAACTTTTCCTTGGGAATTGACTTAATCTGAGAATGGGTGCTGAACCACTGGTCCTCAACTCATCCATTTGCTAAAAGCCTTAACAAGCCAGATTCCCTAAAAATGCTCATCCCAGAATGGTTTGGCTTGGAAGGGACCTCAAGAACTCTTTATTCCAACCCCCCCACCACGGGCAGGGACGGTGCAGATCCCAAAATCTTGTCCTGAAGGAGACAGGGCCAGGTTGTTGTGATGTGCTGGGTTTTTCCTTCGTGCAGGGTTTGCTGGGGAAGGTTCCTGACACGTTACAGGTTCCCAGATGGTGACTGGAGCTGAGGATTTCACAGGCTCCTGGATATTTTTAGCAGAGGAAGATTTTTGTGCAACAACTGTTGCCTTTTCTAGCAACAGCTCAAGTCTCCAGGAGAACTGCCGAGACCTTGTGAAATTCAGGTTTTTGCATAACATTCAGTAGTAAAACAGCAAGGTTTGGATGGAAATGGAATTTCAAATGCTGGTCTAAGTCTGGGGAAGGAAGAAAAAAACCTTTGCAAAGCTCTGACAAGTGGGAAGCTTCCCAGTTACAGGTGCTTGAGGAAGCTGTGGAGCTGTTTTAGGGATGCCAGGACTGAATTTTTGTGGTTTGGGAGAGAAAATAGAAGGTTCTGAGAGCTGTGGCATCATGTCCCATGTCCCTGTGGTAATTTGGATGTGCTTGAGCTGCTCTGTCCTTTCAGAGGAGCTGCATCCACAGAGCTGGTGGTGACAGGAGAAATCCACTTAAAATGGGAGGTGTTTGGCTTCTTGAGAAACTTCTCCAAAACATTTATCTCCCCCTTTGCACAAATTTTGTGACGTTTGACAATTTTTCTGGTGGTGGCAGCATCCTTGTGAAAGTTTCGAATGCTCTGGGAGAAGATCAACCTGCTTTTTCTAGCAGTGAAGCCTTATTATTTTTTTTTTTTCAAGGAAAGGTGTTTTGCTGAGGAAAAAAACCCAGGAAATTCTGACGCATCCTGGAGATAAAAATATCCTGTTCCCTGAGATAAAAGTAAAAATTTTATTGGGGTTTTTGTTAAAGAAAAAAAAAAAAACCAAACCATTTCAAGGCCAGAGAGACATAAAAGTTTTGAAAACACCTTTTTTTTTTTTTTTTTTTTTTTTTTTTCCTGGAGGAACAAAAATGGGGAGAAAAAGAGATTTAGGGGATGAATCCAGTGGGGAGATGTTGCAGGACTCGGTTATTTGTTGGATTGCTGTCACTTGTTTGTCCTGCAAGGCTGTTCCAAAGCCTGGTTTATCCCCCTTCCTCCCATTTATCCTCTTTTTTCCTTTTTATTCCCCTTCCTCCCATTTATTCCCTTTCTCCCATTTATCCCCCTTCCTCTTTTTATTCCCCTTTGTCCTATTTATCCCCTTTGCCCCATTTTTCCCATTTTACCCCATCTCCCATTTCTTTCCCTTCTGCCATTTATCCCCTTTCTCCCATTTATTTTCCTTCTCCCATTTATTCCCTTTGCCCCCTTTTTCCCATCTATTCCCCTTCTCCCATTTATCCCCTTTGCCCTATTTCTCCCATTTATTTCCCTTTCTCCCATTTATTTCCCTTTCTCCCATTTTTTTCCCTTTCTCCCATTTATCCCCTTTCTCCCATTTATCCCCTTTCTCCCATTTTTTTCCCTTTCTCCCATTTCTCCTCTTTCTCCCATTTATCCCCTTTCTCCCATTTATTTCCCTTTCTCCCATTTCTCCCATTTATCCCCTTTTCCCCATTTATCCCCTTTCTCCCATTTATTTCCCTTTCTCCCCCTTCTCCCATTTATCCCCTTTCTCCCATTTATCCCCTTTCTCCCATTTTTTTCCCTTTCTCCCATTTCTCCTCTTTCTCCCATTTATCCCCTTTCTCCCATTTATTTCCCTTTCTCCCCTTTCTCCCATTTATCCCCTTTTCCCCATTTATCCCCTTTCTCCCATTTATTTCCCTTTCTCCCCCTTCTCCCATTTCTCCTCTTTCTCCCATTTATCCCCTTTCTCCCATTTATCCCCTTTCTCCCATTTTTCCCCCTTTCTCCCATTTATCCCCTTTCTCCCATTTATTTCCCTTTCTCCCATTTATCCTCTTTCTCCCATTTCTCCCCTTTCTCCCATTTCTCCCCTTTCTCCCATTTATCCCCTTTCTCCCATTTTTCCCCCTTTCTCCCATTTCTCCTCTTTTTCCCATTTATCCCCTTTCTCCCATTTTTTCCCATTTCTCCCCTTTCTCCCATTTATCCCCTTTCTCCCATTTCTCCCCTTTCTCCCATTTATTTCCCTTTCTCCCCCTTCTCCCATTTCTCCATTTCCCTGCTGCTGTGCCCCCAGGGCAGGTACATTCCCTCCTGCCTTTCCAGGACCATTTTCCCCTCTCCAAACCCAACCAGCTCCAACTCCTCCTTTGCTTTTCCCTCCCCAGGGCCGCAGACCCGGCTACTTCTCCTTCCTGGACCCCTTTTCTCCCGGCGTCTGGCTCTTCATGCTGCTCGCCTACCTGGCTGTCAGCTGTGTCCTCTTCCTGGTGGCTCGGTAATGTCGCGGTGCCTTTCCCTTCCTCGCGGTGCCACCTAGTGTCACTCGCAGACCCGTGGACAGGGGACGTGCCCAGGGGGACACGGGGACATCCTCTGCCACCCCCCCAGGTCACCGGGATGGGTTGGCAAGAAGCGTCCCAGCCCTCTGCCAGCTGGGGACAGAGGTTTGTCACCGTGTCCCCACGCTGGGATGGCCATCACACCTTGGGTCAGGATGTGTTTGGCCGCAGAGCTGGGTGGGAGAAGGTTTTGGAGAAGGTTTTGGTGCTGTTTAAATGTTCCCTGCAGGTGTTTATTTACCCCGTGTCCCGAGCAGGGAGGGTGGAGGCTGTTAGGAACCCACAGATCCATTCCGAGGTGTCACCACGAGTGATGCCTGGCTCCCCTGGCCCTGTACGACCCAGTTTGTGGAGGAAAGGAAAGTTCATGAATATCTTTGAGCAGCTGATGTGCAGAGCCTGGCTTGGCAGCTCTCAGCTCCATTCCCCTATGACTAATTTAAATCAGCCTTAAAATACCTCGTTGAGTGCTCGCCTGCAGCGTGGCCCCCATGGAGCCCCAGGGTCTGGGGCTCCAGTGCTGCTCTCCCTGCCCTCCCCACACCCCCGTGGAGGGGCTGTTACAGGCAGAGTGGAGCTGTGTCCCTCTCTCTGTGTGCCAGGGACTGCTCAGGGCTCGATGGCTCTTTGGGGACCCCTCAATGCTCAACTCTCATTACACAAATTGGAGCTGTGCTGTCGCTGGCTCCCTCAGCATGGCTGAAGTTGTCATCCTGACAGGGCTTTAATGGGTTCTTCGAATGCTGCCACAGCCTCAGAAACACAGGTCTGGAGAAACCATTGAATTATGCAGAGCTGGTGCCTCTTTAGCCCCTTCCTCATGTTTTAAAGATGATTCTCCAAAAAGGTGCCTTTACCCAGCTCCCCACTGGAGAGGGAGCTTTGGCTGCTGCTCCCTGCCTTGCTCAGCAGGAAGGAGATTTTGACCCTGTGAGTTGCAGACTCACCCAGAGCACTGGGGTTTGCTGCCAGTGCTTGATCCACCATGGGCAATCTGCAGGAAATAACCTTCTCCTCCTCCTCTCTGGCACCACAGTGGGAGAGGAGATGCAGGGATGGAAATAACCGCCTCATTTTGGCTAAATATGATATGAGCTGGCACAACCCTGCAGCTGTTTTGGCAGTAGCCCCAAAATGACCCTCCCAGGCCCCAGCTTTCTTAGTTAGAGCAATATGATGAAGTGCAGCACGTGAATTAGCAGACTTTCTTAGCAACCAGGGAACTGGGGACTGGAAACAGCAAAAAAGAGAGAGAGAGGTGCAGTCACAACAGCGACAGGCTGTCAGATATTTCCCATCCCCACCTCTGTCCTGTCCCTGAAGGATGGGATGCTTTGAAACAGCTTCCAACTCCACCTCAGACCTTCTCAGAGCAGCCCTTTGCACCAGCACAGTTTTTCTTGGTGGTTGAACACAGTCAAGGCTCACAAATTTTGCTTTTTGAACTTCCCATCAGCGCTCATGCCCTGGCAGGGAGCACAGCCAAAGATGTTTGAGTTCTACCTCCCATCAAGTCCGTGCACATCTGGAGTTCCTGCCGTGGTGTGAATCTGCACTCAGGGCTGCAGGATGCACGCAGAGCTGCCCAGAGCACAGCCTCTCAAAGTTTTTGCAAATCTTTACAAGAAAACCTCTGGCTCCTGAGTCTTAGAGCAAACGTTTCACACAGCTCTGAGCCCAGGGCATCAACTGACAGCAAAGCATTTCCTCCTCAGAAAACTCTGCCTCTAGGAGAGCTGGAGCTTCACAGCTTTGCTCTTTTTTTTGTTTTGTTTTTTTTTAAGTGTCCCATTTCCTGGCGCATTCCCTGAGCTCCCCGTTTCTTTTCCTTTTAGGCTGACTCCGTACGAGTGGTACAGCCCCCACCCCTGCTCCCAAGGTCGATGCAACCTCCTGGTGAACCAGTACTCCCTGGGGAACTCGCTGTGGTTCCCAGTGGGGGGATTCATGCAGCAGGGCTCCACCATTGCCCCCCAGGCTCTGTCCACGCGCTGCGTCAGCGGAGTCTGGTAAGGAAGGCAGCCCTTCCCTTCAGGAAGGTTTCTCCGGGCAGAAGTGGATGTGGAGGAGGAATTTCTTCACGGAAAGAGTTGAGGGACATCGGGAGGGGCTGCCCAGGGAGCTGGTGGAGGTGTTCAAGGATGACTGGATGTGGCACACACTGGGTGACAAGGTGGGGGTGTTGATGGTTTTGGAGGGATTTTGCAACCTCAGTGATTCTGGGATTCTGAGAGGCAAAGGGTGGGGATGGAGAGCAGATTTCCTGATGGGAAACCACATCTTCTCTTCCCTCTCCCTAGGTGGGCGTTCACCTTGATCATCATCTCCTCCTACACGGCCAACCTGGCAGCGTTCCTGACTGTCCAGCGGATGGATGTCCCCATCGAGTCCGTGGATGACCTTGCTGACCAGACCACCATCGAGTACGGCACCATCCACGGCGGCTCCAGCATGACCTTCTTCCAAGTAAACCCTGTTCTCTGGCTGCCCTGGGGGGGCAGGGGGTGCACAGGGCACCCCTCAATCAGATTTGGGTGTCCCCTCAGCCTGCTGTGCCCGTGTCACTCCAGCTGCTGGCACATAGGGAGAGAGCCCTGCACAGGGTGGGGATGATGGGATGAATGGTGGGACAGGTATGGTGGAGGACACAGAAGGGGATTTGACAAGGAAGGCAAATTTTCATGGATCTCCACATGGATTTAGCTTTTATTTGAGAGTTTTTCAGGTGGGATGAGCAAAGAAATATTTGCACAGCACAGGCAGGCTCGCAGAAGTCAAAGTGCTGGAGCCTGTGTGAGGTCAGTGGCACTGAAATAAGTCAAGTGTATGCAAAGTTATGTGGGCCATTTAGCCCAATTTAATTTTTATCTTCCCTGCTCTGCTCAGAAAGGAAATAAATGAATGAGTTTTGCTGCAGCTCTCTGAACACAAAGAACTGCTTGAGGATTATTTATTTATTTATTACTTGTTGAAATTCCAAAAGCAGAGAAAGCTTGTTCTCACTCTTTCCCCCTTCTCTGAGTCTGAACTGAATTTTGGAAGACTGGGAAATCTCTGGAGTCAGCCTGAGCTTTTCAGCCCGACTTGATGCTCTTCAGGGGTATGGAAAAGAGCTGCTTTTAAGCCAAACTTTACATTTAAGATGAGCTGAGCAGAGCCTAAGTGAGTGAGGTGGCTGTATACGAGAGGCTCACTTGAGGAAACCTTCAAGTTTAAACCCCTGACTGTGTCTGCACTGCCTGGCAGTGAGGAAATCAGAGAGGAAATTAGGAAAAGAGGGGTTTGTCCCATTTGTGGTGCTTTAAGCTGCGTTGGGATCCATTTTCCTCTCGTGTAAGGATGGGGAGGTGATGGATAGCTGCCTCCATCCCCCCCTCCCTTCCTGGGAAGGAATGTTTGTCCCCTCCTGAGGCACCTTGTCCTGGCAGTGCTTCTCCTGACACTGACACAGAGTTTAAGGTTTAAAAATGCAGCGAATTGGGACCAAACCCCCCCTGCTCATCTGTCTCCTGCCCAAGTGGCTGCACCCAGAGGACAGAGCTGGACAGATGAGGACAGGAACTGGGTCAGCAGCAGATTCCCTGAGGCTCTCCAGGCACAGAAAACTGAGCCCTTGACAGTGTGAAACTCCTTGTGTAGAGCAGGGTGTGTTTATATTCAGTCTTTGTGCGAGCAGGTTTCACTCTCTGCTCAGCACAGGCAAGAGAGATTAATCATTCTCAGCTTTCTTTTCATCAGACCAAGGTGGTTCAGCCACCAGCAAACTCCGAGGATCTGGGGCTGGCTGAACTTTAGTTTATTGTAATCAATGACAAAAACCCCCAGTTCTTTTCAGCAAGCACTGTAACTTGCCTCACAGCGGGGTGAAACAAATCTGGACTTTTTTTTTTGTGTGTAAAATTTGTGAGCAACAATCCCCAGAGAGCTTTTGTGCAGCCCCCAGCCCTCAGTGCCCTCCTCCTGCTCTGACACTGAAGAACTGCTGGGACAATGTTTGAGAGATGGTCAGTATGGTCTGAGCTCTACAGGGAGCACCCAGAGGTTCCAATCAACCAAGCAGGAGCCATTTCTTCCGACTTTTTTTGTGTGGTTTTGATAAGTGATTACTGAAATCATGATTTTTTCTGAAATTGAATTTATGCAGAGTTTTGCCAGACCCCGTTGGAATTGGAGCATTTCATGCCCAGCTTTTCCAACAAACTCCCAACAGCTTCGGGCCATCTTTGAGATAAACAAAGATGAGGCATCGAAGCTGAAATCTGATTTGATTCCTCTCTCCACCGCGGCCTTTCTGCCTGATGCGAGGGTTTAATTTTAGGGGTCTAAATCTCCTCCCTGAGCTGTGGCTGCCTCTCCCCTCCCCGCAGAACTCCCGCTACCAGACGTACCAGCGGATGTGGAATTACATGTACTCCAAGCAGCCCAGCGTCTTCGTGAAGAGCACGGAGGAAGGGATCGCGCGCGTGCTGAACTCCAACTACGCCTTCCTGCTGGAGTCCACCATGAACGAGTATTATCGGCAGCGCAATTGCAACCTCACGCAGGTCGGGGGCCTTCTGGACACCAAGGGCTACGGGATTGGCATGCCCGTCGGTAGGCAGTGAAGAACAATTCTAGTCCTTCTCAGCTGTCGGCAGAGGACCGGAGCGTTCCAAGGGCTCTGAAAGCCAGCGTTGCATCTCACAGCTCTGCCCAGGGTCCTTTTTATTTCATACCTGTTGCCCGTGCTCAGAGCCAGATGTGAGAGCCTGCTCTGGTCCAGAGCCAGATGTGCGTGACCCTGCTCTGGTCCAGAGCCATGTGAGACGCGACCACGGCTCTTTCAATTATTCGTGTGAAAGATGTCTGGAAATTGCTGCTTGTTTTCTGCATACCTTCTCTTTGCTGACTGTTTTCCTTCCCCTACCAGTGTTTGTGCATCGTTTTGTGCTGCTTGTTTTAATCCCAGAAGCGATGTCAAAGTAATGCTGTAGCAACTCTGGTAGCTTTTAGCAGGAATGTCTTAACAGCTGGTGGTTCTAGAAACTGCAGGCCAGAGGGTTCAGGGACTATCTCAGCTCATCATCAGGTTTAACAAATGCAGGGGTTTTGTCTTGCAAATGTATGAACTCACAAGAGAACATCACCACTAAATAAGGGTTTAGTCGTTGTTATTCCAAACGATCCGCTGATCTTTTGGACAGCCTGGAAGCCTTGTCCTGACCTTTAAGGCCCAGCATTTAGCAAGACAAAGTTGAGGTGGATTACATAAGGCTCGCTGTCACACAGCCACTCTAGTTTAGAGAACATGGGTAAGCTTGTAAAGTCACAGCAACCTGATCAAAGTGAGTACAAATGCCTACCTTCAGGGCTAAATTTGTTCTGACATTGTCTTGTTAAACAGTGAAACCGTAGCAGATAAGAGGAGCAGAAAGCTGCTGGCTGGGACAATAGTGCAGAGTTACTGGGAGAAGCAAAGTCTTTCCCATGGCCTTTCCTCAGGATCTCTGGTGGCAGATGAGGATTTTTTTTGTACCAGACAAGGATCTCTGGTAGCAGACACTGGGACTGCAGCAGAGCTCCATGCCCAGCACAGGACTGAGCTCCTCCAACATGAACATTTTGGTTTCCATGATCCTTGGGTTCCTTCCTACTCAGGATTTCTATTCCGTGACCAGTTTGAGGGAAGGAGCATTAGAACAAGGTTGATTTGGAGGTGGAATGACTAGAGAGGGACCTCCATGGTCTGCAGGAGCAGGATACTGAACTGCTCATCCAAAAGCCAAAGCTCCCCTTGTCATGGACCTGCTCCAGTGGCCCGTGTGGCTCCTGGTGGCCAGGTAAAGTCACCTTCTGCAAGTGACATTAACCAGGTGACCTTCCCAGCGGGGTGGCTGCAGCTTTCCATGGCTCACATGGACTGACAGCCCCTCCGAGCCACCCAGAGAGGAGCTGTGGTAGCTGGGCACGCTGGGGTGGGGCGAGTGGTGAGGATGATGATGATGGGGGGAGGAAGGTGGGGCCCTACCACGTCCCTCTCGGCCTTGCAGGCTCCGTGTTCCGCGACGAGTTCGACCTGGCCATCCTGCAGCTGCAGGAGAACAACCGCCTGGAAATCCTGAAGCGCAAGTGGTGGGAAGGAGGGAAATGCCCCAAAGAGGAGGACCACAGAGCCAAAGGTAAGCCCTGCACTCCCAAAGGGACCAGGCACAGAAACCTCCCAGCCAGAGGTACAAGGATGAACACCCAGCTGCGTGTCTGCCAGGTTTTCTGCCTGGGAATTGCTTTTTCCCCTTCTCCTGACCTGAGGTTCCTTCCTGCACAATTCAAGGAGAAAGGCAAACAGCTCCGCTGTGCCTCACGCTGTGTGTTTTTGCCTGGGGCAGAGATAGCGGGGGAACGACCGAATGACAAATATTGGAGGCATATGGAGGGTAAATTAGCTTCTAATGAATGTCTGGGAAAATGGATGGCTGAGGGGATCAGACCAAAATCCTGGGTTCCTTGAAGGGAGATGGATCTCCACCACAGGCCCGCTGGTTAATGGCTCCAAGTGAAAGCTTCTTTTAAACAGCCAGGGGAAGGGACACAAGGACTTTATTAGTACATTTGTAAACTGAGGAGCAAATTCTTTTGGGTAATGCTATGCAAATTGCCATAAAAGCCACCACATTAGGCTGATGTCCCAGCGTGAGAGCAGTTGCCAGCTTAACACAGTTGCTGCATTTTTCAGTTTTGGCAGCTGCCCTTTCCTCAGCAAGTGTTTTCTGTGAGGCCAGCAGGCCCCCCGGTTAAAAGCACAGCCTTGTGACCTTTGTGAGAGCAGAGAAAAGAGCCAAGCCAGGTCTGGGGAAGCTCTTTTGGGGTTTTGACCTTGCAGCAGGTGTAGGTAGATGTGTGTGTCTGTGCAGTTCCTGCTGGGACCTCACAGGGCTGGGAGGTGATGCTCACTTTTGGGCAGTGCTGCTCTACAGGCAACCCCAGTTATTTATCTCCAGGCTGGAGGTGTAAGACATCAGGTTATTGCGATTAAAGGAGTTACTTTTGAAGGTGGGAAGGGTTTTATTTTTTCTGTGGACTGTGCCAAAAGCAGCTCTAAGGTGGAATCTAGGCTGGGGGCTGTTTAGGGATGGCTTTGGAAGGGGGAAGCTGGGCTCTTTCTGGCACCACCCAGCACAATCTGTGACCCTGGGCAAGTTTCTCTGCTGGTTTGTTCTCTGTGCCATGGCTCACTTCCTCAGTTTGGGAGATGAGGAAGGCTATAGCTGCATGGAGAAAGGAAATATCTCTCAGTGAGCTTGGGTGTCTGAGGTGGCACCCAGACAGAATGATAGGAGGATGCAGAGAGAGTAGAAACCCTAAATTCACACTTACAAGCTGCTGGAGGGAGTGAATGGCCTTTACCTTTGGCTCTGAATTGTGATTGTGGGCTGGTTTTTTCCTGCCTTGCCCTTGCTGTGGAAGCATCTCTGCAAAAGTCTCTGATTTACAGACTCCCTGCATTGTTCTGGGGGTGGTGCCAAAAGAATGACGGAGGAGGAGGCCGAAATGTGACCTGCTGAGTTTTAGAACAAAACAGGTCAGCAATTTACAGGGATTTTGGTGAGATTTTATGTCGAAAAGCCACGCCGAGATCAAGTCAATAAATCATCGATTCTTACACTTTGATTTAATGCTTCAGGAGGGAGAGGAAGATTTTTATAGATGTTCTTGTTGAGTAATGGCCTCGCACAGCCAACCCAGGGCAGAGCACATGTTTTGTAGTAATCAATCCAATCAGGGACCCAAACCAAACACAGGAGAGAGGAACCATATCCCAGGACAGCAAAAGTTGGCGTTGGCTCATCTCACAGGCAGATGGAAGCATGGTTTTGGGGACCAGGGCTGTGGTGGCAGGTGATGTGATGGCCTCAGCACATGGAAAGCTCAGGTTTTTAAGGGATGGATTTTCCTTCAGCTGGGGAACTTTCTGGAATGCTGACTGGGTAGGCATGGTGATTATCCCATAGGAAACGAGTTGTCCGAGGGAGGTGGGATGAGCTGTCCATGGAAAGGGCTGTTTCCACCTCATGGGCCAGGGGTGCTGGGCAGAGACACTGAACCCACAACCAAGTACCTCTGGGTGGCAAGGACCTCATTTTGTCACCCTGTAGTGTGACAGAGCATCCCGCTCTTGTTCAGAGCCTTTCCTTTCCACTGCAGTCCGAGCAGCCGGAATCATTTTCCTGCAGCACTTTGTGATGCAATCAAAGGAGTTTTTCCTGGTGCCAGCTTCCTTTAAAGCCTTTTCCTGTCTCCTTTACCTCTGCTCCTTTAACAACCTTGCTCCTCTTCCTTTTCAAGTTCAAAGCCACTGGAGCTCAGTGAATAATTTGCAGGGATTAATGTGCCCCATTGATCCCGCGTTTTTCTCCTCCTGTTTTCAGTCTTTTCACAAAATGCTTTGTGCTTCCCTCCAACGTTCTGGCTGTTTATCTGCAAAATCATCATTTCTGAGAAGGCATCTTCGATCCTGCAGTTATTGCAAGTCACTCACTTGGGCCATCTGAGTCATGCAGGAGCTATTAATAGGACACTGCTGGCTCGGTGGTTTTGGGCCCTGGCTGGGTGTGTACAATGCCAACAAAACAGCAAAACCTGGGGGTTCTGTGCAGTGATACTTGAGATTTATGACGTGTCTGCCTCTCCAGAGTGTCTCTCCTGCTTTATTTTAGGCTTGGGAATGGAGAACATTGGTGGAATCTTCGTGGTGCTCATCTGTGGCTTAATCGTAGCAATTTTTATGGCAATGCTGGAATTTTTGTGGAGCCTTCGACACTCTGAACAGTCGGAGGTAGGACCTGGGAGTGTCCTGAGGGGACAGGGTGTGTTTATTGCTGTCTGTGGGGTGTTCTAGAGCAAGTCCTGCCCCCAGGCTGAGGAAAAATGCCAGCCAGGACACCTCAAACACAGCAGCAGGCTTGGTCCTTTGGGCAGGGTCTAAAATCCATGATCTTCTTGTGCAGTCTTACTCAGGGTGAGGCTGTGGAGACACTCCAGGGCTTTCAAAGGGATCAAAGATGTGTACAGCATCCAGATAGCTTTCCTGGAGACAGGATTTCTACCTGCAGCAGGTTTGGATCTTGTGCTGATCTGGGGATGAAGAACACGGGGGGAGTCTCCAATGAGAGGCAGAGTTGGGGTAAATCATGTGTAGATGTCTGAGTTGTCATTGATGTTGAAAACCAGCAGCATTGAGTCCATAAAAATTTGGTGCCAGAATCGTATCATGGAATCTTAAAATGGCCTGGGTTGGAAGGGATGTTAGAGCTCATCCAGCTTCATCCCCTGCCATGATCAGGGCCACCTCCTGTTATCCCAGGTGGCTCCAAACCCTCATCACTCCAGAACCCAGCACCCCTGAGGGACTCAGAGCTTGCTCAGGTGAGCAGGACGGCTCCATTGTCCCCTACAGGTGTCGGTGTGCCAAGAGATGGTGGCGGAGCTGCGCAACATCATCCTGTGCAAGGACAGTTTCCACCCCCGTCGGAGGCGAGGGGGGGTGGTTCGGACTCGCCCCGCTCTGCCCGAGGAGCGCCGAGCCCGCAGCACCACTACGCTCAGCAACGGCAAGCTGTGCAGCGGGGGCGAGCCAGACCCCCTGGCACAAAGACTGGCACAAGAGGCCGCCCTGGTCGCCCGGGGCTGCACCCACATCCGCGTGTGCCCCGAGTGCCGCCGCTTCCAGGGGCTCCGGGCCCGGCCGGCCGCGGGGTCACCGGCGCGGAGCGAGGAGAGCCTGGAGTGGGACAAGGCCACCAACAGCAGCGGGCCCGAGTAACGCCGGGCGTGGGGGGCATCGGGGTGGGACGAGAGGGTCCTGTTCCATTTTACAGAACACGGACTTGTACAATGTCAACTCGTTTTTAATTCGATAGCAGTTCCCCGGCTTCTCCAGAGCGAGGCGGACCTTGGGGTGGACGCAAAGGCCGCGGGGTTGGCTGTGGTTTTGGTGTCCACTGCAGCCTGGCGTGGCAGGAGGGAGGTCCTCAGGCTTGTGGGTGTCCAGAGGTTGGCTCTGGGAAGGAGGGATGTGGTGGGTGGCTGGTGTAGCAGATAATGCCCACCCAGGGGCAGGAGGGGTTCTTGGAACTTCTCTCCGAGGTCAGGAGAAAGGACACTGGCGCTGCCTCTCCATCACTTCCTGGGGGATATTCTCCAAGGGCAGGGCGGGGTGGGAGGGCTTTTTATTTGGCTGTGGGAAGGGAGAAGTCATTATTTTGGGGGTTTTTTGTTTAATTTGGGTATGTCAGGACCCAGTCTCCAAGGCACCAGGTGCTGAACTCTTCTTCCTTTTCAGAGGGTGGCAGGTGGGTTGGAGGGGGGGAAGAGGAGGATGGGATGGGACACGCTCCCTGTGAGAAGCAGCATTTGCTGGAAGTCCATACCGAGGAGTTGTTAAAATTACATATTTAGAGAAATATATCTATACATAGATATATATATATATATATATTAAAATGCCAAAAAACAGCCAACAAACATGGTGAACTCAAAGAGGCCTTGAAACGCCTGGAATTTCAGGGGTTCTGTGTCTTCTGTTTTGTTCTGGGGTTATCTTTTGCTTTTTTTAACCTCTTCCTTTCTGTTCTTGGGATGGGGTGGGGGAAGCTTTTTGAGGGAGGTGAGTGGGGAGCCCTGGGGGAGGCTGCCCATCCCCACCAGCTGAGGGAGGAGGTGTTGGGACCCCTGAAGTGTCCCTGGCTGTGCTCTGCACACCCTTGAAGTGACTCTGAGCTCTGCCCCAGGCTCAGGAGCTCCCCAGACCCGTGACCCCACGGAGCACCCTCAATTTCCAGGGTGAATTCCAGCCACACAGCATTTGAGAAAACCATTAGCCCAGGATCTCATGTAAGGAAAATTGTGACTTCCCTAGGAACAGCAGAAGCTCACCCTCTGCTTGGTACAGATGTGGGGTTTACACTGGCAAATTTAATTTTCTGATTGAAAAAACAAACTCTATGCAATTTCTGGTCGTAAAAGGAAAGAGATGACAATGGAGAGGGGCAGGGGAGATAAAGCCTTGAGTGAAGGTACATCCTGTTCTTGAATTGTTTTCTTTTCTTTTTGTCTTGAATGTACTGAAATAAAAGATGTCCTTGTATAATCATGCTTTTTTTTTTTTTTTTTTTTTTTTTTTTTTTCTTTCTTCCCTATTCAGAGTCAGGACAGTTGTGAGGCAGTTTGAGGCCTGTCTGCTCAGGGAGAAACCCAGCAACTTGACAGGCAAGAGGTGCTTTGGCTGTTGCAGGTCTCTGCTGCCCGAGAGTGTCCACACCCCTGGTGTTGCTGTTGCCTGTAGCTGAATGGAAAACAGGAGATAAAAAGCAAAGGTCAATTTAAAAAAACCAAAAAATCCCAAATACCTGGTGACGGGTGAGGAGAGAGCTCAGAACTGACAGCAGTGTGAGCAGGGATGCAGCTCCATCTTTCCCAGACCTGGGGGTTGGAGCCCAGCTGCCCAGGGGTGAATCCAGGGTGATTCCAGCAGATGATTCTGAGGGGGATGCACAGGGAATGGGGTTTGATCCTTGGTGATGGGCACAGCAGGGTTGTTCTGATGATTCCAGAAGTTTCTGAGGAGGATGCACAGGGAATGGGGTTTGATCCTTGGTGATGGGCACAGCAGGGTTGTTCTGATGATTCCAGCTGTTTCTGAGGAGGATGCACAGGGAATGGGGTTTGATCCTTGGTGATGGGCACAGCAGGGTCGTTCTCTTGTCCCCAGCAGGCTGTGAAGGGAAGCTCTGCCTCCCAGTGACTGTAACACAGGCAGCAAGGAGAGGATTTAGAGCTGTTTTTTTGGGATGTTGTATGAGATGTTCACAGAGGTCCTTCTTGGCTTTCACATCTCTAAATCCACAGGATGTTCCCCTCTCCCTGACATAAACTGAGCAGTGAGATAAGTCAAGGCTCCCCCAATGCCGTGGGGTTGGAGAGGCAGATCCTCAGCTGAGGTAAGTCAGTGAAACTCCATCCAACTCTGCTGGGCTTTCAGAGTCCTGACAGCAGCACTAGAGACATCTGAGAGTGCCTGTGTTGTGCTTAAAGGCCAACATGTTTCTACGAGCTGCAGAATATATTCATCAAAAGGAAGCTGCTTTTTAAAATTTATTTACAGATTAGCAGAAGAAAAGGCTCCATGAATCATTTATCAGACCTGATGTTTTTTTCACTGCTTCCCCGCATTGAATAAAGAGAAATCTTGACAGAGCCAGACATTATTCTGCATCTCCAAAGATCTTGCAGTCATCTGCTCAGACAGAGGATGTCAAGGAAAAAAATGATGAGAAACCACCTGGTTTCTGAGTGTCTTTGCTTTTTATCTCTCCTGTTAGCTTACTCCACCCACATGGTATTTTATATCTGGGTCTGTATTTTAAGGAGATTTGTTTCACGTCCCTCTTGCCCTCCTCTCTTTTTCATGTTGTTTTTTTCTTCTTTTAATATTCAGAGGTTTTGCACTCAGGGCAGGAATGGCCCTCAGACAAGGAGGATAAAAGCTGCTGTCATTGAGATGCCTTTTCTAATGGGTCTCTGTCCTGTATTTTTTGCTCCCTGGTAAATCCTTCCAGGTCCCACCCTGGAGGGAGCAGGCAGCATTATGCATGTGCTGTGTTTGTGCTCACACACATTTGCCTGCCCAGATGGGTTTACATCTCGCATATTCCCTCCCTCCCCAGGTTTTTTTTAGGTTTTTTTTCCTTTCCTCTCATCTTTGAAACCATTGTGGGGGCTCTTTTGCTCAGCCAGCCCCAATGCTAATGCAGTTCAAGATCTGGAGTAGTTTGCCTTGCAAAAGGCACTTTCCCAGTATTGCTGTCTCCTGATAAACCCCGGGTAATTCTAGTAAGATATCTCTGTGAATTCCACTGGGAGCCAAAGATTAGATCAATTAAAATGTAATACTTTGCTTTATCCCCTCTACCCAGTGTGTTTGAGCCTCCTGCTGCCCTCTGTTTCAGGCTCATGTCTCTCCCTGCCCTGACAGCCAATTCTCCAGCCCTGGCTCACTCGACAGCAGCCTGGCAGCTTCCTAACTAAAAGGCCTGGAATCTCTCTTCATGAGCTAAAACCCGTGTTTGTGTTGTTTTTTCCAGGCAGTTCCATTTTCACCTAATGATAAAAAGCTGTTTTCTCCCCGGAGGTTGCATGGGTGAAGGTATTAACAAGGCCTGGACTAACCTGGGGGCATTTCCTGAGCTGAGCCGTGTACAGGAAATAGAAAAGGGTTGTTCTGTGAGCACAAAACCTTGGGAAGAGAGATGCTGAGCTATAAATTATAGAACAGACACTAAGCCCTCAGTGGTCCTGAGGCAGGAATCTTTTTAACCGTTCCACAGCCACAGAAATCTTCCCTGCTTCTGCCCTTCTCCTTGAACCCCAAGTGCCTCACCAGGCAAGTGACCCAAAAGGTGGAGGAAGATCCAGGAACAGCTTTTTTTTTGCAGAGATTTGGTATTATTGAAGGGGTGTGAATCCCAGGGAACTGGGAACTGCACTGTGGGCACAGGGTAACTGGGATAGACACAGGAGTGTGGGTAACTGGTTTGATGGCTCTGAATGGTAAAAAATAAGGCAAAAAGAAAAGACCTTCTTGGTTGGGTGGGTGAGAACTGTTCAGTGCAGGCTGGCTGGATCCTAAGGAGGTTTCTAAGCTGGTTTCTAAGTTTCTGAAAGAGCAAATAAGCAAAGATGGGCTGGTTTGGGGTGAAGCTGTCACACCGTGGCTGTGAAAAGCCCAGCATGAGTGATCAAAGCCCCTCTAACACTGTAGTTTCATTTAGCTCTGCAGTTAATTACCTGCAGGATGGAGTTTCTCTCTTCTGCTTCACTTGTTCATCCAGTGAAGGTGATGGAATTTCTTGCAGTGACTTTGGCTAGAGGGGGAAAGCAGCAGTGGCCATCAGGAGGAGAGTGAGGCACCACTCCAGGGCGAGGGGAAACAGCCCCAGTGTGGGCAGAAACAGGCAGGAGGAGCTGCAAACTGCCACCAGAAATGGGAAAAGGTAAGTCTGGGCTCACATGTGACACTTGCAAGTCTGCTGAGGGTCTAAGAGTGAGGGAACATCAGTTTTGCCTGGAGTGAGGGGCTGAACACAGCTCAGGGAAGAGCTCAGAGAGCCCAAATGCCTGCAGAACAGAGCATAAAGCACCCACAGTTCCAGAAACCCCATTAGGGTCTGATGGCCACTAACTGATTGAAAAGACAGAGCTGAACTCTTCTGGGCACAAAGTGGCTCTGATGAATTCAGAATAAATAGGCTCCCCTGGAACCCAACACCACACTGGGAAAATCAGCCCCGTATCAGGACAATGGGCAGGTTTATGCATCCTTCAGGGAGGGTTTTTCCCCCTCCAAGGGAGGAATCTGCTGTGTTCCAGGTGAGTTATGAATCTGGCTGGTGGCAGGGCTGCAGCATTTCATCCCAGGGAGGATTCCAGCAGGAGGGTGAGGATTTGCTGAGGGGGGGGGGACGTGTGGCACTGCATCACCAGCACAAAGGGCCACACAGCAGGGGCTCCCTGAGAGCCCTGCCAGGGCCAGAGCAGCAGGAAAATGAAGGGAGCTTAATTAACAAAGGCTTTCTGCTCTGCTGTGGTGAGGTCTGCAGTTATCAGCGTGGCTGGCAGTTCTCAAAGACTGAAATGACAGTAGTTGGCTGTAAAAGAGATAACTGTCAGATTAGCTGGGACATATCTGCGCCGAGGTTTTCTATATCATACCTATCTTGAAGCATCTCCATGTATCAAAGGGACTGGTTGGCCATTTGCCTCTCCAAAGTACCCTTTCCACTGTGATAAATAAGGATCTGTTACAGGGGAAAGGCCTAACATTTCTTGTGCCTTGACTCCAGCTGGTTTGGAGCAGCGTTTTTTGGGCTTTGATCAATGTGTGGAGACGAGTCCTTGCTGTTGTTTTCAGAGTTTGATGTATTGAGTTTGGGGTGCAAGGGACAGGAAATGTCTGTTGGGGTGTAAAGGCAGGGAGAAGGGACATTCCTGGCAGGTTCTTCATGGAGTAAACAGGATTTTCACTGACATTGGTGAGGAAAAGGCAGTTTAATTTTTTTTTCAAAGCTCTTCTATCTTTCCCTGTATAACTGGATCCCAGATGGTTTCGGTTGGAAGAGACCTTAAAGGACCTTGTTTCCATGGACAGGGGCACTCTGCCTTCCAGTCATCTGTCCCTTTGCTGTTCATCCCCAAATACTTGTCCTCATGTTGCTCAGTCCCAGAAAAAAAAGGTCTAAGCCTGGCTTTTGCCTGAACTCCCAGAAAATGTTCCCGAACGGAGTCCTCTGGCTTTCCAGCTCTTGCTGGGCTGAGATTTAAAGCAATTTCCTTTCAAAGCCAGAAATGAACACAAATGAGGGGAAAAAAGCAGGGGAGGAAAAGAAGAAAGACCTTTTTATTCCCAGACGAGAGCGTTGAGATGTCTGAGCAGCAAGCCTCAAACTGATTGTTCTTCCAGAGTCTACAGCAAATGCTCCTGAGTGTTCCTGAGCACAGTCAGGGAGGATGCTCTGATTGCTGCTGGCTGAACTGGAACCAGGAGGTGAACACACAGCCCCTGGTTTTATTGAACCACTGCTCAGCCACAGCATCCTGAGCCCTCAGCTGAAATGAAGGTTCAGGACATGGTAGGGAGCCAGCTGTGAGCTGAAAGCCACCAAATGTCCCTGCTCTGAGCTCCTAGGAGCCAGACTGTGCTCCTCTGTGAGGGAAGTTTGCCTGCTGGCCATTTCTAATGGCCCTGGCACAATGTGACTGGGTGAAATGGATGATATTTCTGTTTGGAGCTAGGCCTTGAGTGGAAGACTGGAGTTTTGTCAGGGAATGTCTTTGAGGAGGAAGTCTGCAGTTGTAGCAGATGTCATTTTTCATTCTGACCAACCTATTTCTTTCTAATTCCTTCATGGGAACTTGTATTTCAAGAAGTCATCACTATTTTGGAGTGAAACCCACTGCTTTTAGGTTTGTTTTGGACAAGATCATGTCCACGGGGAGCTGTCAGAAAACAGCAGCAGGGAGGGCAACACTGGGTGGCAAAAATGCCACCGAGCCATAACAGGGACAGGAGAAGCTGCTATCACAGCACCCCGTGCTCTGTGCATTGCTCAGGGCTATTTCTGGGTTATTTTCTGCTGTGTCCCAGCAGCGAGGACAGAAGCAGAACTATCTCTCCACCAGCTTGCTGATCCATGACAGACTGGGCTGAGTCTGCATCCCTTTCCTGCTTGGACTTTCTTGCTAGTGAGATAAGGATGAAGCCTTGCCAGGCAGGGGCAGGGCTGGAGGCCACAAACATTCACTCTTGATGCACCAGCAGTGTTTGTTTGGGCTTTGGAAATGTCACTTCTGCCATCACTCTGTCAAATGGGGGTGAGTATTTCCCAATCTCACCCTGTTTGCTAAATACCCTGTCAGAGAATAGAAGTGGAAGGAAATCTTTGGATTAATGTGTAGGACTGGCAAGGTTTAATCTGTTCCTGTTTGCAGAGGGCTCTAAGAGTGGGTGGAGATTTGCCAAGTGTTTGCCAACATTAATGGTTAATTATTATGAATTCTGGCAGCCCACAGACACAGCCAACAGCGTTCTCCAAGTGGGATCCAAACCTGTAATGGAATTGTTGCACACAGAAGATGGGAAGAGACAGCTTCTAGCTCTGTTCTGTCCTGTTCTCCCAGCCAAAGCCCCATTCCAAAATCAGACAGCAGTGGCACCTCTCTGTCTCATCAGAGCCACAAATCCAGGACATTTGGCAGAGGGAGGCTCAGCCTTTTCCATGTCTGGGCTCATTTGTGTCTGCTGGTGCCCTTTCTGTCTGAGGGAAGAGGATGGAAATTGTGGGCTGAGATGAGATGGGTCTGGGAGAGGTGGGTGCCACAGCAGGGCCAGGTCCAGAGCTGGCTGGAGAAGGGCTCTGAGCACAATCCGTGCCCAGGCTGGGTCAGCGAGCACCTGGCCGTGCTGTGGCACTTCCACACGTGAGGATGCCACGCTGAGGGATCACAGGAGCTGGCAGATCACATCACACACGAGTTCAGGGGTCTCCCAAACACAGCAGGGCAGCTGCAGCCTGCACTGAGTGCCCAGCAGGGTCCCCATGGTGATGGAGAGGGTGACAGCAGCCAGCTGAGCCCCAAGTAGGGGAGATTTGATTTGCCAGGCTTCATTTGCAGCAGTACCTGAGAAAGCTGCTTTTTATCTAATGTAGCCATCCAGAAAATGAAATCAACTGCATAAAAGGCTCAAGGTCCATTTGGTCCTCTGAGCATGCCTAGCAATTGCCAAATTATGAAAATGCAATAGATCTTGAGCCTTCACCGGCGCTGATTTATTTCTGATTTCTCCGTTTGAACGCGCAGTCTCTGTCTCCCAAGCTGAAAGCTGCATTGTCCCAATCGTTGGGCCTCTGATAATATTTGAGAATTATGGCCATGGAGAAATGTTTGCTCTAAAAGGTATCTTCAAGGTGCATTAGTCTCGGATAATTGACGGAGACTGAAGAAGTGATTTGGGAAGCGTTTATGCGGAACCAAAGATCCCAGTGAACAGTTGCCTTAAATTAATGGTGTAGCGAGGAGCAGCTTGGACTTGATCAGCTGGCACTGGTTCTAAATGAAGTCAGGCTCTAAAGTTATTAGCAAAATATCTATGAAGCAGCTCTGCTGTGGATTTATGAGCTTGCTTGAGCCTTTAGGGGCCAAATCTGCAGTGTGCTCAGCATTCCCCAGCTTGGGTGAGAGCAGGGAATGCTCAGCATCCATCAGGATTGGGCTCTCCTGGAGCTCAGGTCAGGCTAGCAGGGCTCACACTTTTAACTCCTTCTTAACACCCTTCTTAATCCCCAGATGGAATGAAAGGTCTTCTCTCCACACTTAGTAAATCTCCAATTTTATTTCTCATTATTAAATCATGGAATTGGCCATAAATGTTTAAATTAAGTGAAAGGAAGAGAGATTTGTGAGAAAATTGAAGCCTCTTTGAGGAATTGAAGAATAATCTCCAAGGATGAAGAAAGTTGCATTTACCAGACCCAAAAGTGAAAGGATCAAAAAGCTACAGAAAAGAAATAGAAAATTGCATGGTTTAAATCCTCTCCCCCGCCCTCCCCTAAAGCCTCTGCTGTTTTTAATATAGGGAGAAGTATTCTGATAAGCAGCAGAGTCTAAAAGATGCTGCTTCCTCTGCTGCTGCCATTATCTCTGTGTGTGACCCAGGGAAGTTCGGTGACCTCAGTGTCCCCAAGTGTGACAGTGACACTCCTGCTCTGTGTGCAGTGAGACCTTTTGAACATTATTAGTGTGAGCTGGGAATTAATTGGGTTTAGATGCTTCACTCTAACTGGAATAAAGCCTGGGTTTTTTTTCCTTTTTCTTTTTTTCCCTTTCATTAGCACAGTGAGTAATTAACTGTTTGATTTTTCACAGACTGGGTTTGATTCTCCATCTCAGGTATTTTTCAGGAGAGTACATGGGAGGGGTTTTTTTTTGCCCTTCAGAGGAAATGGCATTGAAATTAGGGGAGTTTGTGGCTTTTATTCTGGACATGATTCCCTTCTGGCCTCAGTTTGTGCAACTCAGACCCTGGTAAGTGCCCCCAGTGACAGTCGTGGGTGACATTAATTTGTGATGCATTAGAAACACGAGAAATGAGGGAAGGCTTGGGACAGATTATTTTCAGATATTGAGGCTGTTTTGCTCGCTGAGTTTAATCAGGTCTAGCTCTGAAAATATGAAAATAACTCAGATTTGGTGGCTCTGTCACCTCACACGGACCTGCCAGCGGGGAGAGCGTGGGTGTGAGGTATCACTGTTGCTACAGCCAGGCAGAAGGAAGGATGTGCTGATCCCAGTTCTCCCAGTTCCCATGGCCTGTCTAACCCTGGGGAAGCAGCTGTGGGAAAGAGGGGAGCCTGCCAGGGAGGGGCCAGGGCTGGTGAAAGCTTTGGCAAGAGGATACTTGTGTGCCAGGGAGGAGGAGATGGAGACCCTTCAAACTGGAACAATGAGACAGCCAACGTGATAAGCACTCAGGATCTGGGTTAGCTTGGGCTGAATTCAAACTGGTCCCTGGAGGGGGAAGATTATATTGTGTTAACAATTCCCTGACCTGTCCAGGCTCCGTGGAAATGGGCTCTAAAGTCAGCCAGGGGTACAGCGGCCACTTTCTCACACTTGCAGCACTGACCCAGTGGAGGTTAACACAGACATCTGCTCTATCTGTAATTATAGAAAGCAGCTCCTGAAATGTGTTTCGGATCAAGCCGTGGTGCCAGTTACCAGCTAAAGTATGCTCAGTCTGCCTTCTAGCCACCAAATAGCACAGGTGAGCTGTGCAAAAAGAAACGGTGAGGATTGTTAGGGAAAGAGTGTGGCCTCTGAATGCAATGGGATTCTTTATCTCGCTGAAACAGATCCGAGAAGCAGAGGGGGAAGGAGAACCAAGTGCAGACAAAGCTCTCTCCAGAATGTACTGAAAGGACCAAATGAGCCGTTCAGAGCACGGGGAGAGAAGGATTTTTAGGGAGTGCTAGCAAGGAACTGTTCGGCTGTGCTGGCCTGGCCAGGAATGAAATAAACCCAGTGTTGTGTCAGCAGGGTAGAAAGGAGGAACACCCAAGTGGTTTTCTCTCTGTTAAAGGGCAAGCAGGCTCAGGAAATGTATTTCAGCTTGGGGTGTTGCTGTGCTGGGAGGAGAGTGAGGGTGGCCGGGTGACACAGCAGACTGGGGATGGAGATGCTCCCTGTGATGGGGACTGTGGCACTTGGAAAGCCCTGAGCCCTTTCACAGAGATGAATTTTCCCCAGGATGTGCAGCAGCGATGTGAGCCTGTCACAACCCTGCCACCAGGCAAGGTTTTCTCCACCACAGTCTTGAAGAAAATGCTCCATGCTTTGTTTGAAAAAGCTGCTGTGAACCCAGCCCGAGGAGAAGCAGGGGATGGCAGACAGTGCAGCTGCATTTTAGTTGTGATAATAGGTTTGGGCATCTCTGATTAGCTCATTAGATTCTATGACTAAGCCTATTACAGCTTTTAAGTTTGGAGCTGGGGTTCATGTGATGTGCTGATGGCTCCAGCTCTGGCAACGGTCTCACTTGGCTTCTTGGGAGGGAGATTTTTCTGCTGAGAAATCCTCAGTGCACTGGTTTAGCTCTGGGCATCCCAGGGTCACCCCCCTGGCCTAGCCTGACCCACGGTGTCTGTCCCAAGTGAGGCAGAGTATTCTGGCAGAGCAGGAGTTAACTCAGCCCCTGGGCTGGGGCTGAGCTCCTTTTGTTGTCCTGTGCCTGGGTAGCACCCACAATGCTGCCATTGTGCCCTGCAGCCTCGTGCACAGCCCGGGGTGTGTGGGTAACAGGATAAAGCTGTCCCGATGATGTTACAGCCTGGGGAGATGCACTGCAGCCACTCAGCCATGACTAATGCAGCTCTCCTCCAGCTCCCCTGCCTTGGCCAGGCAGGACAGGCCTCCTGTCCTTTGCCAGGCAGGACAGGCCGTGTTTCAGGCAGTTTGTGATCCCTGCCATGCAAGGATGGAGGTGGGGAAGCAGGCTGAGTGGATTTGTTGTCACTCTCAGAATGATTTGTCATCCAGGTCAGGCTTGGAGCAACCTGGGCTAGTGGAAGGCATCCCTGGCCATCAAGAGGGGTGGAATGGGATGAGCTTTAAGGTCCCTTCCAACCCAAATCAAGCTGGGATTCTATAATTCTGTCCAGCCACTGCAGAAAAGGAGGTGCCAGCACTGAGTAAACAGGAGAGGAATGGGTGAACTGGTAAAGAGCAGGTGGGCACTGCCAGCAAAGGGGGGGCAGCTGCTGCATGAGCCAGTGCAGCCAATGCTGCTGACATTTTACATCCTGAGCATGCAATGACCATCGCAACAACAGGGTTTCAGGTTTTAGGTAATTTTATGTATCTGGCTCCAGCAGAACCCTGGGGGCAAGGGGATGTCACCCTGAGGCAAGCTCTGTGCCCAGAGCTGGACCCTGGCACTGCAGGGATCGTGGAATTACAGAACCACAGATTTGGGCCAGGACACAGAGACCTCAGTGGGTCACCTGGTCCTCCCTGCTCCAGCAGGCTCATCCCGAGGCACAGGGCTGCCCAGGTGCTTCTGGAATCCCTCCAGGGAGGCCGACTCCACACCCTCTGTGGGCAGCCTGTTCAGGGCTTGGTCACTGAGTAATGAACTTCTTCCTCCTGTCCAGGTGGGATTTCCTGGGATCAGTCCCTGCCCATTCCCCTTGTGCCATTGCTGGGCCCCCGCAGCAGAGCCTGGGCCCTGCAGGCACTGACAGACAGGGCTGAGGTCCCTTCTCAGTCCCTTCTCAGTCCCTTCTCAGCCCCAGATCCCTCGTCAGGGAGATGCTCCCGTCCCTTCTGATGTCACCCTCCGCCGGCCCCGCTCCGGGATCTGCCTGTCCCTCCCGTGCTGAGGAGCCGGGGGCTGCACACAGCACTCCCGATGCACCTCCCAGGGCTGAGCAGAGGCTCAGGGTCCCCTCCCTGATGCGCTGCCATCGCTCTTCCCGTCGCATCCCGAGGAAAACCCTCCGCGGTGACAAGGATGACGTCATCGGCGTCGCCGTCTCCACGGCAACGGGAGGCGCGCCCACGCCACGTGACCGCGCGCGGCGTCACGTGATGTTTGGAGCTGCTTCCGGGTCGATGCGGGACGCGGCCGCCGGGCCTGGGTGAGAGGGACGGGGGGACAGCGGGGGACAGCGGGGGACAGCGGGGGGACAGGGGACAGCGGGGGATGCTGGCACCACAGACACCGCCCGGAGAACCCCTGGCAACCTCGGGCTTCGGCCCCGGGAGCCGCGCGGGGCGGGAGCGCGGAGGCCGCTGACAGCCTGGGGCCGTGAGAGGGGCCAGGGAGAGGCTGTGTGAGGGGACAGGGTGTGTGAGGGGACAGGGTGTGTGAGGGGACAGGGTGTGTGAGGGGACAGGCTGTGTGAGGGGACAGGGGACAGGGTGTGTGAGGGGAC
>CM031877.1:3666976-3705764 GCA_018697195.1 Certhia americana
GGGGGACAGGGTGTGTGAGGGGACAGGGGACAGGGTGTGTGAGGGGACAGGGACAGGGTGTGTGAGGGGACAGGCTGTGTGAGGGGACAGTGCCAGGCTGTGTGAGGGGACAGGGGACAGGCTGTTTGAGGGGACAGGGGACAGGGTGTGTGAGGGGACAGGCTGTGTGAGGGGATCAGGACAGGCTGTGTGAGGGGATCAGGACAGGCTGTGTGAGGGGATAGGGGACAGGGTGTGTGAGGGGACAGGGGACAGGCTGTGTGAGGGGACAGGGGACAGGCTGTGTGAGGGGACAGGGACAGGCTGTGTGAGGGGATCAGGACAGGCTGTGTGAGGGGACAGTGCCAGGCTGTGTGAGGGGACAGTGCCAGGCTGTTTGAGGGGACAGGGCCAGGCCTTGGGGCTGCAGAGCCCGAGCTGTCAGGGGGCAGCTGTGTTCTTGTCCTGCCCCAGGCCCAGTAGCACGGACAGGGGTTTCCAGCAGGGAATCATTGCTGGTGCAGAGGGACAGGGTCAGAGGCGGGCCAGGAGCGTGCCGAGGGATAATTCAGGTGTCTGTTGTGTACTCTCTGGTCTCCTCAGCACAGTGCTGTGGTGTGACAGCAAACAGCCCTGCTGGGTTTGATTGGAGCCTTGACAGAGTTTCACCTGCTTGGTGGCTTGTCCTGGTGGCTCAGAGGGTCAGGCTCCCTGCCCTGCTATAACTCCTGAGGAATCCTGCTGGGATTTCCCTGCCCACGGCAGGGAGGGATGGAACTAGATGGTCTTCAAGGTCCCCTTCCAACCCAAACTATTCTGTGATTCGCTTCTCTGTCTGCCGAGATCTTCTCAGAAATAATTTCCCTGAATCATGTCTCCAGAGAATGATGTTCCAGCTCCTTGCAGGCAGATGTTTGTGCCCTTCATCCATTCCTCACGCTTTGTTTTCCGTGCATGCAAACACGTCGGGATGTGTTTGGTGTGTGACTATTCAGGATGTGCCCCGAAGGCATTTGAGCGGCACTGGAATTTCGTTATCGTACCATTAATGATGTCATTCTCCTGAAGGGTCTCTTCTTCTCCTGGAAGGCTCACAGCACAGGGGATGGAAATACTCTCCATGCTGTTTTTAGTGTTCTCTCTTCACTCATCAGCAGCACACAGGGTTTCCCTGGAATCAATCTCAAGTTCAGGGTCATGCTCCTCTTTCCAGATACTTCCAGTGCTGCTTCCAGCTTGGGAATGCCAGCACAGGAGGGATGTGGAGCTACTGGGGAGAGTCCAGGGGAGGCACCAGGATGATCAGAGGGATGGAACAGCTCTGCTGGGAGAGTTGGGACTGTTTACCTGGAGAGGAGAAGCTTTGGGGTGACCTCATTGTGACCTTCCAGTAATTGGAGGGGGACAGATGGAGAGGGACTGTTTCCAAGGGCCTGGAGTGACAGGACGAGGGGGAATGGCTTCAAAGTGTCAGAGAGTGTCTTTAGACTGGATATCCCTGTGAGGGTGGGCAGGCCCTGGCACAGGGTGCCCAGAGAAGCTGTGGCTGCTCCTGGATCCCTGGGAGTGTCCCAGGCCAGGCTGAATGGGGCTTGGAGCACCCTGGGCCAGTGGAAGATGTTGGAATGAGTTTATTTTTAAGGTTCCTTCCAACCCAGACCATTCTGGGATTCTCTGTCCTTCCTCACTGGGGCCACAGCCCTGCAGCAGAGCATTTAAATATAACAACAAAGGCTGTTTGTTGACACCTCCCAAAGCCCAGGTGCCTCGTTTGCACTCTGTGCTGTCATTTAGAAAAGCCCGGAGTTATTTTGAGCCGTGAATTGTTCCTTGTGCTGTCAGCAGGGACACACTCAGAAATGTGCACCTTGCAGGTCACCCTGCCCTGCCCTTGTGCTGACAGCATTCCCTTGAAAGCTGTCATTCCCATTGCACATCCTGCTGCTCCTTGCTCCCAGGCAATTGTAGGGATTCAGAGAAGCCACGTGTGTGCCAGATGATTACAGGGGACTTGAAATCCCAAGGGAAGGGAGGTGGGAAAGGTGACTGCCCGCTCCACGACGTTTTTGTCATCTCACAGTGGCACTGGTGTTCAAAAGTAGAGCTTGAGGAAGAAAATGTTGAGGATTCAAAGGTGTTGGATGTAAATGGCAGTAGTTTTTTCTTCTCAGTTCTGGATTGCTCTCGCACTGTAGCTGAAAACACCATTTTTTGCCTCTAAGGTGAGTTTCTCCTGTGGAATTTCCAGCTGATGTTTGTTCAGCAGAAAAAGAGGGATGGAGCTGATGGAAAAGCCACATGAAGGACAGAAGGCTTTCTGCACATGGCAGTTCCAGAATTTCCAGACCAGGAGGTCTGAATTGTGTGTTTGGAAAGCCCAGTCTGTCTGTGGATGGGGCTGAGCTCCCAAACCACTCTGGAATGAGGCCTTTCAGCCTTGGCTGTCACTGCAGATTGTTCCTGTAGCACGTGGAATGGTTTAGCCTAAAACTAAATGCCTTGTTCCTATCAAACTCCAGTTTGAGGATTTATTTTTTGATTCTAGGTAGAGTAGTGACATGAGTTAATTTTGAGCTATGAATCAATCAAGCTGTTTAGAGATGAAAATGGTGTTTTTTTGGGTTTTTTTAAAGACTAATCCTATAAGTCCTTATTTGTGACATTTAAACTTTATATATAATATAAAAATTATATTCTGCTTCAGTCAGTTGCTGCTTATTGTACTCAAATCCTTTTGGTTGGTGAGTTTTAGCTAGGCTGGTCATGAAGAATTGAAGTGGAACTTGTTAAACAGGTGATTCTCAGCAAAGGAAGCCTTAGTGAAATCACTTTTGTTTAGAATTGTATTTCTAGATTTATATCCTTGTCTGTAACAAGTCTAAGGAAATTTGGAAGCTAATTCAAGATTAACAACATGGCTTGAAATGAATGTGTGGGCCCAGCCTGAGGTTTAAAAAATGTGATTTTGCAGTAATTAGTGGCAAAGCTGCCCTATGACTAATTGTGATGCTGTGTCCATGCTGGCTAGCAGGGCTAGGAGACCTCTGGAAACAACAATCTCTTCGTTCATGAGCTCTGCTCCTGTGTGACAAACCCACCAAATGCCAAATTCAGAGCGTGCACAGGAAAACGGGGCAGAGAGGCTGAGCCCACCCTGGCCATGGGGGGATCCTGGGGCCAAAAACACTCCCAGCTGACTCTCAGTATCTCTCCAGGCAGCTCAGCAGCCTGTGATGAGGCAAGGCCTTCTTCCTGTGCTGTTCTGTGCCATGCCCAGATATGAAGGGCACAGTTATTATCTCCCAGATACATTAAGCAGCTGCAGAATGGAATTGGCAGAAATTGCCTTTCGGCCTGGCCAAAGCACGTCTGGTGACACAGCAGAAAGGGGATGTTGGCAAACAGCTGCTGGAGCAATCTCCTGCTCACAAACAGCTGGTTTTGCTCCTTCCCCTCCTCCTGAAAATGTGTTTGAGAATAGCTGTGGATTTCTCACAGTCCTCGTGGGAGGGGCACAAGTGACAAATACAGAAGTCACCTTTTGCAGCCTGGAATTATCCTGGAAAAGCATGTGGGGTAAGGAGAACTTGAACATGGCCTGTAATGCTGTGTTTGTGCAGCACCGAACCCTCTGGCTTTGGGTTCTTTCGAAGTAATGTTTTACTTTAATCCTGAATTTGAAATAGGACCTGTTAGATCATCTGGAGCTCAGAAATAAAACCCGTAACCCATCTGCTTGCTTTCCCAAGCGCCACTGTGAGAAGTGATTATTACTTGCTGACTGCTCATATGCTCTGTTTTTCCTTTTCTTTATCCAGAAGTCCAAGAAAGGAGCATGGACCAGCCCAGTGGAAGGAGTTTCATGCAAGTTCTGTGTGAGAAATACAGCCCTGAGAACTTCCCCTACCGCCGTGGGCCTGGCATGGGGGTGCACGTCCCAGCAACTCCCCAGGGCTCACCTATGAAAGGTAAATCCTGATCTTTCTGAGCATCTGGGAGGAATCAACTGAAGGAGGAATCACCTTGAATTGCCCAGAAAAAGAACCATCACAATGTGTTTTTATTACTGGAGAGTTGAGAGGCTGGAATCTAACGAAGGTAGAAAGCGACTGAACTGGTTGCTGTAAAAAAACCAGATTTCTCTACAGCATGACAAAATCAGAATTAAAGAATAGAATAGAATCGTTGGGGTTGGAAGGGACATTCAAGATCATACCAGGCTCCAGCCCAGTGAGTGGAAAATGGACCCTGTGCAGTCTGTGTTTTGAGGTCCTTGGTGCTTTTCTTCAGGTCACTGAGCCTATTTTATTATTGGCTGCAGCAACAGGTGTTTTGGCAGAGATGGCTTAAAAATACCTAAAATATCTAAATTTGAGGTTGCTTCCCATGCCACCAGCTTGCTTTGATGCCTGCAGGGTCAGGAGCTCAGTGTCCACAGGAGGGGACATATTTCAAGCAGAGTGAGGAGCTGTTGAACCTCCTGCTTTTGTTTCAAGTGCCTCAGGTGAACTTGCAGTGTACTTTGTCTTCTCAAGGCCCCAAATGCTTTGTGACCTAGTGGAGAATTCCCCTCTCCTGTGCTCCTGACCTTGCTGCCTCGAGGGAATTTAGCCAGATGTGTGTCTGAAGCTCTGTGCTGCTCGTGGATGTCCTTGAGCCTCCCAGACTGCAGAATCTGGGTCACCTTCTCCTCTGAACTAGATCCATGTGACACCCTTTAGTCTTCCCTCATGCTCTGATGTTGGCATTTAATTCTTGGTTTGTATGGATGGGTCTGAGATTCACATTCCCATCAGAGCTACCCCTTCTTTGTGTCACACGTCTTGCCCATAATGATCTGTAGGAGTAATCCAAACATCCATCAGGTCAATTTGTGTCAGAACCAGCCCCAAAGGGGAAAATAGCCATGGAAATCGGCTGAATGAAGTTTCCAATAACAGGGTTTGACAGAGGAGAAAAAAGGGCCTGAGTTCAGCTGAGGATAAAACACGCTCAAAATGAACAAGAATAGGAAAATGGCCTGATGGAATGTTCAGCCAGTGCCCTCTCTGCAGGTAAATTTACCTTTCTCCTGCTCACCTGAGCTGTTTGGGTGCTGAAAAGAGGCCACGTGACTGAGACATGACTGACAAACACTTAATTAGTAATTCCCGAAATGCCACACTGTCCTTTTAAGAAAACAAACACTTCTGAGCCAGAAAACTTGGAAACCCAGATCACTCCAGGTAATTGTTTGCTGCTAGAATCCCTTTCTAGCCATGCAGCTGTCAAGTGCTAAGGAGAAAAGGGGCCACCTATTTAGGAAAGAGTTCATGGTTAGATTTTAATGGATTTCAGTACTCCAGAGAGGTGGGAAAGCCATGTTGTACATGAAGGAGTGTAAGACTGATGGGCTTGCCTTGCCTTAATGTGGAATCCTTGTGTGCAAATTGTTTCCTGTTACAAACCCCCAACTTTTTGTCATGGTTTAGCCTTAGCACAGCAATCTGTGATTGAGGTCCCAGTCCTTGGTTGTAGCTTTGAGTGCTTTTACCTGTCTGAGGAGGATCTGGAGCAAAACCAAAGCAGAAATGGGAAGGCAGAGCAGAGACTGAGTTTTTGCATGAATGCTGAATGCTCAACACTGAACCTCGGGAAGAGAAAGCTTAGAAAGGAAATGTTTAAATACCTCCTAAGAAATGTTTAAATACCTCCTAAGAAACATTTAAATACTTCCTAAGAAAGGTTTAAATACCTCTTAAGAAATGTTTAAATACCTCCTGGCTGTTGCTAGGCCCAAGTGGGCTCAGGGCAAGAGGATAAGGGAGTCTGACTGTGCAGCTGACACTCCCCTGTTCCTGTGTCCTATCTGCAGCAGCAGCTGCCTGGGGAAGAGCAGAAATTGTGGCAAGGACTGATAGGACACAGGCCATAAATGACAAAGGACAGGCCTAAAATACACAGAAATACCTGGAAGAACTGAAGAGCACTGATGGGAGTGGTACTTCGTGTTTACAACCAAGGTTTCAGGATGGTGTCGGTTATAAAATCGGTGTAAATTCTCACCTGGCTGGTAGATTTCTCTTGCTGGCTGTAACATCCATGTTCAGGGCTGGGTTCTGTAACTCCAAGGCAGTGCTGAGCAGAGGCAGTTTGTTTTTTTCCCTGTGCCAGACCGCCTGAACCTGCCCAGTGTGCTGGTGCTCAACAGCTGTGGCATCACCTGTGCCGGGGACGAGAACGAGATCGCCGCCTTCTGCGCCCACGTCTTTGAGCTCGACCTCTCTGACAACAAACTGGAAGACTGGCACGAGGTAAAATGGTGATGGGCACCTTACTGGGTGCCTTTCACAGCTATTACTGACTGCAGATGCATTGCATCGATGAGAGTTCCATTTTTGTGGCTTCTTTCTCATCTCTGAAGGTGATGTTTATTTACTTCGACAGCAACTGAGCAATACATGTGATGAAATTAATCCAGTGTGGCACTTCACTCCTGTACCTTGTGATTTACAGTCTCGGCCCGTGGATGAAAAATCTGTATTTTTATTTTATTTCATCATGCAAAGCATTGGAAGTAGCATTTCTAACACCAAGAAGTTAATGAGCAGTTTAGTTTTCAACAGAGTGGCAGTTGATTTCCAGCTTTGCCACTGTGATGGTGGGCAAGGTATTTATTCCCTCTCTATATTTGTTGCCTTATCTGCAGAACAGATTTAATAATATTTACCACAAAGGATATTTCTGCAGCCTCATTAATTAATGCTAAACGCTGTTGTAAAATCCTTTGAAGTGCCTGGATGAAAAAATGCTCAATAAATGCAATGTAACAGGAGTGAAACAATCTCAATCCATTCAAGTGTCATTAACTTCCTCACTGGATTATGCTCTCCTTTTATGTTAGTGTTTATTGTTGGAAGTATCTGGAAAAAAATAGGATATCATGGGGTTTTGTGCCATCAGATTCTGATGCTTTTAAGCAGGAAGGAAATGCAGTGTTTGCAGTGTCCCAGCTCAGTGGGACTGACCTCATATCTGGTCGTACACTGGTCACTCACAAGCTGCACATCTCACACCCTGCTCTGTGCTCAGTCTCTTCAGGCTGCCCTGGAACTGAAAGGCTTCTGTGTGTGCTGGTCCCTTCCTCTGAGACAGGATTAAGTTTTCACAGCCCATCCACACCAGATAAATATCTCTCCACCCCTAAAAACGTGCCCATGCTGGGGATTCCAGATCCCTGGGTAGCCTGTTCCCATGCTTAGCTAATAACCTCATAGGCTAAACTGTGTAATTTAAGTCTCCTGTGCTGTAATTTCAGCCAATTTCTGCCTGCCCTGTTCTCAGCAGGCAGGAGGAGCATCATCACTGTTCCTTATACAACAGCTTTTTATACCCACTAAGAAGAACTTTAATGCCTCCTTTCCTTATTTTAGTATAACACTGAAAAAAATACCCTTCCTCCAATCATCCACCATAAGCCATTTTTTCCTAAATCCTGTGTTTTTGCTGGACTGATATCATCCAGTTTGCCTACGTAATTCCTGAGGTGTGGCACCCAAACCATGGCATCACCTGGGAGGAGGCATGAAGTGAGGCAGACTCATCACCTCATCTTTGCCATGCTTGGATTCATGAGACAATCACCCTTTGCCAACACCTGGGTCATTTATTGACCTCTGTGTGCCATGGTCTGCCCAACTCTGCCCATCCCAACAGAGTGGAGCTCTCTCCAGCCAGGTGTTCTCTGACTCAGAATTATTTTCTGCACTGATGTTGGAAGCTGCTTCCCCACTCAGTTCCCCAGTCAAGGAAGGAATCAGGGGTTGGCTGAGCTCTGTGGGGAGCAGTGGGAAGCTGGACAAGTGCTCAGTGTTGGCTGTGGAGGCAGCAGAAGTGTCCTTGGCCCGCTGTGAGTGAGGGCTGGCTCCTGGAACGTGTGGCTGCTCAGCCTTGGGGTTGAGGTGGATTTTATGACCTCTCCCAAGGGTCTGCCTTTCTCTTATCAAGCTGCTCCTAGAGCGTAATTAAATGAACTCTTGAGGAGAATGAGCAATTAACCAATCCATCTAGATCAGGAATGGCTGGAGTATGAATTACAGGTAGATATCCCTATGTTTTTCCCCATATCATTGCTTTGCGATGATTCCACAGGGCCCCTTTTAGGAGGTGGGATATTATTGCCAGAGGTCTGATTACTGCCTGATACACATTTCTTTCTTTCTATTTTTTTTTTTTTTTTCTCTTCCCTCCCCACTTAGGTCAGTAAAATTGTGTCCAACGTCCCCCACTTGGAGTTTCTAAACCTGAGTTCCAACCCTCTCAGTTTGTCCGTTTTAGAGAGAAGTTGCGCTGGGTCTTTCGCTGGCGTCCGCAAACTTGTGCTCAACAACAGCAAAGCTTCCTGGGAAACAGTGCACACCATCCTGCAGGAATTACCAGAGTAAGCCTGGGAATCTGGGGGTTTACTGCACTCAGGTCAAGGCTGGGTTATGGACTCACATGGTGAGGGATGAGGGAGCTGTGAGGATGCAAATATCAGTAGAGAAAAAGGGATGTTTTCCTTTGGGAGTTGGGAAACTCCAGGTGAGTGCTTTACGTTATCCTAAAACCCAAACTTGGGTGGTGCTGCAAAGCCCAGGCCTTCTCCTTCTCCAAACCTAAATACCAGAGATGGGTAATGACCCCAAAAATGTAGGAGGGTCACACTTCCCTCTGAGTCACTGTGCAGTGAATGGTGCAGGGCATACCTGTTAAATGGGGGTTACCTCTGAGGTTCTGGCCCCTTGTCAAGGAATATTTCATCCTGCTTTTCTCTGCTAAGGTGTTGATTTCTGTGGTTTGGTCACAAGCCACCTTGGCATTCTGTTCCCGTGGAATGTCCTCAGTGGCTTCTTTTTGATGACAGGTCCCTCTTTGTGTGGCTTTGTAAGCAGAGATGATGACAGCAGAATGTCCTGTGTGGCCAACCTGCTCTTCTCTGGGATTGTGAGAGTTCAGCTGTCTGAAAACTTAGTGGGACCTGTTCTTTCTTTAATAGGAATCTCTGGCAGTGATGTGGGGGAAATAATCATCATCAGTATTGTATCAAAACTCCATTTTAAATTAAGCTGAGAGCACTGGGTCCCAGTCACTGTTGGAGCTGGGTTGGTGGCTTGTTGGGCACAGATGTGGAAGACAACCCCAACCAATCTGTTACACAATACTGGGAGAGACTCAGGGAACACTTAAAAGGATTTTTTAATCTCTGAAGATATGAATGGGAGCAGAGATGTAGTTGAAACACTCTATGTGGCGTGCTCAAAGGCCTTCTCTCCACCAAGGTTCTCAGAGCTGTTACAGTGAGTTGTGTTAAAATCACATAAAATTGATGACACGATCCTTTCTTCCCTGTGCAGCTTGGAGGAGCTTTTCCTGTGCCTTAACGACTATGAAACAGTGTCTTGTTCTCCAGTTTGCTGTCAGTCTCTCAAGCTACTCCACATAACTGACAATAATCTTCAAGACTGGACTGAAATTCGAAAGTTGGGAATTATGTTTCCATCACTGGACACGCTTATCCTGGCTAACAACAACCTCACGACCATTGAAGAGTCAGAAGATTCCCTGGCAAGGCTCTTCCCCAACCTAAGATCCATCAACTTGCACAAGTCAGGTGAGAGCCTGGAAGCTGGGATGGGTTTTGTTGGTTGATCAGAGTCTCTCCTCCTGTGTAGATGACAAGCAGGGAACTTGCCCATCTGTGGGATTTTCCTGCTGCTTTGGGTAGTCAGTAATTATCAAAAGATGAGTCAGAGCAGTGTGGACCAGTTAATCAAAATGAGCTGGAAAGGTTTTTTATGTTGGTACTTTCTCTCTGTTTCCCATCCCTGCCTCAGGTACTCCTGGCTGGGGGAGGATAAATAAATGTCTGGCAGTGGAGGGGATGAAAGAATCCCATTTTCCCTTTATTCCCCGTTTTATCTTTGGTAAAATGAGGGCATGTGCAGGTATGCAGCGTGGATCAAGCATCCCCCAGCAGAAGCTGTCTGTCAATCTGTGCTCAGTCATTGCAGCCTCACAAGCGATGCTGGAAGCTGCTTTTACACTCCAGCCCCAGAGAATTTTCAGCCAACGCTCCAGAAAGAGAATGAGCAGTTGGAATATTGGGAGAAGAGCACCCTGTGCTGGGGGAGAAGGAGCTGCAGGGCAGCTCGTGGGGGCTGTGACGTGTTTGTGTGTGGCACATACACCAGAAATTCATCTGCAGGAGTGCTTCATGCACCAGCAGCTTTTGTTCTTTGCAGCTTTATATGCTGTGCGAGTGCTGCTGAAGTGTCAGGCAGGTAGAAGGGACTTTATTAACATGCCCTACAATGTAAGCATCAAGGAAGCCCTGTAATAAAAGCTTAACTAGAGGAGGAAAAGCCTGTTAAGCTGCATTTGAAAGCACTGTCTCACCGAGGAACAAGTGCTCCTCTGGTAAGTACTTTTGCAGTTTTGATGCCAGGTGCTTAAGAACTCTGGGCTCCGTGTTGCATTTTGATGTTTTGGGAGCTGAAAGTCAAATAGGAATCCCAAGGAGCTTGTTAAAACTTTTTGGGGGTTTTAGAGAAAGCTGCTGCACTCTAAAGCTGCAGAACTCTAAAGAAGTTCTGGCAGGTGAAGATTCTAAAATGAGTTGTGTTGATCTCACCACACAATCACGGCTCTGCTGTGCTCAATCCTCGGCTTTGTTTTATTTTGCCCACCCTGCTTGCTTTGTTATCCCAAATGTCAGGTCTTGAGGGGGCTGAAAACGAGGTAAAACCTTTTTCATTAAATGGCTGGATGGCTTTTGGGACTGTTTCACTGTTGGGTCGTGAGCAGAAATGGGACCCAAGGTGGCCATGTGTGTGAGGTAAAGCCATTTGATGGCTGTTCAGTGATACCTGGAATGAAAGAAGTGCTGGTGACTTTCACACTCAGAAGGCAGCATCCCTTTGTACACACAACATCACTGATGCTGGTCAGTCCCCAGCAGTGAGGCCAAAGGCTGAGTGGTCCATAAAAAAGCCATGGAGAGCATCCTTCTAGACATGGAAACAGCACAGGAGATTTTCAGCTTCTCTTGTCTTTTAAGCAGGCGTTGATTTTTTTAGCAGTACATCGTGAGCAAAAAGCCAACTTCTCAAAGGAACAGCAGTGACACTTTCCTGTCACATATGTTCTTTGGCTGTGTCTGATTATCTTGGATCCATGATGTGTTTTCTGTGTTTGTTAACACAAATCTTTCCTCCTGAGCAGGTCTGCATTGCTGGGAAGACATTGACAAGTTAAATTCTTTCCCCAAGCTCGAGGAAGTGAAATTGCTGGGAATTCCTCTGCTGCAGTCTTACACCACCGAGGAACGCAGGAAGCTGCTAATAGCCAGGTCTGTTGGTTTGTTCTGCTCAGCAGAAAGGTGACAAGGCAAGGAAGGGGTGGGAGCAGGTACTCAGAGGAAGAGGCTGGCAGGAGATGAAGTTCTGTGTGAATGCAGAAAGATTGGAGCTTGATTTGTTGGGTGTTTGTTGTTCAGCTCATCAGAGGAGGAGGTCGGTAGGAGATGAAGTTCTGTGTGACTGCAGAAAGATTGGAGCTTGGAAAAGTCAGAGAAGTGAAAATGTTAAATCTGACTGCTCTGCTTCTCAGGGGGTTTTTGTGAGTCTCCTACAAATTTATGCGCATGTGCACATATCTGTGGTGAAATGAAAATGCTTTATTTTGAATTTTCATGAGAAATTACATGGAGCTTTCCCGCTCTCTCAAAGGAATGGAGGCCTGAGCTTCCTGTCAGGAATCCCCATGGTTTTAAAGCTGAGGCACTTTTGCTGTGACTGCCTTGTTGGTGGGGCTGTCTGGGCTCCCCTCCTGGCTGACTGTGGCTCTTGCTGTGTGCCTGCAGGTTGCCATCCATCACCAAGCTCAATGGCAGCATCGTGGCCGATGGGGAGCGGGAGGACTCGGAGCGCTTCTTCATCCGCTATTACATGGAATTCCCTGAGGAGGAGGTCCCTTTCAGGTAGGAATTCTCTGTCCAGAGACAGAAGGGTGGTGACTGGCCAGGTCACCATGCCAGCTGTTCCATCACCTTCCTCCAGCCTTGGCTCCTTCAGTCTGTTTGGGCTGAAATTGTGTTGTTGTTGTCTGATGACTTATAGGGTCATTCCTGAGTCTGATTTAGTCTTAAAAGTTCCTGTGTCAAGTGCCACTAAACAACAGGACTGTTCAGTTCATGACCTTCACTGTTTCCTGGCCTCTCCCACTGCTCCCTTCATAATCCACCTGTGTTTGGGAGTGCTCAAAGCCAGGACACTTTGTGCTCTCTGCTGCCAGGCCAGGGCATCTAATCGTCTGGACCATCTGGTGTGTGGAACGGGGCTGGCAATGGGAAGATGTCCCCTCACTTTCAGGCCTGCAAATCACAAGTCTGATGGATTTTCTTTGCCAAAAAAAAAGGACATCCAATGATCCGTTCATCTTGGTAAACTAATGAACTTGGACAGATGCTGTTCAGTCTGTATCTTTTTTGTGCCAGCATCCACTTACTGCTTCTAATGGGCAGAGGAGGGATCATGGAGCATCAGGCCACTGCCTTTACCTGCCCTCTGCCCTAAACCCTCATGTGCTTTTGGCCAGCAAAGCTTCATTATCCTTTTAGCAGAAAAGGGGGAGGACAGGAGTGTGTGTGTGACTCTGAGGGCACAGACAGAGGTGGGGACACACTGAAGGTCACAGGTGTGGCCTAGCAGAGGTGCAAATGGAATCTGCTCAGTGTTTTCCTCTGCTTAACTCTCAGCTAAAATGCCTCTTGTTTTTCTAAAGCACTGGGTATGTGACTTGCCAATGCAGTAAGGGGGTGGGAAGGCAGGAATGGGGAATGAGGGCACGGCATTTTGTGTGAATATTAATAGGGTCAGTGATTATAATATTTGTTAAAAGCATGCTGGGGTCAGTTCAGAGGCAGAGGGCACTCGTGCAGTCAGGGAGACAAGACAGCTGGTCCTTTTTCTGAGGACAAGTCCTGACTTGTAATTTTAGAGAGCCTTGAAGCGTAAAAATTGAAGGGAATATTGGAAGGGATAACAGCAGAGACAGAGAATGCAGGAGAGAGGAAAGGGATGGGGAGACTGTGAGCTCGTGGTGCTGCTCCCAAAAGGGATTAATGTCCATAACATTTCATATTTCATGTGTTTGGTGGTGACAGCATGGCAATGATCCATATATTGCTGGGAAGGACACAGTGGGGTACAGCTTTAGGCACTCCTGATGCCTAGGACATGAGTTTTGGGAACAGGCTGTGTGTTACCACTCCACTGGGATTGGTTTGCAGGTGGGATCTCATGTAAAAGGTAACTGACATCTCAAGAAAACCAGGCTAATTTTGACCAACACGCCAGCTTTATGCTAGAAAAATTACCTCCCCCTCAGATTTCCTAGCCTTTAAACACTGGTACTGCCTTTTTCATGGTCAAAGGCCTCTTTGTCCGAATCCCTTCAGCTGTGCAGCGTTTCCAAGAGACTTCTGCAGCTACCAGAGAGGGTTGTTCAGTCCTGGAGGGCTTGGGTGCCACTGCAGACTCTTTCCTAGTGAGGCTGCAGATGGCTGAGAGTGTCCCCTGTGCTGGGTTTCAGTTCCTGGACACACAATCAGCAGCCCTTGTCCAAAGGGAGACCTGGCATTCCTCGCAGAGGGATTTTGTGTCTGTTTGTTGCTAAATCTTCCCCTTCCTCTCTCCCAAATCTGGTGTGGTGGCTCCAGAAGTGGTTTGTAATTAGAAACTAATCAGGACACACATGTTGTGGCTGGGGTCTGACATCTGCATTGCAGTGCTGCCTGGAGCAGAGGGAGAACAACTTGAGCACGGGGAACTTCCCGGTGGGAGCAGCCCCCCTCCAGACTAGCAAGGTGCAGCCTGTGATAAGCTCTGTCACCAGAACCCCCCCTGCTTGCTGCATTGCTGTCTGCAGCTGGAGGGGATCAGGCAGGCAGGGAAATGGAAGGAACAATTTATCTCTGTGGATGTCGTGGCTGTAGGGAGCGCCGGGTGCACAATCCAATATTGGCTGTCTTGTGGAGTGACGTCCTCGTGTCTGGGGGGGGTTTAATGAGCCCTCTGCTTGTCTGCTCCACTGTTTATCTGCAGAATATCACAGACACTTTCAGCCAGGCTCATGGCTTCAGCAGCCTCAGCATCTGCCAGGCTGCAAGGGGTGATTAGAAAAATCTCCAGGGTACCTATTATTGGGGTCCAAAACATCCATGTACCCGTCTGCCTTGGTCCTGATTGATTTGAGGGCAGTCACACTCCCCACTTTCTTTGCTCACATACAAAGGAGAAGGCTGCAAAGCTCATCCTGCCCTTCCTCAACACAAGAATATTTCAGACAGCGTTGCTTGACCCACCACATACTTACAGCACATATTTGGATAATTGTGGCACTCTCATGGTGGTTCTCTCTCTCATCTTTTTGTCTGGAATTTGTCCACCTCTTTATCCTCTCCCCACCATCAGCCCAGTTCACTCTTGGTGCATGAATCATGAGAGTAATTGTGGCTGGCCCAGAAGCTGTTGCGAGTCTGCAGCAGCAGAAATGCTGAGAATTAAAGGGATGTCCCAAGAGGGGCTGAGGGTTTGGAGCAGCAAGAGGTGGCTTCCTATCTCCCTCCTTCCCATCAGCTGTTGCTGCTGGCAAATCCTTCCAGAGAAAGAGAAACCCTCCCCACTGCTGACACGTTGGCTGGTATTTGCTGTGCCTGCAGGTGGGTTAAACGTGGGGAGTGTTGTTTTCTCTCAGCACTAATGGCTTCCCCACATAAATGGGGCTGCTCCGACCACCCCGGTGCTGGGAGAGCAGGGCACCGTCCTGTCTTTGGATGCTCTGGTTGTGTCCGTGGGACTGGGGAAATCCTAGTGCCTTGTGGCCCTTACCTCAGTGCCCAGCACACAGAGGGGCTGCTGTTCTCCAGGAACATTCCTGCCTCGGCCAGGACTCCCTGGGGTCACCCAGCCTGCCAGATCCCATGGCTGCTCCGGGGGCTGTGACACCGCGCTGATCGCATTCAGCTCCGCCTGGGATCGGGAGCACAAAGCTCTTTCTGTGCAGGGGCTCTGAAACGTTACCTGTCCTCGGCAGCTCTCAGCCTTTGTCATCCCAATCCCATTGTGTTTTGTGCTGCCGTTCCTCCTCTTTCCCAGCCAGGCAGGGAGATCCAGCCTGGCCTGATAGGAGCGATACCAGGGGGGTGGGGGTGACACAGAATTTCCATTTCCATTTCTTGGGAAGAACACTCAGAGAACTTGGCTGAAAGGACAAGGTGACAGTGGAGTGTGTGCCTCTGCTAGTAAAATTCCCATCTTGTTTTAGAGCAGGTGTGAGGGATCAGCTGGCAAGAAGTGCCCTGTTTGTTATCAGCTCTCAAACTGTGCACGAGCTCACCTTGCTTTGGTGATCTTGATGATCCTGTGCTCAGTGGAGTGTAACATTTGGGACCTAGCTGGACCTTTTGGAAAACAGCAGGAATGTCTGATGATCAGTTAAGTCATGAGGCCACAGATACTGGGAACCTAAACTGAAGGCTGTGTCCTTTTTGTGAGCACTGGCTAGGTTCTGGCACTCTTCAGTAAAGTGTTTTCACTGGAGCAGGAGGCGTAGAGTTGTGAGCACAGCGTCCTCTCTTTCTTCCAAATCCCACTGCAGCCACGGCTGGGATTTCTGAAACTGTAAGAGCCCAAACCGTGCTGCTGAGTTTTGTCAGGAAGCTGATTTGAGACCAGTCAGCTTGAACATCTCAGGCTGGCAGTAACTTCACCTTCCTCAGCAAGATGCTTCTCCCTAGTGGGACACTGAGCTCATGTCAGTGCCACAGTGCAGCCTGGGGACTGTGGGACAAAGTGACTGGAGTGTTTGGGGCTTCAGGCCATCAGCTGGAGCCAACGTTGTGTCATGTGGGGAACACTCAGATTTGGGAAATGTGCATTGGCTGCACCATAACTCTGGGCTTGTTGAATTTTCCAGGTATCACGAGCTGGTCACCAAGTACGGGAAGCTGGAGCCCTTGGCCGTGGTGGATCTGCGGCCTCAGAGCAGCGCCAAGGTGGAGGTTCACTTCCAGGACAAAGTGGAGGAGATGTCCATCCGCCTCGACCAGACTGTGGCAGAGCTGAAGAAACACTTAAAAACTGTGGTGCAGCTGTCAACAAGCAACATGCTGCTCTTCTACTTGGACCAAGAAGCTCCTTTTGGTCCCGAGGAGATGAAGTACAGCTCACGGGCGCTGCATTCCTACGGCATCCGGGATGGAGATAAAATTTACGTGGAGCCCAGAATGAAATAGCCTTTTTGCCCACACCCACACGCCCCCACACACCCACACACATGCATTGAGGAGTTTTTTGCAAGGTTTTTATTTCGGTTGGTTGGTTGAGGTTTGGTTGTGTTTCTGTAGCAGGTAATTTCTTAGCCCGGAGGAAGTGCCCTGATCTGAGAACCATGCCCACCATCCACTGCAGGTGACCTTGAGGTGACAATTGACTTCAGGACGTGTGTTTCAGTGTGGGCAATACCTTGATGTTTCCTTTGATGCTCCGGTATACTCGTGATTTGGCATGAATGGTCAGTTGTTCAAGCTAAACAATACCAGGGTCCATAAGGGAGGAGACAGCTCGGTGCAGAATTTGACCTGTTGTTTTCTTTTCCTAAATTTTTTGGTGTTTTGCTCCACCAGAGCTCCCTTTGGCCTAGCTATCCAACTGTGGCTCGAGCTTGCTGTAGTATTTTCTTGCAGCTTGGTGCTGTCTCAACCTTTTGTTGTGCTCGAGTTCACAGGAAAGATTCCCATCAGTATTCTGCTTGATTCAGAGCTCAGGTACTTTAGTGCATCCACTTCACTCCACTGGTTTGTTTTCTGTGAGTGCATAAAATGGGGGAAAGAAAAAGAACTTCCCAGAAAGAAACTTTCTTTTCAAACTGCACGCTCTATATCCACCTGATTTCAGGGGGGAAAAAAAAAAAAAAAAGAGATTTTGGCTGCTGTACCCATCTCACGTGGTGCCTGCAGCCTGTGGGGATAAAGGGTGTGTTGGAAAGTGAATTTTGGGATGTGGTGGATGAGCGTTGCATTGGAAGGGCTTTTAGAGCAACGGGTCAGCAAGGGGTTGAAGAGCAGCTTCCCCCGTTGGCCATTGTCCATCCTGATGCTGAAGAGATCCTCCGTGCACCTCACCTTGTACCAGTGGGTGCTGCAAGTGGAATGGCTAAAATTCCTCTCCTGGGAGAGAGGAAGAGTCAAGTTGAAGTTCGTGTTTGTTGCTGTTGCACCAGTTCAAACCTAGCACTTTCCCCGGGGCCCCTGGCCGGGGTTCCCTGCGTAGGGTCCGAACTCGGAGGATGTGTTGGCTCGGATCAGCCTCTGGAAGTGGAGGAACAGAGCAGCTGGACTCACCTTGGATGTTCAGCAAGTTTCACTCTCTCTCTCTTGGCTTCCCCCCACGCGCCCCTCGTAGGCATCGTGTGCTGCTGCTTCACGTAGTCCCTGTTTTCTACTGCAGAGCAGATTCCCCTGCCTGGGCAGTGAAATCCTCCTTCCTTTCTCTCTCTCTCTTGTTTTGCTTTCCTGTGTCTTCCCCGCTCCAAGTCCAAGACTTCCCCAATTTTCTGGTTACAAGCAGCTGCACAGCAGTTTTTTGGAGCTGTGCGGCGAGGGCTCTAGTTACACGTGAACTCCTGACCTTCATTTTTTGAAATGCTCCCTTTATCCCCACGTGCACTTTCTTTCCCAGGATGCTTTTGCCCACATCACTGAGCTCCTTTGGTATTCTTGGAGTTGTGTATTTCTCTTCACATTTTACCTGGATTGTGGGGTGGGATCAGTGGGGAGGGGATGAAGTATTATTATCTCATAGTCTTCAGGTTTAGAATATGGGGATTGTTAAGAGGGGATTAGTTTCTTATCCAAAGCAAGGGTTAAAACGGGAGGATTTAAAACAAGTCACTAATTTGTGCCTCATTCCCCTGCCAAAAATAGCAATTTCTTGTCCCCGTTGAGATGAGCAGTAGGGAAGGGAGCGAGATTTTCCATAGGTAGCCTAGATTTTCCATAGATCCATGGTACCTGTAAACTAAACTGCAGGGAGATAGTGGCAGTGTAACATAAAATGATGCTTTTATAAGCTAGAGCTTTACTGAAGATGTATTTTCCTTTTGGGCAGCGAAAATTATTTGCTGCCTGATAGCAGAACCCTTAAGCCAACACTTCTGTATGATATATACATACCTACCAATAGGAAAAGTTGTGGTTAATAAGATATTTTGTTATAAAGCAAAGTTTTATGAAGATATGGTTGTTTAATATTAGAAACCTATTTTAGCCCTTGACCTCCAGTGTAAGTATCCCTGAGTGGCTGCAGAATCCCAGGCAAGTGGGGATGCAAAAGTCTCTCTGACTTAATTCTCCAGGGCAGTAATTGCCTTTGTGGGTGTATTTATGGCATTGTACCTGCTATTAATGAGATGTTGTAACTCTTGACCGACTTCCCCAGCACAATTAAGTGTCTGAGTTTCAGAGAAGGGAATAAACAAAGGCCATTAAAGAGTGGAATGGGATGATAAAGAAGAGCCTAGTACGTGCTTTTAAGTTTGTTTGCCCATTAAAAATTGGGCTGCCCACGAAGGGATCGGTGCTGTTACCAGCTCAGAACTGGCAGTAAATCCTGATTTTATTTGTGACAGACCTGCTGGGAACTGGAAGATGGAAAAAGAGGACACAGAAGGTTTTCTTCAAGGTATTCATCTTGTGTGCAGATGGTGGAACAGTCGTGGGGTAGAAACCCAAAACCTTGCTTGGCTTCCCAAGGAAAAGGGCTCACCCCCAAAACCCAGAGAGAGTTTATGTGTGCAGATGATCAGCTGTGGGAAGTGGGACCAAGTGGCACACAAGGACGTGGCAAAACACCCAAAATCGTGATACCTTGTGGGGAAGGGTCTTGTGTGTGTGCCACCCAAGTGGGGAAGAGAGCAGAAGGTTCTGAGTGGGAGAGGTGGTTTGGGTGCTGAGCCAGATGTGGCAGGAGGTTTGATTTAAACCTCTGCTGTGTCCAGGTGTTGCCACCATGTACCTGCTTCAGCTAAAGGTCCCTGTGTCTGTCACATCCCCTTGAGAACACAAAATAGATTTGCAAGCTCCCCTGGCTTGTGTGTCCTTCTACCCGAGGGCTCCTTTTGTCGAGAGCTGTTGTGTTGTTCCTGCTAGTTCATGCATAGAAGCCTGCCACGGGCAGAGCACCTGCTCCACGAGGTGACAGCTATATACCAAAGTGTCACACGGCTCCGTGTGCCGAGTTTGATGCTGTGCTCTCGTGTTTTCGGCTAAGTTTCTGTTGAATATCCGTGATTTTGGCCAGGTGTTCCGGGTGGATCGCGTAAAACGCGCTGTTAGGAATATGCACGGGGTGCTGGCTGTCCTCTGCTCCCTGGCTGGGATTTGTAACCTCGTTTTTTTGGGAGCTGCAGGCGTGCTGGTGGCAGGTGTGACCCGTGGTGGCTGGAGGAAGTGCTGCTGGGGACAGGCTCTCCCTGTGCCCTCTCCTCCTCGGGTCTGGGATCCCACAGAGGCGCCGTGGCGGCTCTGCCTCCTCGCTTGTCAGTCAGACTCTGTAGGTTCTGTTAGTGTGCAAGATCTGAGAATGCAAATGAGGTGCTTAAAGCAGCCCAGAGGCTAAAATATGTATTCCTGGCAGCTGTGCCTGCCTCGTTTGGATGTGGCACTTTTGTAGGCAGCAGAGAGATGCCTTCCCCAGAGCAACGTTAGAGGGGCTTCAGCCATCTCGGGCCTTTGCCTCTGTGATTGCTTTTCTGCAGTTCCTGGAAACTTCAAATATAATTTAAACATGAAGATCTATTCTTGCTCCCTGTAAATGTTGCATCCATATGTAATTTCCGAGAAGAAGAACTGTAAGTCCACCTGGTTTTTTATTCTGGTTTCTCTCCCGGGGGATACGCCTCCCGCTCCCACGATTTGCCTTTGGTTTGCTCGCAGACTTAGCGGTGGAATTCAGGCCTAAATAGGTCATTGGTTTGGATCAGTTCAATAAACTTATGGAAGTTTTTACACAAAACCCCCCAGTGTCCCGAGCTTTGCACTTTTGTGTCTTTTTTGAAGCAAAAATGTTCCCTGTTGTCACCCCAAAGGTGTGAGTGAGAACTGCTGGGATTTTTTTGTCCTGTTGATGGTTTTGTTGTCTGTTCGTGAGCTTGAGCGCAGCCACCTCACCTGTGCAAGGTGCCACCTGTCAAAAGAAGTCACAGAGCTGGAAGATCTATTCTTCTTCTGGACTGTATTCCCCCATGACTGGGTCTCAACCACTTCAGGTGAGGAATAAAGCTCGAGAAGGCCAGAGGGACTGGCCTTGGGGTTAAAACAAATTTCACCCTCGTGGCCTGCACCAAGTGACCTGGGGGAGGGAAGGCAGGAGGAGAGAGGTGCCCCTCTGGGTGGGAAACAGCTCCTGAGCAAATCCATTGTCAGGGCATCTTCCATGAGCTGTGCCAGGTCCTTGAGATGGGAAGGAGACAGGGCACTGCCCGTGTGCCGAGGTCAAGCAGCCACAGAAGCCCTTGTAGTGTCTTTGAATGCTTGTTTTTCCTTGAGATAAGGCATGGGAGGAGGTTTACTGCTTGAAGAATTAAGAAAAAAAGAGGTGATGTTTGGTTGTTCATCTCCAATGTGTTCAGCACTGCATGATAGGAACATCCCCTGCCAAAAGAAGAGAGGCTGGAAGACAAAGTCTTCCCCAAAGAGACAGTGAGACCTAATCAAACTTCATCAGTGTTCACTTGCCCAGGACAAACAGGACCAGAATATTAAACTGACAAAGGAGCAGAGGGAAACCTATTTTCACCAGTTTTCTCTGTGTTACAAAACAGAACGAGGAGAGTCAATTGATTTTCCTGGAGCTGGTTGTGTTTAAAATGTATGGGAGGGAAGGGAAGAGCCAGGGTACAGGCTGGAAGTAATCTGCCCCTGGAATATCAGTCAGTGCTGATATCCCACTGCCCTCCTAAAATAGCTGTTGGCTTAGAAAAGGGTAAAAATAAATTAAAAAAATGAAAGATTCCTGCTAGCAAGGCCATGCTTGGAGGATGGAGGGAAAGCAAATTCTGGGATTTGCTGTGAAGGCAGCGAGCTGCCTGGTGCTCTGATGTGCTAAAAGAGATTGCTGAGGTAAGAGACAGCTTCTGGGGGGAAACTTGCAGAACACACTTCCAGGAGAAAAAATGTCTGGGCTTCTTGTTGGGCTACTGGCATTCCTGTCTCCTCTCTGTTCCTGACAAATGGTGAGGAGGGCAAGAGGAATTAAGATCTCCTAGCAGGGAAAATGGGGAATAAAAGGCCCCCACCCAAAATGTCAGAAGGGAAAATCAGCCAAGCTCAGGCTGTTTTCCCACTGCTGGGGTTGGAGCAGTGCCTGTCTGACCTGAGCCTCGCTGCAAGCTGAAAAATCAGCTCTAACGTGGCTGTGCTGGTGGATCCTTCACTGTTCCAGCTCCCCCTCTCATCCAACATGGATATGAACCCCCTCAAAGCAGTTGAAATATTTTTTGGGGTACAGATTGGACCCCAATGTAGAGCTGTGGTCAGCCCAGATGCCAGAGGCAGGGAAATTCCCTCTGCAAACTGCAGTTGTACCAGTAAAAATGTGAACAACGCTCACAGCAGTCCCCCAGTGAGACTGCCCACCAGCACCAGTCCTTCCAGACAGGGTGGAAATGGGAACAGCAAGGAAACCTTCTCTGGGCTGCACTGGGTGAGTTTTGCCTTTTCCACCTGTAAAAGCAGGATTTGGATGGCAAAGCAACTCCATTGAAACTTCAGGGCAGCGCCTTTGAACGGCGCTTTAAGCCTAGCACTGTTTAATGCTAATCCTGTAACTTTATATAGATGGGCTTTTTTTTTTTTTTCCCCCTTTACACAAAGGAGGAAGGGGCTCAGTTCTTCTGAGGGTTGGGTTTTCTGTTCCCTGAGCAGCAGAGCTGCGAGCCCAGCTCCGTCTCTGTGGCATTTCCATCTGAATCCACCTGAAGGGGGTGAGCTTTTGGGGAAGAAAGAGGCTTCTCTCCCTCTCCAGGCCAGAATCTGATCTCCAGATTAGCTTGCTGGTTATCAATAGAGGAACAACTGTTGTGATTGCAACTCAACACTGCTCCAGCCCTGGAAAAGCATTGAGGAAAACAGAGTTTTCAGTTGGGAGAGCAAAGGACTGAGCCATCGTTTCAGTCATCAGCAATAATTGGCACGGGAGGACGGGCATGCATTCTCCATTGACATAGGATTTTGCCCTGCTCTACCAAGACTGGTCTAAAATTTCAGACCTGATTGCTCCTCTAGCCTATGAAACAGGTTGGTAATTTTTTTTTTTTCCATACCTAAAAAATAGTAGTTTGGGATGGGATGTGTTCAATAGCGTGTTCTCTGCCGTCTGTCCTGTTTTTCTCCTGTCCTCTCACTGCCACAGCCCCACTGGTCATTCTCTGCTGGTCTCTGCTAATGAGACTCAGATTTACAATCTCTACAGAATTCTGTCACTCTCCTTTCATCTTTCTGAGACAGGGAATGTGCCAAAACTTTTCCTTGCTGGAATGAACTTTTCCCCATGGAAAATGGAGAATGCGGTCGCGTTGATGCGAGAGAAGAAATTTCCTTCCACTGTGTTCCAAACTTACTGAGTAATGGGAGTCAAGTGGGAGTGATGTGGGATAAATGATGGGATATTCCCCCCATAATCCTGTGTTCTGGGTCATTAGAAGGAGCTGGATCTGTTGATCCACGTTTTCCACAGAAAAACAGATCCATGGGGAGAACACAAAGTGATGCTGGACTTTTAGGGAGATTTTTAAGGCTGGGAAGGTGGGGAGGCTTCTGTTGACACCCAGGCTGTCCATAATGCACCCAGTTGGTGTGGAAAGCTCCCAAATCCCTTCCCAACACTCTGGGAGAACCTCAGTCCTTCCTGGGAGCTCTCCCTGAACTGCGCCCGTGCGGAACGAGCGCAATCAATGGGAGAAGAAATCAAAGCAGGTGTTTTAGCAATATTTTTTATTGGATTAATAACCAGTAACAAATTTCATTAGGCACAGAAGGAATTAGAGCTGGCACAGGACTTCACTTTCATTTTGTATCTGCGCTCTCTGTCTCTCACTGATTCCTGTACAAGGAGCTGCCCAGCTGTGTAAATGTTTGTGTTCCTTCCACACTCATCCAACCCCCTGAGTGATGGTTGTGGTGCAGCCAGGGCAGAGGAGCAGCTGGAGCTGAAGCCCCTGGACCATGAGAGCTCATCTCAGCTCTGCTCCCCCTGGGCTCAGCCAGGAGTGGCCATCCCTGCACTAAACAGGTCAGGAATTGCTCCTGAACACTCAGGACAATGAGAGGAAGATGTTCACAGCTTCCAGACATGAAATGAGCTCTTCCAGCTGTTTCCTTTGGCAGTGATTTGCTGTTACCACCAGGGAATTCTCCTCACACCAATCCCTGGGATTTCAGGGCTGCCTGGTGGGTGAGGGACATCCAGCTCTGAAACATCCACGTGTCTGTCAGCAGCAGCCAGGCTGCTTCAGGAATCGCCTCAAGGATGTGTGTTCCTACCAATGTGATGCATGGCTGGGTTTGTCTCCTTCCTGTAGGATGAATAAGAGATCATTTCTGGGAGCCTGGGTGGCCCTTTTGGTGATAACAGCACGGCAGCGAGGTGAGTATCTCCCAGCGGGGAAACATTCCTCAGCTAGGCTGTGCCCAGAGACCCCAGGTGGTTTGGAAAATGATCCCAGGGGGGCTTGGGAAACCACCCCAGAGGGCTTGGGAAACCACCCCAGAGGGCTTGGGAAACACCCCAGAGGGCTTGGGAAACACCCCTAGCTCCTTGGCTGGAGCAAGAACAGCAACCAGGACAAACTGAGTGTTTTCCGTGGGGAGGGAGGGACTGAGAATCCTAAGGGATGCTTGTGTTTATAATTTATATGGCTGTGTGTGCACCTGGAGCATTCCAGAGGATGCAGGAGTTTGGAAATTTTCTGTGTTAGGGCTGCTGAGCAGGTGTGGTAGTGTGGCACTAGTGGAGCTAAGGAAGAATTGAGCAATGTCTGCTGAGCCTCCTGTTTAAAAAAGGAATAAAATCCATGCCTGGTAGCTGTGCCTTGGCTGTGATAACTCATCAGGTGTGTAACAGCTGTGAAATGATTTATTTTACTGCCTGGCAGGAGGAATTTTGCTGTCTTTGGATATGTCTGTGGAAACAGGTCTGTGGTTTGGACACCATCAATGCCACCTCCCTTTACGCCCAACAGGGCACACAAGTGCCTCAGGAAATCAGGATGGGTTAGGCCAGATTTCCCCTTATCTTCCTTTTCCCAGGGAAATCTGGAGCCTGTGAAGGGTCAGTCAGTGACTCCTGAATGCCCAGCATGGAGCATCCTCAGAGCTGGGCATCAGGGAGAGCCCCGTCCCTGTCCTTGGAAACACAAAGCAACCTGGCCTCGGCTGGAGGCCCCCAAGAACTCAGGGCAGGGCCCAGGAAATGAAAACATGTCCTGAATCTGGGTGAACAGAGCCCGGATTGTTCCAAGCCTGGGGGCTCTGTCATCCCAGATTGAATGTCGTGAGGCTTTCCTACATCAAAGAGGGGAGAAGGGGGAGGCAAACCCAGAAAGATCCCAGTTTTCTCTGTGAGGAGCTGACTGGAGGAATGGGACTTGAAATGACAGCCGAAGTCTGCCTGGGAAAAGAAGGGATGTGTGCCCTGGGGGCAGAAGTGGCTGCTTGTGCCTCAAGCTGATGGATTTTAGGCTGGTAAAAAGAAGCAGCAGGCTGAAATGTGTCAAAACCATCTTCTGAAGTACTTTTGGGAGAGACAGTTATGTTCACTGGCAGTGGCTTTTAGCAGAAAACTTAATTTTGCTGGGGAATGTCGGAGCAGTCGTGACCCCTCTGGCTGTCACCCAGGCCAGCAGCCCTGGCAGGGGAGGGACAGGCAGGAGGGAGATGGGCACTGCCAGGGCACTGCCAGGAACGTGGCTCTGGGGGTTGGAATTGGTGCTGCTTGCTCCCCTGAGCACCTCACGCTGTGAACAGCCAGTCCTGCCCATCCTGGAGCAGGGCATGGACCTGCTGTCCTCGTGTGAAGCCAAGACTTAAGGGGTTTGACTTGGTCACAGTCCCAGGGGAGGAAAAACTGCAGCTGTGGTGCTTCTTGTGGTTGTTTTGCTGTGCCCTCACTAACCTGGGTGATGATTTTTCTCCTGAGCCTGTCCTAAAACCAGTCCCAGAGCCAGCAGCTCTGCCCTGGCTTCAAGCACCCTCTGGGTGCTGAGGTTGGGGTTTGGTGCTGCTTTCTGTGGCCTCTCTGAAATCAGAACTGTCCTGACACTGCCCTGAGGACTCTTCTCCCTCTCCTTCCAGCTCACACCATGGCAAGCCTGTATCCATTCTGGCAGAACGACACCAAAACCCCCAAAGTCGATGATGGGAGCTCACCTGAAATCAAGATCTCTGTGCCATTCATCTTTTTTGGAGTCCCATACAGAAGCATTTACGTAAGTGGAGGAAGCAGATCTTCCCTTCTTCCTTTTCCTTGCCATTATTGGCTGCATTTTAAACACGTTCTGCCTGTCATCAGGAATTGGAAGATTTATTAGCAGCTACCTGACAAGTTCTTAGATTTCACGAACTGATAGGTTTTATGATTAAGAAAGTCAAAGGTATATTTAATGGGATAATGTTCATAGGAAAGGAATCTAAAAGGCAATAAATTTTCTTTGTGGGTGATTAAATGGCACAGCAAAGCGAAGGGCTTGACACAAGGGACATTATTCCTGCTCCATGACAAGAGACAAGAACATGCAGGACCTGCAGGGGGGAAAAGGGCCAACAGTTTTGTGGGGACAGGCTGCTGCTGCTCCCAGGTGATGGCACAGCAAAAGCCTGGCTAAGGGGACACCAGGGTTGGGCTCAGAGGGGTCACCTGAGCTCACCTAAACCTTAGACAGAGTCTAAGTCAGCGTGACTGTGCCACTTCCCAAGTTTTGTGGGATCAGAAGAGAGGCAAAGACTCCTCCATTCTCCAGTTTGTGTTTGTTCACAGCAGCACTGGGAAAGCAGAATCCATTCCAAACCCTTGTCTGTGTGTGGGGGAAGGTTCCAGCATCCAGGGCAGCTATGCCATTTAATGCCCATTCTTTGCAAAAATGTTGTTTTGGGGAGCAGACTCTGGGCAGGCTGAGGTGGCACCTCCCTGCTCTTGGGGAGCCCCAGGATCTGTCACAGATGACAAAGGCATTTTTTTTCCATGCAGCCACTTGTGTCACCATCCTTCACATCCCTCAGTGCTGCAGAGCTGCTCCCCAAAAGCTGAGTAATCCCAGCAGCCCAAGGCAGTGTCTCAGTAGATTTGGCACCCATCCTGCTCTGATGGGTGCTTCTCCTGTAGAACCCTGTTTTGAAGACTTTTCAAGGTTCTGTCCTGCTCATGGGGCTTCCTGCACCAACTCTTGGCCACCGAGGGTAGGATGAAGCTGAACCTGTGCCCAGATGGTCGGGTTGCTCACCCTCTGCCCTCTTCCCACATCTCCTGACAAACCAGCAGCTCTGTGCTGACTTACAGAATCACAGGATCACAGAATCCCAGGGTGCCAGGATCACAGGAATGCCAGAATCCCAGAATCTCAGGGTCCCAAAATCACAGAATCCCAGGATCACAGGATGCCAGGATCCCAGAATCCCAGGATCCCAGAATCCCAGCATCACAAGATGCCAGGATACCAGGAACACAGGATCCCAGAATCCCAGAACCACCAGGCTGGAAGAGCCCTCCAGGCTCATCGAGTCCAACCCAGCCCAAACACCTCAACTAAACCCTGGCATCGAGTGCCACATCCAATCTGTTTCTAAACACATCCAGGGATGGTGACTCCACCACCTCCCTGGGCAAAGCATTCCGGTATTTTATCCCTCTTTCCATTAAAAACCTCTTCCTGATATCCAGCCTGTATTTCCCTTGGGGCAGCTAAAGGCTGTGTCCTCTGGTTCTGACAGTGCTGCCTGGAGAAAGAGACCTGACCTGAGCACAGCCCCCTGTCAGGGAGCTGCAGAGAGTGCTGAGCTCACCCCTGAGTCTCCTTTTCTCCAGGCTGAACACCCCCAGCTCCCTCAGCCTTTTCTCACAGTGCTTGTGCTCCCAGCCCCTCTCCCGCCTCGTTGCCTCCTCTGGAGGTTCTTCTGCTGAACCGCCTTTGCTCAGACAAAGTGGGGGGTCTCCACACAGGTCAACAACAACGGTGTGATCTCCTTCAACGCCCTGGTCAGCCAGTTCACACCCGAGGCCTTCCCGCTGACCGACGGCCGCGCCTTCGTGGCGCCCTTCTGGGCAGACGTGCACAACGGCATCCGCGGGGAGATCTACTACAGGGAGAGCACGGAGCCAGAGCTGCTGCGCAGGGCCTCCAGGGACATCCGCAAGCACTTCAGGGACATGGCCTCCTTCTCTGCCCTCTGGCTCTTCATTGTCACCTGGGAGGAGGTGACGTTCTACGGGGGAAGCAGCACGACGCCGGTAAGTGGTTCCTCATGGGTGTGTTTCATGTCTTGTCCCATCATCTGTGTGGAAAATTGAGTGAGACACTCTGTTCCTGCTCCTCAGTTCTCTGCTGGGCACGGGAGCACCACAATCCTTTCATTGTCTCCCCTGGGAGCCCGTAGGAGCCTCGCTCGCTGCTTTAGGATCTCCAGGGAGAGCGTCGCCTCCTCGGTGTTTGGAGGATCTAAGCAAGGCTCTGACACCAATTAGGACCTTTTGGCTGGATCATACTGCTTTTCTTGCATACAAATTCAGATGTTTCTGATAGCAGCTCCCTGCCTGCACGGGAGATTGATCACACTGATCAGAGTCACACTAATGACTTGGCCGTGTCACATGGCCGTAAATGTGTGAGCTGTATCTCACAGGAGGGGGATGGCAGTGGGATGGTTGTCAGGGCATGAACAGCTTTTAAATATCTGGTGAATTTGTGAGCTGTGACTGCAGCTGATGTCAGGAGGTCCGTGCTGGACTGCTGCTAGGGCCTGTGCTGGAGCTTGGGGTGAAGATACAATCAGAGTGGTTTGGGTTGGAGAAAATCACTTCATTCCACCCCAGCCATGGGTAGGGACACATTCCTCTAGGCCAGGTTGCCCCAAGACTCATCCAACCCATTCCTGAACAGCAAGTGAGGGATCCCAGCTATTGTCTGGATTGTTCAGGATTAGCCTGTGTGCTGTGAGTGCCAAAACCCAGCTTCTCCTGTCTCGAGCAGCTGGCTCTGATAAACAGTTCAGCTCTTTTCCATTTGTTAGAGAAGCTTGAGACTTGATGCTTTTTTCTTGCCAGTCCTGGCAGCACTTGCAGAAAAACCCCACATATATACATTTATATATATATATATATATATATTTGCAGACAGCAAGCAATATAGAGATTCATGTATTGCCTGAAGAATTACATTTGCAACACAATGCAATTTATTTTGTTATAGAGCAGCCTTCCTGCTCAGCAGCAGCCAGGGCTCAGGGTTGGCACAAGAAATAGCACCGTGCAACTTAAGCAGGAATTTCATCGCAATGCAGAAAAGCTGCAGAAAATTTGGGAATGTGGCCTCAGGGATGCTGCCTGGAGATGTGACCTGGGCAATCAGGTTCATTTTCTGAGGGCCTGCTGGGACAGAGAAGGTGCTCCATGACCAGGAACTCCAAACAGGGGAATTTTGGGAGTTGATGGGAGTGTTCTTCATGAGGAGAGTCAGGTGTAAGAGTCACCACCTTCCACCCTCCCAGAGGCTCTTGAGAAGAGCAGCATTTGCTGCTGTGTGGCAAAGCTGTTGTGACACTCTCCAAGTGCCACTGCCTTTATGTGTAACATGTTTGTGATCTCCCAGCACGGCCAAAGACTTGGCAAAGGTGAGCAAGAGGAAACCATGAGTAGGAGAAAGAAACCCAGGATGAGGATGAAGGATGAAAGGATGAGGAGTGGAAGTGGCTCTGCTTTAGCTCCCTGCCCTGCTTGCCCTGGTGTGAACTGTGCCATTTGCAGCTGCTCAGAGGCAGCTCTGCCCACACCTCTCTCTCTCCTGACAGCTCCCAGAGATGTTTCACTCCAATTTTTCCGGAGTTCTCCTGGCAGGGGCCTCGTTTCCTTGGAAGTGACCTCCCCTGTGGTGTGCAGGCAGAGAGAGCAGCCCTGGGCTCCCCTCTGAGGCACCCTCAGAGCCAGGGGGTTTGCTCCAAGGGGATGGAACCTGGTGCAAAGGGACCCCCAGCCCTCCCCTTCCTCCAGCAGCCACCAACTGCTTGCAGTGCTCAGGGCTCCTGGCAGGATAAGCCCTGCTGCTTCCCAGTGGGAGGTGGGTCAATCCCTGGGCATTCCCAGTCACCTGGGAATTGTTGCTATGGCCGTGGTTTCCTCCCCAGTGTGCAGTGCCTGGGTATCCAGGCTCGAAGGGTTGCTCTGGATTAATTTAAAGAGAGGCAGCCCATGTTTTATGCCTTATTTAAATCCTGCTACTCAGAGGCAGGAGGAGCTGTTCTCATGGCATGGTCCCAGGGCAGGGATAGGAAGGACAGGAAAATACAGGGAGCTGAGAGAAGTGACTGAGTGAGTTCCCAGTGATGAGCTCTGCTGCTGGATCTGCAGGGATGGAGGGGATATCTCAAGGGAAGGAGCTCCTTCTGTCCTTCTGCACAGCCCTAAAAGTGCAGATGGGCTCTTCCCACCTGGATCCTGGCTGGAATGTGCCTGGAGTTTGTGGGGCTGGAAATGCAGAGTCATTTCAAGTGAAAGAAGAACCCGAGCAGAGGATTTAGCAGGTAGGGAGGGGACCTGGCAGCCAGAAAAGTGCAGGACACACATGGCTGGCTTGGATGTAATCCACCCTCAGCAGCGTTGTAGGATATGAATGTGGAAGGGAACCAGGACAGATAGTGCAGGAATGCAGCTAAGACAGGGTCATGGGAGATAAGAGATCACAACCACCCAAATCCTGCCTGCTGCTCCTTCCCCGTGAGCTTATTCTCATGCTGCCATCTATTGGTGTTCCCTGGATCAGAGATGCTCCTCACACGCTCCCAGGTGGAGGAAGGAGCAGCAGTGGAAGCTGCTGGAGCTGTGGCAGCAAGAACAAGCATATTTTGGGTCTCATCCCATCTGCTCTTCACTGTGAGGTTCACACGGGCCAGACATCAACGTGGCAGAAGGGCAGGAGAAAAGCAGTATCACCTGTGAAGGTGCCCGTGGTTTTCCACAGGTGAACACGTTCCAGGCTGTCCTGATCACAGATGGGGTGTCATCCTTTGCCTTGTTTAACTACCACGAGATCAGCTGGACCACAGGCACAGCCAGCGGAGGGGACCCCCTCACTGGGCTTGGCGGGGTGATGGCTCAGGTGAGGCTCTTGCTCCCCCATCCCCATCCCTGTTGGATTCCTGGATGACTGCCTTTGGCTTTTCCAAGCTATCCATGCTTCCTCAGGCCACTGAGTCCCTCAGCATCCCCAGCACTGGGCTTACACTCCACTGCTGGGCACGGTGGGATGAGCACTCCAAGATTTGCTGCCACCACCAGTCCCTCTGCCTGAGGAAGGGGACATTCCTGCATGAGGAATGCAGGAATCCTGCATCCCCACATTGCTTCCTCATTTTATCTCTCCCTACATTGCTCCCCCACTTTATTTTGACCACTCAGTCCACACACCCTTAGATCTATATGTACATATGTATCTATACAAACATAAATCTGTGAATACACATCCCTTCTGCTTGTAGTGCCTGTTTAGCTCTTCATTCACATCCACACTGCCTGAAAACAGAAATTTAGACTCCCTGAACACAGAAATCGCTAGAAAGAACTATTAAAACTGATGAAGATGCACTCAGGGTGGAACAGAGAAGTGAGGAATGGCAGCATCAATTTCCTGTTGCCAAGATGGGTGATGGAATTTGCTCTCTCTCTGGTTTAGGCTGGCTTCAATGGTGGAAATCTCACCAACTTTTTCAGCATGCCAGGCTCCAGAACCCCAGACATTGTCAATATTGAGGAAACGACCAATGTAAACGTCCCTGGGCGCTGGGCTTTCAAAATAGATGGCAGAGAAATAGACCCGGCCAACGGCTGCAGCCTGAGAGGTAAGGGAGAAATAACATTGCTTGTCCCCAAATTCTGGGCAGCACTGTAGCAAAAGGTGATGCTGTTGGGGTGCTGCATGGTCTGTGCTTTTGCCAGGGCATCCCCATGAGCTGCAGCTGCAGGGACAGAAACACAAGAGAGGCTTCAGTCCTTGCACATCTCCGAGTTCCTGCAATAATTGGTGGCAACAGGAAAGACACGGGCAGAGCAATTTCCTCCTGCCCATAAATTAGGGAAGCTGATCTTGTGGTGCCATTTCCCTTGTGCAGGGGGAACAGCAGCAGGTTTTGCAGGCAGGACAAATGCCATGTGTCTGCACCAGTTACAGAGTCTGTGCCTGTCACTGACAGCACGGGGCCATAAAGGGATTAATCGATGCACACACTGGCTGCACAGGGACTCTGCTGCTGAAAGATTATTGCGTTGCCATTTGACAAATAAAACTGTCAGGAGCATCCACTGGGCTCCAGGAGTCCTTCCAGCAAGAGAGGATTGTCATTTGCACACAGACCCTGGAGACATGTGGCTTCTTTATGTCCTAGCTTAGGTCTACTGAAGGTCCATGAGATTCCAAGGTTCTTGTAGCTCCAGCAGAGTTTTGGGTCCAGTTGCTCCAGCATTTTCCAGCTGCTGACCCCAGGAAGAAAGACTGGACTTTGCAAAGAAGCTGGAAACAGCTCTGCAGGTGGCAAGAGAAGTGCAAGTACATCCCGCCACTGGGTTTAAATTTCACGGTGAATGGCTGATTGCCCTCCACGAGAGGAGATGGAGCACAAGGTGTTGGATCCAAATGACACCCCTTTCCCAAATTCCCCACACCAGGACGGTTGGAGCGTGAGCCTTGCCAAGAGGAGACATTTGTTGCGGGGAAGCAGAAAATAGCTTTTTAAATTTTTTTATTTTGTAGGAGGCAGGGAAGAGAACAAAAAGTTTAGGAGAGGCAAACTCAGGCAGCGCACAGCAGAAGCCACGCGCCGGAGGAGTGTGAAAAATGGCCAGATGGAGGGGAGAGAAACTCTCACGGGGACTTGCCACCCTTGTTCTCCAGCCTTCTCCCTGCCTCTCCTGTCTCTCACCAGCCAAACCTGCTCCCTCTCTGGTGGTGTAACGCGTCTGCTCCGTCTGGGGCTCTGCGATCACTCAGCGCTCTGCTGGGGCTCCTGTGTGGGGTGGAAGTTGCTTATCAACAGCTCTTTGGTGCCATAATTACTACAAGCTCTTCCTGAATGGGAGTAAATTGCTCCTGGGGCTGCTGATGACAGAGTGAGTTTTTGACCAGCAGAGTTATGTGAAAGGCGAACCATGGAAGTGACAGCAAAGCTGGAGGATGGTGCAAGACCAGCAAAAGTGCTGGAAACTGCCTCCATATGGGGCTTTTCCTTTGGGAAAACAGCACAAATGCCTCTTGTGCCCTGCAACACTGAAGAAGAACCTGTGGTGGGTGTTCAAAATGTGTGGAACAACCTTCAAGTCTTCCAGCCTGCGTGTTGCAGCACTGACCCCGGATTTGTGAACAGCACTCACGGCATTCCAGGGACTCATGGCACGAGTAGGACTCGAAGAGGATGCATTAGAAATGAAGCTCGGGATTTGCTGAGGCTTGTGCTGGGAGTTTGCACAAACCAAACATCTGAGAAGCCCAGCAGCAGGACACGGTGGTGGTCTCCATCACAGGAGCAGCAGACCCCCCTCCAGAGGGTGCACTCAGAGAGTGTTTCTGTTTCAAGAAGTGATGTAGCGTGGGTTTTTCCCTTTCTGTCTTTCTAGGACAGTTTCTCCGTCAAGGGGAGATCTTTTGGGACAACGCCAACTGCACCACCAAGTGCCGCTGCCTGGACTTCAACAATGAGATCTTCTGCCAGGACATGGCTTGTGGCCCCTTCGAGGCGTGTGAGACGAAGAGCAAATTCTTCCAGTGCGTGCCGGTGGAGAGCAGCACCTGCGTGGTGTTCGGAGATCCACATTACCACACCTTCGACGGCTTCCTCTTTCACTTCCAGGGTTCCTGCTCCTACCTCCTCGCCAGGCAGTGCTGGCCAGGCTCCCAGCTGCCCTACTTCAACGTGGAGGCCAAGAATGAGAACCGAGGCGGCTCCTCCGTCTCCTGGCTGAGGGATATTTTTGTGGAGGTCTACTCACACAAGATTGTTCTCCCCAAGGGCGGCTTTGGGAAGGCAAAGGTAAGAGCTCTGCAGGAAGGGGACAACTTGCCAGGTCAGCTCCTCTGAGGTGGCAGCAGCCTGGAAAGTGTGGGATGGCATTTCTGGGCCTCATGTGTCCTGGGGAATGGGCATCGGTGACACAAAGTGCCTGTACCTTACCAATGGCTGTCCCTCTGTGTGTGTCCCTACCCCAAGACCCCACAGAAGGGCTGTCCTGTCAGCGTCCCAGCACGAGGGCTCTGCTATTCCACACGCTGGCTCAGCTGCTGGGTGTTGTCCCCGCAGGTGGACGACCTGGTGGTGTCCCTGCCCATCTCCTTGGAACTGGGTGCAATCAAGGTCTACCAAAGCGGCCTGTCCACTGCCCTGGAGACTGACTTTGGCCTGCTGGTGACCTACGATGGGCAGCACTACGCCTCCGTGTCCGTGCCGGGCTCGTACATCAACGCCACGTGCGGGCTGTGCGGCAATTACAACAAAGACCCCGAGGATGACATCCTGCGCTCAGATGGGAGGGTGGCCACGTCCGTGCCGGACCTGGGCGAGAGCTGGCAGGTGCCACATCCCGAGCGCAGGTGCTCCACGGGCTGCCTGGAGAACTGCAGCCTCTGCGACCCTGCCACCGAGGCTCTGTACTTCACCCCCGAGTACTGCGGCTTCATCAACAAGAGCGGGGGGCCCCTCTGGGAGTGTGGCTCTGTCGTGGATCCCACTGCCTTCATCCACAGCTGTGTCTACGACCTCTGCAGCGCCAAGGACAATGGCACCGGGCTGTGCCAGGCCATCCAGGCGTATGCCACCGTGTGCCAGGCCCTGGGTATCTCGGTGGGAGAGTGGCGGAGCCAGACGGGATGTGGTGAGTGTTTGGGAAGAGGGGAGCAATGCCAGGGCTTTGCCTGTGTGCCCAGGAGTGAGTGACAGGAGGGGGAGGAAATCCAAGGGAGGGGATTGCCTGAAGCTGGAGGGAATTGGGAGAGAACTGGTTAGTTCCTCTTCTCTGTGGCATCACAAAAGTGATGGTCCAGCAAAAATGTGGCATAAGTCAGGCATGAGGTGGGAGCTCCACATTGCTCTGGAGATCACCAGCCTCCATGGGGAGAGTTGAAGGCTGGGAATGGGGACTGGTTGGTCAGTCCATCATCCTCGAAGCCTTAAACACCTGTGGGCAGCTCACCAGCTCTAGGTCTGTTTTGGAGAAGACCGGGATTAGCCAGGGTGGGAAATGGAGGGGTCAGTCCTACCACTGAGGGGTTCATGGGTCTCTCTGTGTTGTCTCTGCTGTGGTCAGTGGGAAGGTGGCAGCTGACCCTGAACTGTGCTGTGACGTGTCCCTTCTGTTTGTCACCCCTCTGCGCCCACAGCGGCGGCCGTGCAGTGCCCAGAGCTCAGCCAGTACTCGGTGTGTGCCACCAGCTGTCCTGCCACCTGCTCAGACCTCACTGCCCCGCTGGCCTGCACCTCCCCTTGCACCGAGAGCTGCGAGTGCCCCGAGGGCCACGTGCTCAGCGCTGACCGCTGCGTGCCCGTGCAGGGCTGTGGCTGTGACGTGAACGGCCGCTACTACGCCATCGGGGAGTCCTTCTGGTTGTCACCAGACTGCACTGTGCAGTGCCACTGCGAGGCTGGCGGGGAGGCCAGGTGCTTCAACACCACCTGCCCCGAGGGAGAGATCTGCACCATCGAGAACGGCTACCGGGGGTGCTACCCGAAGCGGGAGACCGTGTGCTTGGTGGGGCAGGACCAGGTGCTGCAGACCTTTGATGGCATCACCTTCCCCTACCCGCTGGAACAGTCCTACACGCTGCTCAAGACCTGCCCAGAGAGGCCAGACTTCATCGAGGTGGACATAAGCCAGAAGAAGGCCGGCTCCGCTCCCAATGGGCCGCGCGTCGTGCGGGCCCAGGCGGCCGGAGCAGAAGTGAAGATTGGAGGCACCAGGCTGTCAGACATTAAGGTAAAAGTGCTGCCCAGGGGCAGGGTGGGAGGTGGTGGCTTGTAATTCAGTGGAGAGGGGCTTATGGGTCTGTGGACACCACAGGGACACTTGAGCCATCATGTGGAGAGACCCTCTGGGTGCCTGTGGAGTTGTCACCACAACATTGCTCCTTCTGTTTGCTGAGGAGGCTTTCCTGCCTCCTCTTTCTCCTGCAACTTGTTTTTTCCCTGGAAGAAAAATTGCTTTTTGTGGGGTAAAACCCAAAGATACAGCTGTCTGCCCTCACTCACAGGCTCTGAGCCTTGGAGGGTGGGTCTGGGTCAGGAAGTGTTTCATGTGCACTGTGTGGTTGGGCAAAGCCACATCACCCTCCCTGAAGCCTCCCCACCTTGTTCCCTGTAGGTGAATGGTAATGACGTGGAGCTGCCCTATTTCCACCCCTCTGGGCGCCTGGAAATCTACCGGACTGACAACAGCACCGTGATGGAGTCTGAGGGGCTCCTGGCCATCAGCTACTACGACTCTGGCCTCCTGGAGATCCGCCTCTCCACCTCCTACTTCAACTGCACCGGGGGCCTCTGCGGCCTCTTCAACGACAACGCCACCGACGAGTTCTCCCTGCCCAAGGGCAAGTTCACAGACAACCTGGAGCTCTTCTTGGAGAGCTGGACCACCTTTGACGAGATCTGCAACGGCGAGTGCGGGGACCTGCTGATGGCTTGCAACAACGACTCGGAGCTGCTCAAGTCCTACAGGAGCCGCTCCAGCTGCGGCATCATCAACGACCCCACCAACAGCTCCTTCCTGGAGTGTCACAGCGTGGTCAATGTCTCAGCCTACTACAGGACGTGCCTCTTCCGCCTGTGCCAGAGTGGGGGCAACGTGTCGGAGCTGTGTGACTCGGTGGCACGCTATGCCAGTGCCTGCAAGAACGCCGACGTGGACATCGGCCAGTGGAGGAGCCACAGCTTCTGCCGTGAGTCCACCAAAGCTCTTCATCACCCAGGGTGGGGAGAAGGGAGTCTGGAACCCACCAAACCCAGGCAGATCCGTTTTTGCTGGGGATTTGTGGGCGTGCAGAGGCAGAGCAGCTTTTCATGCGGGATGCTGGAATCACAGGCAGTGGTTTCTGGTGCCAGCAGAGACAGATTTCTCAGGGAAGCGGCTTCAGAGTGGCATTTCAGGAGGCAGCACAAGTTTTATGGTGTGCTGTAGGAGCATTCCAGAGCTGCAGATGGTGTCTGGTGGAGCTGTACGCCACCACCAGAGGATAATTTGAATAACACTGGGTTTTAGCTGTCGCTGTAAACTTGCCGTGGATGGGAGAACATTCATAATTCAGAAGCAAATGTGAAAAATCCCGAGTGTGGAAGTAGATGGTGGGAAGGCTGTGCCTGTCTCTGCCTCAGAGGTTGCAGGGAGGTGTTTATTTGGGAAATAACAGGAGGAGGTGATGTTTGGCACATGGCAGGACAGGGTTGAGATGTGAGGAGGGTGATGGCTGAGGGGAGAAAGGGTTGCAAAGGGAATGGGATGAGCCAGTGGCCACGAGATGCTGTAACTGTTTCCCCTTTTCCCCTGAATCTGTCACCACCTGCTTTTTGCCTGTTCCTTACCCTGTGCTGTCAGAGCTGGGGGCTCAGGCTCTGCGTTTGCCAACCCTGCAGCTCTGTCCTGCCCGGAGAACAGCCACTTCGAGGAGTGCATGAGCTGTGTGGAGACCTGTGAGAGCCTGGCCTCGGGCCCCGTGTGCAGGGACACCTGCTCGGAGGGCTGCCAGTGTGACGAGGGCTTTGCCCTGCGCGGCACCCGCTGCATCCCTCGCCGCGAGTGCGGCTGCAACTTCGAGGGCCGGCAGCTGGCCACCAACCAGACCTTCTGGATGGACATCTCCTGCCACTTCCTGTGCTACTGCAACGGCTCCGACAACAGCGTGTACTGTGAGAACGTGTCCTGCAAGGATGACGAGTATTGCCTGGAGGAGAACGGCCTCTACTACTGCCACGTCCGCACAGATGCCTCCTGCATCATCTCAGGCTATGGGCACTACCTGACTTTTGATGGCTACTCCTTCGACTTCCAGAGCAGCTGTGAGCTGGTGCTGTGCACCACCATCTCCCGGCCCATGGTGGAGCGCTCGGACACCTTCCCAGCGTTCACAGTCACAGCCAAGAACGAGGACCGGGACACCTCTCTTGCCCTGTGGGTGAAGCAGGTCGAAGTGGAGGTTTTTAATTACCACATCGTCATCCACCGTGCCTACAAATACACTGTGCTGGTGAGTGCAAGGCCACGAGGGCTCTGATTATTTCTGCAGGTGTGACTCCCAAACTGTGGAGTAAAACCCCAGACATGAAGCCTTACGGCTTGCAAGGTTTTCTGGGAGTCAGGTCATGCTTGAGCTCATCCTAGGGTGCTGCCAGGCACAGCTTTTGGAGAGGATTTCTATTCTGGCTGCCTTGCTTTGGGTGTGGAGGAGAGGTCAGCAGGGACCTTTCTCTGGGAATGCCGAGCCACCCTCATTTGTGTCCTTCTGTGGAAGCTCCCACCACCATTCCGCCTCAGCGTGTGCCTTGTTTCCTCCCTGCAGATCAACGAAGAGCGTCTCTACCTGCCCCTGAAGCTGGGCCAGGGCAAAGTGAACATCTTTGCCTTCGGTTTCCACATCGTGGTGGAGACCGACTTTGGGCTGAAGGTGGTGTACGACTGGAAGACCTTCCTGTCTGTCACCATCCCACGGGGCTTCCAGAACCTCACCTATGGCCTCTGTGGCCGCTACAATGGCAACCCCGAGGACGACCTGGTGGCTGCAGGGGGGACACCAGCCACCAGCATTGGTGACTTTGTGCAGAGCTGGGCCAAGCGGGACGCGTTCTGCCGCGTGGGCTGCGGCGACCGCTGCCCGGCCTGCGGCAAGGTGGAAGGATTCTGGAAGCCCCAGCAGCTCTGCAGCCTCATCCCCAGCCAAAGTGGTGTCTTTGCCAAGTGCCACAGCAAGATCAACCCTGGCTTCTTCTACAAGAACTGCCTCTTCGACACCTGTGTGGATGGGGGGGCCATGCAGACAGCCTGCAGCTGGCTGCAGAACTACGCCAGCACGTGCCAGACTCAGGGCATTGCCATCACTGGCTGGAGGAACTTCACCTCATGCTGTAAGTGCCTCCAGGTCCTTCTTTTCCTGAGTTGCCAGGGAGTGGGAGGCCAATGGCCTGGCAGCAAATTCCTCCCAGGCTTGCTGGGTGAGGTGGGTGAAGTCTGGGATACTGTATTCTCTTGGAGTTGTCACAAACTGCATGTGGTACAGCAGGAGCAGGGATGGAGAAGGGGGAGCCTCAAGCTCAGAAGGGACAGGGGTGGAAAAGGGGGAGCCTCAAGCTCTGACAGGACAGGGATGGAAAATGGAAAGCCTCAAGCTCAGAAGGTGTAGGGATGGAGAAGGGAGAGCCTCAAGCTCAGAAGGGACGGGGTGGAGAATGGAAAGCCTCAAGCTCAGAAGGGACAGGGATGGAAAATGGAAAGCCTCAAGCTCAGAA
>CM031877.1:3708965-3719229 GCA_018697195.1 Certhia americana
ACAGTGAGTCCTGTATTCCCAGCCCTATGGGAACAGTGAGTCCTGTGCCCCTGACCCTAGGGGAACAGTGAGTCCTCTGCTCCTGGCTGTGGGGTCAGTGCCGAGCTCCACGTTGAGCCATTATGCCACAGGGCTTTGGGAAGGGATGTGCTGGGGGCTGTGACCTCTGCTAAGATGGGTTTCCCTGACCCTGCACAGTTTAGGAGGGGTGCAGAGAGCAGGGACCAGCTTTTCTGGGGTACACATTTTGTGCATCTCTGGCTTGGGAGCACTTTGAGCAGCAGGGATGTAGGATGGGCAGAGCACACCACAGAAGATTCCACCCCATTTCTGGTGGTGGAAAGAAGGTCCAAGGAGCCATTTGTGGTGATCTGAAGTTGTGTAATCTTCTCCTCTAGCCACCCACGACATCATTGATGCAGAGGTGACCTGCAAGGCTGCCCAAATGGAGGTGTCCATTTCAAAGTGCAAGCTGTTCCAGCTGGGCTTTGAGCGTGAGGGTGTGCGGGTCAACGACCGCCAGTGCCCCGGCATCGAAGGGGAGGACTTCATCTCCTTCCAGATCAACAACACCAAAGGCAACTGTGGCAACTTGGTGCAGGTGAGCTGGGCTATGGGGCACGCTGGGAGTGTGGGACAGTTCACTGCAGTCCAGCTCAGCTCCAGGGCTGGGGCTGGTCAGTGCAAGTGATGCTTGGGAGGTGCTTTAATGGGGGTCAAGGAGAACATAGGAAGGTTTTGTAGAGTAAGGAGCCCCACCATTCCACATCTTTCTGGCCAGAGGTGGAGGGGCAGCAAGTCCCTTGTCACACAGCTCGTTTAGAGGTGCTCATTAGGGAAGTGGGGACAGCTGGAATTAAGTACTGCCCTGTGTTCCCTCTGCAGTCCAACAGCACTCACATAGTGTACAAGAACACGGTGTGGATCGAGAGTGCCAACAACACAGGCAACATCATCACCCGGGACAGGACCATCAATGTGGAGTTTTCCTGTGCCTATGAGCTGGACATCAAGATCTCCCTGGATTCAGTCGTGAGGCCAATGCTCAGGTAGGAGCAGGGCCCATTACACAGAGGGGTGAGGCAGTTCTGGTTCTGAATCAAAGCAACAATTTGGGGGTTCAAAACCTTTCCACCAACTGAGCCAGTATTTTTGTGTCGTTGTTAGTGTGATTAACCTGACGGTGCCAACACAGGAGGGGAGCTTCACCACCAAGATGGCCCTGTACAAGAACTCATCCTACAAGCACCCATATCGGCAGGGCGAGGTGGTGCTCACCACCAGGGATGTGCTCTATGTGGGGGTCTTTGTGGTGGGGGCTGACTCCAACCACTTGATCCTGATGCTGAACAAGTGCTACGCCACCCCCTCTCGGGACAGCAATGACAAACTGCGCTACTTCATCATCGAGGGAGGGTGAGCCAACACTAGCCCCGTTGGTATTCATGGTGTCTGCTGGTGCTGGAAGGGTGGTGGAATCAGCTGGGACAAGGAATTTTGGCCAATGAGGTGGCTGATCACAATCTGGGAAGGCTGAGGAGCAGTGTTGTTAGAGCAGGAGTTAATTTGCTTGGAGCAGACATACCCAGAAGCCCTGCATGTGGCAGAGTACCAGGTGCAGAGAGAAACACTTTCCTTGTGCCAGTGATGCAGTGGGTAACACCAAATTGCAGGAGACAGGGAGATCATGGCACAGTCATTTTGGGAAGCTGGAAATGCCAGAGACACGTGACAGAGACAGGGCATGACACCCTTGTCCAGACAAGCCATGGCAGGGCCTAAGCACCCCACTGTGGGATGAGGGGCATTTTGGGGATGGGGATCCCCTTGAGGGAGGGTCCCAGTCACAGCAGGGTGGTGCTGAGCATCAGAGTTTTGCACAGGTGCCAAAACATGAAGGACAACACCATTGGCATCGAGGAGAACGGGGTGTCCCTGACATGTCGCTTCCACGTCACCGTCTTCAAGTTCATCGGGGACTACGACGAGGTTCACCTGCACTGTGCCGTCTCCCTCTGCGACTCTGAGAAATACTCCTGCAAAATCGTGAGTGGGGCGAGTGCAAAGGGAGGGGGGGCTTGATTTGAAGGGCTCTTCCAGCACGCAGAGAGCCCTGCTGATGTGGCATCAGAGAGGTGACCAGAGGTGTAGCCCTAGGGGTGAGGTGGGAGGGTTGTGTGTCCCTCTAGGAATGGAGAGGAGATGTTCTCTCATGGGCAGGTCACCTCGGGACCTCTGCTCTCTGAGCCTGATTGCAGGGTCCCTTTGGGAGCTGGGACAGCTGGAGTGGCACAGAGGGGACCTTGGCCAAGGCTGAGGGTGACAGAGGTGGTGATTATCCCCAAACAGAACTGCCCTCAGCATACGAGGATGGCCAGTGCCTTCGCTGAGGAGACCAAGGAGCAGATCCTCTCAGTGGGGCCTATCAGGAGGAAGCGTAAGCGTGGGACCCCGGGAGGGCTGGGGGGGTTTGTCTGCCACCCCAGCCTCGGGCAGCTAATGACCAGGGGTGTGGGGTGTGTGGGGACACGGCTCAGGTGTGCCCTTTTGCTGTTTGTGTCCAGGATCAGACTGGTGCGAGGACAATGGAGGCTGTGAGCAGATCTGCACGAGCCGGGCGGATGGGCCTTTGTGCAGCTGCGTGACAGGGACACTGCAAGGGGATGGCAAGAGCTGCAGGGGCAAGTACTGGGGTCGGGGTGGGCACAGCAGGGGACTGCCACCCCCAAACCGAGGGGCTGTGGGGTGAGCAGCACGGGGAAGGTGGCTGTGACATGTGGCATGTTGCAGATGGATGGGGTATGGAGGGCAGGCAGCCAGATGTGCACTGTCCCTGTCACCTGAGGGCACTGCTGACAGGTTCTGAAGAGCTGGCAGGCAGCTGCAAGGGAGGTGATGGTACCTGCATGGTCCAGGGCAGAGTAAATGCTGTGGGCAGAGTCTGGGGTGAGGTCGGGCATTTGGGTGGGCACCAGCCTGGCAGGATTTGAGGGGCATCCGGGAGGGAAGCACCCAGAATGCATGCCAGAGCCCCAGCTCACGTGGTTCTTGTTGTGTTGGCAGCTTCCAGCTCTTCAGGGGAGCACCGTGCCCGAGTGACCCTCCTGGTGGCAGCCCAGCTGTGGCTGTGCCTGCGCTCAGCTCCGCGGCACCTGACCTCGTAGGCGCGGCCCCGCCGCCCAGCCAAAAACTGTTCTCGCGGCAGCCTGAGTCTTTGTAGGGTAGGAGACAGCCCCCCCGCCATGGCCACGCTGCTGCCCACCCGGCCATGCTGCGAGGAGGCAAAGGGATGTGACCTGGAGAGAGTTGGGACGCGGACCCGGAGGTGAAGGGGACGTGCAGGCGGCACAGCGGCAAGACTGCGGAGGATGTTCGGCAGCAGCGATGTGGGACTGGGGTTTGGGGTTTTTTTTACAGCTTTCCATCATTGATGTGAACTCAAGGAGGGGGTTTGCAGCTTTTCCCTGGGCTCTCCCTTGTGGGGTGCACTGTAGGTGGCCAACACCACTGTTGGTAGTGTGGGACGGGATGGAGCACGTGTTGTCCCCTCACACGGACAGGTCTCTGTCCTTGGGAGCTGCCACCAGGGTGTTATGAGCTCAGAGGCTCAACCAGAGGTAGGTGTTGGGGCACAGGTCACAGCCAGAGCAGTGCATTGCCATCACTGGATGTTGTGACACCGTGGGACCCTGTCACCCTCTCCTCTCTGGAGCAGAGGTGGTGCTGAGGTTTGGTTCAGAGAGCCAAACTCATCCACGAGGGTCTGGAAATCTTGGCATTGCACTGTGGTGTGACAAGCTGGTGCCAATAATTGGGAAGAGGTGCTTTCTGGTGGGCAGGAACAAGAGCCAGAGGAAGGAGGGATGGAATTCCCTGCCGTGTTTGTGTGGTTGAGGGTCAGAGCAGGGCTGGGGTCTGCGGGCACAGGGCAGCATTGGGGTGCCTGGTGAAGGAGTGGGGAGCAGCCTTGGGGTGCTGGTGGTCGTGGGGGGGGCTGTCTGTGTTGGTGTCTTGTCTTGTGTTTGTACTCTGTGAAACGGCTGCGTGGGAATAAAAAGTGTTGTAATCCTTGGTAAGCACCGGGTCCTGTGTGATGGGGATGAGGATGGGGAGCAGCAGCAGGGACACCAAGGCTGCAAAGAGTCCCTGGGAGGGATGGACAGGGAGTTTTGGGGTGCCAGGCAGGGTCACACCAGAGCTGAGGGCACGGGCTGGGGCTGGAGAGTGTGTCTGACAGGTTTGCCATGGGGTGGGCTGGGATGTAGGGCAGAAGGAGCAGAGGAGATTTGGGTTCTGGTTCCCTTGCCTTACAAGAGGTGGGTAAGAGCATCTCATGGACTCTGCTCTGCTTGTTCTCTGCCTCTCTGTGCTCTCTGTGTGTTTGTCAGCTCTGAATTCTCTGCTTTACCCCTCTTTTCTCCCTGACTGCCTCTCTGCTGCCTCATTCCCTCATCTCTGTGCCTCTTTACTCTCTGTTCCCAGCCTGTGCCTCTCCTGTCTGCCTCTGCCCTCTCTGTCCTCACTCTCTGCCCTCTCTGTGCTCCTTTGCCACCCCTCTCCTGTCCTTTCTCTCTGTTCTCCCTCTCAGCTGGGTCCAGTGTCTCTCTGCCTCTCTGCTTTTGATCTCTTTGTGCCTCTTTGCCCTCTCTCTCCCCGTATCTGCTCTCTTCTCTCTCTGCCTCTGTGCCCTCTGCACCTCCCTCTTTGCTCTCCAGGTCTCCCATCTCCTCCTCCAGTCTCTCTTTGCCTCCTCCTGCCCGGGTTCACGTCTCTCCCCGTTGTTTCAGCGTTAATTAAGGAGCTGGGGAAGGGTGGCAGCAGTGTGGGTGTACCCGAGGGAGCTGGCTGAGGGCCACTCTGCACGCTGTGGGGGGACACCCCGAGGATGGAGGGGATCCCAGGGCTCTGGGGGTGCTGCAGGGTGAGCAGGTGAGTGACCAGCTCCCCTGGTGGGGAGCCCTGCCAGGGGGGTCATGGTGATGGGAATGATCCTCGGGATCTGCCAAGGGTTCCACAGAGCATCCTGAGAGCCACGGTGGGAGGAGAGCCCGACTGTGGGGATCACACTGACCAGAGACTGACCAGAGACTGACCAGAGACTGACCAGAGACTGACCAGAAACTGATCATAGACTGACCACAGCACCGACCACAGCTCCATGGGATTTAATTATCATGGAATCACACAGCAGTTTGGGTTGGAAGAGGAGGAGACCTAAAAGCTGCTCTCATCCCACCACCCTTCCATGGCAGGGACACCTTCCACTGTCCCAGGTTGCTGTCCCAACGTGACCTTGGGCACTGCCAGGGATCCAGGAGCAGCCACAGCTTCTTTGGGTACCTGTGCCAAGGCCTGCCCACCCTCCCAGGGAACAATTCCTGCCCCAAATCCCATCTAACTCTGCCAACTTTACCCCAAATCAGAGCAGACTTTTGCTGCTTGAAATCCAGACTAGTCTGTAAAACTGATCCTGGGATGTGAATCTCTCTTTGATCTTAAGCTCTTCAGGCTGTAATTTCATGTTTCAAAATCAACCTGATCACACACAGGAGCAAAATTAGCAACTGTCAGATGACCTTGGGTAAATCTAACCATGGGGGCTCAACTGGGCTGATGTAAACATGAATTCAAAGCTTTCAAATACTACAGCTGTTTTAAAAAAGAATGAAAAAAAAAAGAAAAATACCCCAAACTCTCCTTAAACTCACTATTCCAACTGCATATGTTTTCTTTTTGCAGACTTCTGGCTGGTTTAACCCAAATTTATTAAAGACTGGTCACTTACCTGTGTCTTAAACCCAAACCCTGGGTGCTGTGTGCTGTTAATGCTGTCAGTCAAATAAACTTGGTTTAAGGTTTCCAACAGTGTCGGTGTCTTTTAAACCCATCCAAAATCTGCAGCTGCAGAGGGTGAGGGTGTGGGGAGGACAGAGGGACACTGAGATTCAGCCCCAAGGGGCAGAGCTGGAGAGCTTTGAGCTGCTCCAAAGGCCCAGCAAATTCATCATCCTGAAATCAAACGGGGCACAAGAGGAGCTGCCAAGCTGGGGAGGGCCAGGAACTCTGGCAAGAAGGATTTTGTTGACTCTAAGAAACCCGAATGAGCTAAAGAAACCCCAAATTCTTCATGACTGACCTCAAGTGAGCCCCAAAAAGATGAAAAGCAACCCCGAAGTGCACTGGAGAGAGAGAGAGTTTGACCTCAAGGAACTCCAATGGCTTATGGAAACCCCAAATCTTAATTGTTGGCCACTAGTAACCCCAAAATGACCTAAATAACCCCAAAATTACATAAAGACCCCCCCAAATGACTTAAAATAACCCAAAAATGACCTAAAGTAACCCCAAAATTTTTATGGAGAGCAAGTTTGAACTATAATAACACAAATTACCTATAGTGACCCCAATAACCCATAATGACCCCAAATTTTAATTTTTGGCCTCTAGAAACTCCAAAATGACCTTAAGTAACCCCGAAAGTGACCAAAACTCAAAATTTTTAAGGAGAACGTTTGAACTCTAATAACCCCAATGACCTATAGTAACCCAAATGACCTCTGATAACCCCAAAATGACCTTGAGTGACCTCCAAACGACCTCTCCTGACCCTAAAATGACCTAAAGTAACCCCAAAATTTTTTGGAGAGAGTGAGTTTGAACTCTAGTAACCCCAATGACCTAGAGTAACCCAAATGACCTCTGATAACCCCAAAATGACCTTGAGTGACCTCCAAATGACCTCTCCTGACCCCAAAAGTGACCTAAAGTAACCCCAAAATTTTCAGGAGAGACTGAGTTTGACCTCAAGTAACCCCAATGACCTCTAGTAACCCCAAATCTTAATTAGTTTGGTCTTTCCTTAAGGCCAAACTCTATATAGGGCACTTTGGGATTAAGCTGCATCATTTTGGGGGTCACTCAAGGTCATTTTGGGGTTACTAGAGGTCAAAAAAATTGAGATTTGGGGTTACTATAGGTCATTGGGTTACTTGAGATCAAACTCAGTCTGTCCAGAATATTTTGGGGTTACTTTAGGTCATTTTTTGGGTCACAAGAGGTCATTTGGAGGTCAGTCAAGGTCATTTTGGGGTTATCAGAGGTCATTGGGGTTATTAGAGTTCAAACTCACTCGCTCAAAAAAATTTTGGGGTTACTTTAGGTCATTTTGGGGTCATGAGAGGTCATTTGGAGGTCAGTCAAGGTCATTTTGGGGTTACTCGAGGTCATTGGGGTTACTAGAGTTCAAACTCACTCTCTCCAAAAAATTTTGGGGTTACTTTAGGTCATTTTGGGGTCATGAGAGGTCATTTGGAGGTCACTCAAGGTCGTTTGGGGGTTACTACAGGTCAAAAATTAGGATTTGGGGTTACTAGAGGTCATTGGGTTACTTGAGGTCAAACTCTCTCTCTCCAGAATATTTTGGGGTCACTTTAGGTCATTTTTTGGGGTCACGAGAGGTCGTTTGGAGGTCACTCAAGGTCATTTTGGGGTTACTACAGGTCAAAACCTAAAATTTGGGGTTACTATAGGTCATTGGGTTACTTGAGGTCAAACTCAGTCTGTCCAGAATATTTTGGGGTTACTTTAGGTCTTTTTTGGGGTCATGAGAGGTCATTTGGAGGTCACTCAAGGTCATTTTGGGGTTACTTGAGGTCATTGGGGTAACTATAGGTCATTGGGGTTATTAGAGTTCAAACTTATTCTTCCAAAAATTTTGAGTTCACTTTAGATCACTTCTGGGGTTACTTTAGGTCATTTTTGGGGTCACGAGAGGTCGTTTGGAGGTCACTCAAGGTCATTTTGGGGTTACTAGAGGTCAAAACCTAAAATTTGGGGTTACTATAGGGCATTGGGTTACTTGAGGTCAAACTCACTCTCTCCAGAATATTTTGGGGTTACTTTAGGTCATTTTTTGGGTCACAAGAGGTAATTTGGAGGTCACTCAAGGTCATTTTGGGGTTACTACAGGTCAAAAATTAGGATTTGGGGTTGCTTTAGGTCACTTTGGGGTTACTATAGGTCAAAAACTAAGATTTGAAGTTACTATAGGTCATTGGGATTATTAGAGTTGAAATTTTCTCTCTCCAGGGCACTTTGGGGTTACTTTTCCTCCTTGGGGATCAATTTCTCCCTCTTTGGGGACCAGCTTTGATCACTTTCTCTCACCCATTTTGTTTTTTCCCACTGTGCCAATTTTTGGAGCTTTTACCATTTCCTTCCCCCTCTGGTTTTTTCTCTGATCCAATCTCCACTGGATCCCTGTTACCATTTGAACTAGTGTTGGTTTTTTTTTTAGGATTTACCTTTTCTGCTGCTTTGGGATTTATTTCACCCTCAGACTTTCACCCTACATTTGTGAACATCAGCAGCACCACCCCATAAAAACCCCCACATTTATCTTGGTGGAAACCACACTCGTGTCAAAGCCAATAAAATCATCTCTATGTTCTAATAAGAAGAGCAAACAAGACTGATTTAAAATAATTTTTATTGAGAAATAATCATCATTCTGTGCAACTTTTTCCCTGCTGAACCTGGTTTTTAGCTTAGAGCAAATATTTCCCCCAGCTGAGCCCAAATCCATTTTATTCTAATGGTTAAATAAAGATGATTCCAGAAGGGATGAAAGTTCTGGACAGGATTTCCTCCCCGTGCAATTATGGATTTTTTCCTCCACCATCCTGCATCTGTCCCAGCTGGATAAAAATATGCATCAAATATATGGGATATTCTGGAGCCCCAAAGATAGGAGAGGCCTGGACCTGTTGGAGAGATAATCACATAAAAACACCCTAAAATTACACCCCGAGTCCCTGCACCTGGTTTTTGGTTTATTTGTTATTCATGGGGATTTTAAAGCACTGCAGGCAGTTTAAAACAGCACAAGGTGGAATAATTTGTGCTGCCCCTTGAACTAAAGTGGCTACAGGGACTTAGTTATGATTTTTTTTTTTTTATTAAAATTCTATTTGTGAGCATGGTTAGTACAGGAATAACTACAGCTTCACCAGTGAAATTATCTTTAGGTTAAGATATATATATTTTTTTATTCAGCTGCCGTGCCAAAAAGCCCCACTGGAAATTATTTTCTCCCTTGTCTGGCTGTATTTCTGACACCAGCAGCCTGTAAATAACAAATGGGACTCAAGTTTCCTTATAAATCAGTTTTTCTGTCAAAAAATTCCAGTTTCAGTGCCTAGAACTTCAACAAAATATAATCTTCTGAACTGACTTTTATATTCTGAAGTATCCCTTAAGGTCTACTGGGAAAAACAATAAAAAAAATTGACTGCATCTTAATAAAAATAACCTTGGGGTGTGTGTGCCTACAATTTTTGCTCATGTTGGGAAAAATCCTGTGATTTTGGTGGCTGAAGCAATGTCAGAAATACAGTTTGGTGAATCCCTCCCTCCCTCCTAGATTTGCTGAAGTTGAATTTCACAAGAAAACAAAGTAACAGACCTGTCCAGCTGAAAGCAGCGCTGTGCAAGCAGGAAATTCCCGTGGATGCAGGAATTTGGGAAGAGAGATGAGGAAGAATGATGATTTGAGCAAAGCCCTTGCTGTGCTTCTCTGCTGGAGTCCCCATCCCGGGACCTGGAAAGAGGAAAAGAGATGTAATACCTGGGCAAAACTCGGGGAAAAACTCAGGGGAAAAAAAACTCAGGGGAAAAAAACTCAGGGGCAAAAACTCAGGGGAAAAAAACTCAGGGGGAAAAAAAACCTCAGAGGAAAAAAACTCAGGGGCAAAAACTCAGGGGGAAAAAAACTCAGGGGAAAAAAAAACTCAGGGGAAAAAAAACCTCATGAAATAAAAACTCAGGGAAAAAAAAAACCTCGGGGGAAAAAACTCAGGGTCAAAACTCAGGGAAAAAACGCAGGGAAAACACCCAGGAGAAAAGCTCAGGGAAAAAGCCCAGGGCAAAAGCTCGGGGGAAAAAACTCAGGGGAAAATAATCAGGGAAAAATAATCAGGGGAAAAGCTCATGGGAAAAAACTCAGGGGAATTGGAGTGGAAGAGGAGGTGGGTCTGGGGACTGAGTAAAAGCTGCTGCAGAGGAAACTGCGAGGGGGGAACAGAATAAAAACCAATAATTAAAAGAAAAAGGGTTAATAATACAATACAATAAAAAATTAAACCAATAAAAATTAAAACCAATAATTCAAAGAAAAGCTGTCAGCGAGGGTGGGGAGGCACAGGGTGTCCCTGGATCCCTTGGAAGAGCCCAAGGCCAGGCTGGACAGGGCTTGGAGCAGCCTGGG
>CM031877.1:3723080-3759630 GCA_018697195.1 Certhia americana
GGTTTACTATAGGTCCTTGCCGTTAGTTGAGGTCAACTAGTCGTCCAGATATTTTGGGGTTACTGTTAGTCATTTTTTTGGGGGACGATAGTCGTTTGGCGGTCACTCAGTCATTGGGTTTACTATGGCACACCTAAACTTTTCGGTTACTATAGGTCATTGGGTTCTTTGAGGTCAAACTCATCTCTCCAGAATATTTTGGGGTTACTTTAGGTCATTTTTTGGGTCCACGAGAGGTATTTGGAGTCACTCAAGTCATTTTGTGGGTACACAGGTCAAAAAATTAGATTTGGGGTAACTTGGTCACTTTAGGGGTTACTATATGTCAAAAGTAAGATTTTGAAAGTTACGATAGGTCACTGGGATTATAAGTGTGAAATTTTGCTCTCTCCAGGGCACTTTGGGGTTACTTTTCCTCCTTGGGATCAATTTCTCGCTCTTTGGTGACCAGCTTTGATCACTTTCGCTCACCCATTTTGTTTTTATCCCCTGTGCCAATTTTTGAGCTTTTACCATTTCCTTCCCTCTGTTTTTCTCAGGGGTGGGGGGGGGTTAATCCAATCCCACTGGATCCCTGTTACCATTTGAACTGTGTTTGGTTTTTTTTTAGGATTTACCTTTTTCTTCTTGCTTTGGGAGTTATTTTCACCCTCAGACCTTTCACCACTACATTTGTTAAACATCAGCAGCACCCACCCAATAACCCCCCACATTTATCTTGGTGAAACCACACTCGTTCAAACCAATAAAAACATCTCTATGTTCTAATCGAAGAGCAACAGACTTATTTAAAATAATTTTTATGAGAATAATCATCATTCTGTGCAACGTGTTTTTCCCTGCTGAACCTGAATTTTTAGCTTAGATATTTCCCCCATCTGAGCCCAATCCATTTTATTCTAATGTTTTTAAATAAAGGTGATTTTCCAGAAGGGATGTGAAAGTTCTGGACAGGATTTCTCCCCGTGGCAATTAGGATTTTTTCCTCCACATCCTGCATCTGGTCCAGCTGGATAACAAGATGCATCAAATATTGGGACTGTTCTGGAGCCCCAAAGATAGGATAGGCCTGGCCTGTTTTGGCGAATAATCACAGAAAACACCCTAAATTACACCCCGGAGTCCCCTGCACTGGTTTTTGGTTTTTTGTTTATCATGGGATTTAAAGCACTGCAGGCAGTGTAAAACAGCACAATGGTGATAATTTTGTGCTGCCCCCTGAACTAAGTGGCTACAGGGACTATTATGATTTTTTTTTTGATTAAAATGTCTATTTGTGAGCATGGTTAGTAAAGAAATAACTACCGCTCACCATAAATTATATTTAGGTTAAGAATATATATACTTTTTTTATTCATCGCCTTGCAAAAAGCCCTACAAAAAAAAACACTGGAAATTATTTTCTCCCTTGTCTGTTCTGTATTTCTGACCGCAGCAGCCTTACAATAACAAATCGGGAACTCAAGGTTTTTCCTTTAAATCATTTTTCGGTCAAACATTCATTTCAGTGCCTAGAACGTCGACAAAATAATAATCTTCTAACTGACTTTATATTCTGAAAGTAGCCCTTAAGGTCCTACTGGAAACATAAAAAAAATTGCCTGCATCTTAATAAAAATAACCTTGGGGTGTGTGGCCTACATTTTTGCTCATGTTGGGAAACATCCTGTGATTTTCGGTGCTGAAGCAATGTCCCGAACTACAGTTTGGTGAATCCCTCCCTCCTCCAATTTGCTGAAGTTGAAGTTCACAAGAAAACAAAGTAACAACCTTCCCAGCTGAAAGCAAGCGCTGTGCAAGCAGGAATTCCGTGGAATGCCAGGAATTTGAAGAACGAGATGAGGAAGAATATGATTTGAGCAAAGCCCTTGCTGTGCTTCTCTTCTGGAGTCCCCATCCCGGGACCTGGAAAGAGGAAAAGATGATGTTAAGACCTGGGCAAAACTCCGGGGAAAAACTCAGGGGAAAAAAAACTCAGGGACAACTCAGGGAAAAACAAAACTCGGTGGGAAAAACCTCAGGAAAAACGCGGGAAAACACCCAGGAGAAAATCTCGGGGGGAAAAATTCAGGTGAAAAGAAATCAGGAAAGCTCATGGGCACAAAGCTCAGGGAAAAATTCATGGGGAAAAATTCAGTGGAAGCGAGGGAAAAAGCTCAGTGAAAAAGCTCAGGGTAAAAAGCTCAGTGGAAACACCCAGAGAAAAGCTCTGGGGAAAAAGCCCAGGGCACAGCTCCGGGGAAAACTTCATGGAAAACATCAGGTAAAATATCAGGGGAAAAAACTCGGAGATTGGAGTTAAGATATGTGGTCTGGGGACTGAGTAAAAGCTGCTCAAGACACTGCGAGTGGGAAACAGAATAAAACTCATAATTAAAGAAAAAGGTTAATAATCAATCAATAAAAATTAACCAATAAAAATTAAAACCATAATTCAAAGAAAAGCTTCAGCGAGGGTGTGTAGCACAGGTGTCCCCTGGATCCCTGGAAGAGCCCAAGCCAGTCTGGACAGGGCTTGTGAGCAGCCGTGGGGCAGCACAACAGAGCTCCTGTCCTGGAAGGGTGCGGCAGACGGTCCTCAAGGGCCTTCCCAACACCATTACATCAGGATGTCGCCATCGGCACCGAGGGGACAGCAGGGAGGGACTTGGAGCGGGCTGAGTTCCAGCTCCGGCAGCGTTCGGAGAGAGCAGGAGGGGGAGAGAGGGAGAGAAACGGAGGGAGAGGGAGAGAACCGGGGGAGGAGTTAGAGAAAGGAGGGGAAACGTGAGGGAAAGGAGGGAGATTGAGTGAAAGGATGTAGATGGGGAGGTAAAGGAGGGAGAGTGGGGGTAGAGAGCAGAGGGAGAGGGTAGGGGAAAGGATGGAGAGGGGAGGGAACTGAGGGTAGAGGGCGAGAAAGGAGGTAGAGGGGAGGGAAAGGAGGGAGAGGTGAGAGAAAGGGGAAAGGGGAGAGAAAGAGGGAGAGGGGGAGGGAAAGGAGGGTGAGGGGAGGAAAGGAGGGAAAGGGAGAGAAAGGAGGGAACGGGAGAGAAGGAGTTGAGAGGGGAGGGAAAGTGAGGGAGAAGGAGAGGGGAGAGAAAGGAGGGAGAGGGAGAGAAAGGAGGGAGGGGGATAGAACGGAGGGACGAGGAGGGAAAGGAGGTAAGGGGAGAGAACTGATGGGAGAGGGGATGGAACGGAGGGAGAGGGAGAAACGGAGGGAACGGGGAGGGAAGGAGAGAGTGGATGGAAAGGATGGAGAGGAGGAAGGAGGGAGGGGAGGGAAAGGAGGGAGAGGGGAGAGAACGGAAGAGAGAGGGGAGGGAAAGGAGGGAGAGGGAGAGAAACGAAGAAGGCACCAGGGGGGAACGGAGGGGCAAGAGGACCGAAAGGACCGGAGAAGGACCAGGGGGGGCCAGAGGGGGCGGGCGTGGACCAGGGAGGACCGGAAGGCCGTAGGGAGCGAGGAGGGACCGGGAGGGACCGTGGAGGGATCGCGACTCCTGCACGCCCGCTCAGGCCGCCCCCCTTTTGGCGCACGCCCAACCCCAGGCCACACCCCCGTCCTGTCCCAGCCTATGACTACCCCCACCCTTTGGCCACGCCCCCTTCGTGCCCGCTGACGTCACTCGCCGAGGTGGCGCGAGCTCTTCCTCCGTGACGTCACGTTGCGCTACCTTGCGCCCCGCCCCGCGCGTCTCCGGGTACCGCCGGCAGGTAACGGATACGGGCAGTGGGTCCGGGGGGGTGTTCCCCTGGATTGGGATCCCCGGATTTGGGGGGACACGGCCGGCAGGGCCCCCGCTGCCCGCTGCGCTCCCCGCGAGCCTCGCCCTCCGCTTTCCAGCAACCCCGAGGTCGCGTCCCCGCCGCTGCCGTGGTGTCACCTGCGCTTCCGCGACACAGTGCCCCCCCCTTGACACCCACCCTGCCCGTGACCCGCCGAGGATTGGCGTTGTCCCCCCGGGAATCGCCCCGCAAGCACGGAAGTGACCCGGCTGCCCCAAAAGGGTTTTGCACCCCAGCCCCCACTCCCGCCTGTCACCCACAGCCCGCTGCCCCTGTCACGAGTGTCCCTCCACCGTAATAGGCAGTCCCCCCACTTGTGCCGTCCCCTTCCATGCTTCACACCCACATCCTGCATGTCTCAGTATTGTCCTTCCCATCCCAGCTGAGGTGATCCCGACAGACGACAGCATCCAATCCTGCACCCGATTTCCCGTTCCCCTAACGGGCACAGGGACCACCTTTGAGAGTCCAGCAACTCTTTTTCCTGCGGAAGCCCCATGGATCTGGTCCCTGGAGCTGCGACCGGCACCTAGCTTGACACCCTACTTTCCCGGCGGGGTGGCCCGAGGGTGAGCCCTGCGCCAGCCCTCACCTTTTTGTCCATCACCACCTGGGGGCCCTCGCCCTCTACCTGCTCTCGGCACCCTCACTACTACTTCATCTTCGCCCACGAGCTCAAAAACATCCCCACTTCCTGAGGTGGGTGCGGACTCCTCACCCTGCATGGCAGTGTCCCCCCTCGCTGTGTCCTCTCGTCATTCCCAGTGTCAACCTGCAATGTGGCACAGGCTGTCACATCCACCCCTCTCAGCCTGTTCTTTGCCCTTCATCGTCCCTACCAGCAGCACGTGCCACACCACTAAACCCAGCACCCACGTGAGCCCTGCCCTGCCCCATCACGCCGGGAACCGTGACACGTTGGTGGACAATCCCCATATGACAACCACCCTGTGTCCCACACATGGGTACAATTCCACCAAGGGGTGGCCGAGATGCCATCCCCTTCCAGCCTTATGAGGACATCAGGGCGCCTCCCTTCCCTGGACCCCTCTTGAAATACCCGACGAGCCAGTTGAGCCAAGGGATGTCCCCCTTTGTCCCGACCCCTCTTGTCAGAACCCCACAGAGCAGGTGAGCCACGGATGTCCCCTGTGGCCCCTGAACCCCGCTTGTCACCCCCCCACAGACCCATGTGAGCCAAGGGATTCCCCTGTGCCCCTGACCCCTCTTGTCACACCCCCAAATACCCAGGTTGAGCCAAGGGATGTCCCCTGTGCCCCTTACCCCTCTTGTCACACCCCACAAGCCAGGTGATCCAGGGATGTTCCCCGGTGCCCCTGACCCCTCTGTCACACCCCACAGAGCCAGGGTGGCCAAGGATGAGGGCGGGGAGGGGGTGTGGGGTGGTTGGGGTTGGGAGGTGTGGGGGGGGATGGGGGGGAGGGGGGGGGAGGGGAGAGGGGGGGGCGGTGGATTGGGGGGGGGGGGCGGGGGTGGGGGTTGGGGTTGTGGGAGGTGGTGGGGGAATGGGTGGGAGCGGTGATGATTTGTTTGGGGGGGGGGTGATGTGGGGGGGGTGGGTGGAAGCGGGATTGGGTAGTGGGGTTGGTGAAGGGGGAATGTGGGTGGGGAATGGGGGGGGGGGGGTGGGTGGGGGGGGGGGGGAGGGGGGTGTGGGAGGGGGGGGGGGGCGTGGTGGGGGAGGTTAGGGGCGTTTAGGGGGGGGTGGTGGTGGGCGGGGGGTGGGGGGGGGGTGGTGGGTGAGGTGGGGGGTGGGGTGGGGGGTGGGGGGATGGGGAGGGGGTTCGATGGGGGCGGGGGGCGTGGCGGGGGGGGGGGGGTGGTGGTTGCCGGGGGGTGGGGTTGGGCCTGTGGGGGTTAGTGTGGTCAGGATGGGGGGTTGTGGGTGGGGGTGTGTTTGTGGGTGTGGGTGGTTGTGCGGATGGGGTGGGAGGGGGGAGTGGGGGGGGGGGGGTGGTGGGGGGGGGGGGGGTTGAGTGGGGAGGCTGGGTGGTCACTGGGGGTGCCGTTCAGGGTAATTGGGTCCGGGGGGTGGGGGGGGTGGGGTGGGGTGGGGATGGAGGGTGAGGGGGGGGGGTGGTGGGGGGGGGTGGGGGTAATGGGCAGGTGGGTGGGGGGGGGGTGGGGGGGGGGGAGGGGGATGGGTTGGTGGGGTGATGGTGAGAGGTGGGAATAGGGGTGTGGGGGGGTAGGGGGGGGGGTGGGGGTGGGGGGCGGGTGAGTTGGGTGGGGCGGGGGTGAGTAGGTTGGTGAGTGGAGGTGGGGTGGGATGGGTTGTATGGTGGGGTGGAGGTGGTTGGGGGGTGTAGGGGGGATTGGTGTGATGTCCCCTGGGCCCCTGACCCCTCTTGTCACCCCACAGAACCAGGTGAGCCGGGAGATCACCTATGCCCTTCGCTCCCTGCCCTGGATCAGTGTCCCCACTGTCGCCCTGTTCTTCGCCGAGGTGCGGGGCTACAGCAAGCTCTATGACAACATCGAGGACTCCCCGTATGGTGAGTGACCTCCCTGCACCCCCTGCCACAGCAGTGTCCTCTCCCCACCTGGGTCACCTCCCTCAGCCCCCATTTCTCCCAATGACTACCCTAAGAAATCCTTCTGGGTACCTCCAGAAGGCTGCCAGCCAAAAACCAGGTTCTGTCAGCCAAAAACCCCAAATTCTCTTTAGTGGAGGCACTCACTCAGGGTCATGTCCCTCTGCCTGACACGCTCCTCCCTGCACAAAAGAGATCCTTCTCTTTCCTGGGCACAGCTCCCAGTGAAACAGCACCTGACTCACTTTCCCTGAGTCACAGGGGACAGCCCGATGCTCTCACCTCCATGGGGCAGACCCTGACATGAGTCAGACGTGTGTCCCACCATGAGGACCATTGTGGAGACCCTCACAGCCTCCTGATGCCCACCTGTGCCACCTCTAACAACCCTGTCCCCCCCCAGGCTGGTCTGGTGTCTTCCTCAGCATGCTGTCCTTCCTCTTCTTCACTGACATGGGCATCTACTGGATACACCGTGGTCTCCACCACAAGCTGTTCTATAAGGTATGGGACAGGATGGGGGGCTTTGGACAAGAGTCCTTGTCCTGCTCTGGTGACATTTCCAAGCTGCTCCTCCCAGGGAATGCATGCTCGGGTGGGAATGGCTGAACAAGGCGTTGCCGTGTGATGGGAGCTGAGAAGGCACAAATCCATGAGCTTTAGGGCACGTCCCCCTCTCAGTTTGGGGTGGTGATGGCCCAAACAGCATCTCCTAGGGCCATGAATCTGGCTGGGGGACCCTCTAAAAGAGCCCACCCCGACTGACAGCCCCCTGTCCCCGCAGCGCTTCCACAAGCCGCACCACCTGTGGAAGATCGCCACGCCCTTCGCCAGCCACGCCTTCCACCCCGTGGATGGCTTCATGCAGAGCCTGCCCTACCACGTGTACCCCTTCCTGTTCCCCCTGCACAAAGTCACCTACCTGGGCCTCTACATCTTCGTCAACGTCTGGACCATCTCCATCCACGACGGCGATTACCGCGTGCCGCGGCTGCTGCGGCACATCATCAACGGCTCCGCGCACCACACCGACCACCACCTGTACTTCGACTACAACTACGGGCAGTATTTCACCCTCTGGGACAAGATTGGTGGTTCCTACAAGAGCCCCACGTCCTTCGAGGGCAAAGGCCCCCACGATTACTTGCGCAAGCTCCGAGAGAAGGACCCGGGAGCGTCCAATGGCATCGTGGCCTCCAAAAACCACCCGGCAGCATCCAATGGCAAAGTGGCCTCCAAGACTGAGTAGGCTTCCTCCAAGTGTGTCCCTTCTCTGGCTGGATCTTGTCCCATTCCTCACCAGCCACCCAAGACTGTTTTCCAGGGACAAAGAGCCCCTCTCCCTGATGACGTGACCAGCGTGGGGTGATTTTTGGTGAGCATCCGACCTGCCCCGGTCCCGAAACGGCAGAGTCCAGCCTTGCTCCACACCACAGATCTGCCCTGCTTTTCCTACTTCTTCCCCTCCCAGCTCCCTTTGGATCTCTGCTAAGGTCCCTGCGCTGCTTTAGTGCTGTGCTGATGCTTTACCAGAAGAATAACATGGCACAAATTAACAGTAACGTGGCACAAATTAACGTCACTCGCGGCAGGGTTTTTGTTCCACTGCTGCGCCCCTTTCTTGAATTCATTGTTCCCATCATGGTGTCGATCAGGATGAGCTGTATTTTGGAAATAACCCTACCTTTTGGAGGTGGTGTGGCTTCTTCTGATGGCTCCCTTGGTGGGGACTTCTTGCACTCAACCTCCTTCCTGTTGCCCGGGGATGTCCCATGGAAACATCGTGCCTGTAGGACAGAGGTGTGCTTTGAATCTTGTGGGTCCCTCGAGAAGACTGAGGGGGAAGGGAGGAGGGACAGACTCCCAGATGTGAGGGGCAGGGGCTGCTCCTCACTCAAGAGTTTGTGGCCAGCTTCCCCCCTGAAGGGCCTGTGTGTTTCCTGCTGAAATCTGGTGTGTTCACCCCACCTTTGGGGTTAAATCAATCAATAAATCTCAATTGCCAACTTGGCTGCTGTTTGGTCCCTTCTCCCTGGCTCATGTGACATCCCCTGGTGCAGCCTGTTTCTGCCCTGCAGCACCCTTGAGGGGCTTGTCACAGACCCATGCTGTGCTGGCAGCAAATTTGGGCCAAAACAGCAGAAAATGGGCAAAATACAGAGGGGTCAGAGCCACCTCCAGTGCCCTGAACCTCCTTAGGTGTAACCACGTCCCTGCACAGTGTCACTTGTGCTCTCCCATTCCCTGGTCCCCCAGTTTCACCAGTCACTGGAGCTCAGCTGTCCTTGCTGTGCCCTTTGTGTCCCTTGCTGTGGTGACAGCCCCTCTGCTCCTCACCCAGTCTCAGCTGTCCCCAGGCCACACCAGCACACCCGTGGCACCTGGTGAGCACAAGGGACACCTGTCCCATGTCCTGGCAGCGTGGTCACGCTCTGCTTGCACCTTTCCACCTGCCCATCCCAATTTGCTCTGCCCACCTGCACAGGACCCCTGCCCTCTGTTTGCTGATTAACCTGGGGGCTGGAGCACTGCCTAGGGTCGAGGCACAGCCCAGATCAAACACGGTGACAACATCACAGACCTTGGCCAGCCTGATTCCCAACCCTCATGAGACCTTAGGGAGAAGCCCCAGACTTCTCATCACCCCATCCTTCCACCTTAGCTGAGCCTGGGCACCCCATCCTGGCAGTGATCCTCAGCAGCTGGGTCCTTGAAGGGCAGTAAAGTCCTAGGATGAAATTCCATCACTCCAGGTGCCCAATTCACCCTCCCCCGGCCCTTCTGCCGGACACCTGGCGTTCCAGGGATGGATCTGGAGCACCTGGGTGCGGGGAGAGCTGTCCTGCCGGTCACACACACCGTGCCAAGGCTGCCGGCACAGGACACGTCCCCCTCGGTGGCCTTGGGGCACTAGCACGGAGAGCAGCAGCTCTGGCTCTGGTCCCCTGATGCTGCTGTTGCCACAAGATGGGGATGTTGCTCACTACAGCCATCGCTGGAGCTGCACCTGCGTGGATTCCTTTCCTCCTCCTCCTCCTCCTCCTCCTCGTTCCCCCAGCGTGGGGCAGGAGCGGCACACGCAGGGTGTCCCTGCTCCAGTCCCATGACCCCATTCCTCAAGCTTTTCCTGACATCAGAGCCTTCCCTGCCGATTTATCTGCAATAGCTCCCCTGTCCCACCCCACACAGAATATTTCCTTCCCTCCTTTCACCCCCACACGATGCTCTGCCACCCATCGGGGCAGTGCACCTTTGTACCAGGCACTGAACACCCCCCTCAGCACACACAGAGTGACCCGTGGTGTGTGAATACAACAACTGACACAGCCCTGAGCCCTGCAGGAAACCCTACAGCCATCATCCTCCTCTGAGGAAGGCTCAATGCCATGGGTAGGGTGCTGTCTTTGCCTCCTGGCACCCCTGTTTTGCTCCCTGATTCAACTCCAGCAACAAGCAATGGTTCCTTTAAGCTGCTTTACTCACTCAGTGAGGCTTTGTGGGGAACGGCTGTTGCAGCCCCTCAGTGCCCCAAAGCCTCTGGGACCTCTAAAGCTGAGACAGGGAAAAGTCTCAAGGAAGAGGGGAAGGAAAACCAGGGGGCCAGGGGCTACTCACCTTGCTCTTGGAGTTCACAGCTTTTGCTGCTGATGAAATCCAGATGGACCTTAAAATAAACTCTGCACTGTTCCCCTCTCCCCTTTACGTCTCTTTTCAAGAAACAAAAAATACCTTGGCAAGGGAAACGTGTGTTTCCCTGCACAAAGAAAGAGCCATTCATCTGTGAGCATTTACCAGGGCTGGGGTCACCCAAGAGCTCCTGGCTAAAGCTCTCTCCCTGTGCCCACTACAGGGAGCTCACAGCAGGACAGGGACTCTTCTTGCACCTTGCAGGGCTGGAAGAGAGACAGCAAACCCCACAAACACCATTTTCCTCCATTTAGCACCTCAGCAAAGGCAGTTCTTCATTCCCTCCTATTTCTTATTTTATTCCTCATCTCCAGGTCCTTTTTGAGTCTTTTCTCATCTGGCCCAGAGAGCAACTGGCTGCAGGGATTCCCACACAACAAAAGTCCCTCACTGACTCTGCCCATACCCACGGTGACCTCCTGTCCTCCAGGGGGACATTACTCTGAGTCAAGACCTCTAAAAGCTGTATTAGGAGGGTTTATAATTGCATTCACCCGATAATTGAAATACACTAACTGGGTTTCTAGGTGAAAGCCCCTCGGGGAAAGCTCTGGACAACATTCCTGCTGTGAAGGCAGGTGGAATAAGGGGGAGCAAGACTGCCTCAGGGCTGTCCATGGGATTTATAGGCTCCCAATTCCTTCACTGCTGGGCCACATCCATTTTCTTTGATGGAATGGTGCACAGGAGGCAGAGGGGTTGAAAGCCATCATTGTGTTCTCAGTGCCTCGGAGACACAAGAGGCATTTCTTAGCAGCAAGATCATGCTTAAAACCCCACCTCTGGCTTAGAGAGACAAGTTGGGGGTGAGCAACAGGCACAGCTCAACTTCCTGTCATCTCTCAGTGTCATTTGAATCTCCTGCCTCAAAGCCTTGCTCCCCCTTCCCACCCTGCTCTGTGACACCCAGGAGCCCCTGTGAGCAGGGGTGGGACAAATTGCTTTCTGAAAGAGATGCACAGTGCCCAGGGGAGCAGCACCAGGGGCATCCTCACACCTGGAAGAATCCTCACACTCTGTGAGCTGCCCCAATAAATCAGAGTTGTGGCCACTGGCATCGGTCCTGTGCTGTCCCTGCACAACCAACCAAGCATCATTTCCTGCACTTCGGTGCGTTAGGGACATGTTACCTATGCCAAGTGTTCTATGGGAAGCACACGGGCTCTGGCACAGCTCAAACCCACCTGCCATGGGTGGGAGAGGTGGCAGAAGGCCTGGAGAGACCCTGAGGGTCTCTGGCTTCCCTCTCCCACCACGTTTTGCTCACCTTCCCAACCCTGCCCAGGTAAAAAGATGGCAGAAATTAAGATTAAAACCTCTGAGGGCTGCCAGAAACATACCAGGGGGAAGTCTGTCACAAAACCTGTGAAATCATTTGCACCTTTTCCTCTTAACATCCATCCATCCCTTCACCTTCTCATTCAGGAGCAGACTCAGCTCTTCATCACACTCAGCAGCAAGGACTACGGTTTTATGGTTCCCACCACTGTGATTCTATCAAACCTCAGCCTGGACAACTCTGCCACTTCCCCCTAGTCCTGGGGTGTTTTAGGCTCACCTCTCAGGCTGAGGGACACACCTGCAAGATACAAGCAGGAGGAAAAATGTGGCTTGGCATTTTTGGGAAAAGCCTCACTCATTCCCCAAAGAGGAGCAGCTGCAATGCTTTATTTGAGTTTGTTTTAATAGAATCCCAGAATGGTTTGAGTTGGAAAGGACCTTAAAGCTCATCCAGTTCCACCCCCTGCCATGGGCTGGGACACCTCCCACTATCCCAGGTTGCTCCAAGGCCCATCCAACTCAGCCTTGGACAATTCCAGGGATCTAGGGGCAACTACAGCTTCTCTGGGCACCTTGTGCCAGGGCCTGCCCACCCTCCCAGGGAGGAATTTCTACCTAGCATCCAATCTAACCCTACTCTTTTCCAGTTTGAAGCCATTCCCCTTTGCCCTGTCACTCCACACCCTCCTAAACACCTTCATTTACTTCAACACAGTTTCCTTCCGTTCACTCCCGCTCCCTTCAACTTGATTTCTGGCCGCTTCATTTCCCTTTACTCCATTTCGCAGAAATTAACTTGAACCTATTATTTCACTCCATCTCCACGGACACCCGAGCCTTCTCCAGAGAGGGAGGAAAAGAAGACGAGGAGAAAGAGCAGGGGAAAGAAGAGGGAGAGGAGACGCGGGGAGGGGGCCTGAGCTTTTAGCCCATTTCACAGAAATTAACCAGAACTTATTCCACTCCACCTCATCGGGCGCCAGAGCATCCTCCGCAGAGGCGGAAAAAAAAAAGACGGAGAGGGCGGAAAAGAGGAAGAGGGAGGAAAAGAGGAAGGAAAAGGGATAGAGGAGAAGAGGGGAGGGGGCCCGAGCATCCGTGCCCGGGGGGGAGCGGCGGGGGGGGCGGCAGAGGCAGCGCTGCCCATGCACATTCTCTCCGGGCGGCGGCGCGGCTGCCGCTCCTCCCGGCCCCGCTCCGCTCCGCTCCGCCCGGCCCTGGCGGCTCGAACATGGCGACACGGAGCTCTGGCGGGGCCGGCCGTGCCTCTCCGCTGCCCGGCCGGCTGCTGCCGCTCCTGCCGCTCCTGCTGTTGCCGCTGGTCGCGGCCGCCCGCTCGCCGCTGCTGCTGCTCCGCTCCCCGCCGGCCCCCGCCGCCCCCGCAGAGCCCCCGCGGGGCCGCCGCGCCGCTCCCGAGCCCATCCAGGTGTACGGACAGGTGAGCCCCTGGGGAAGAGGGGGAGGAACACCCGCGGCTCGGCCCCCCCTCCGCTCTCCATCCATCGCTACATCCCTGCGCGGGGGTCGCGGCGCGTCCCGCCTGGGGAAGGAGGGAAGGAAGGGTCGGTGCGGGGGTTCGCGGCTCTGGGGAGAGCAGCGCGGATCCAGGCGCTGCTGGCGGCTGCCCTCGGCTCTGCCGGCATCCCTCCTTCCCCCCCGGAGCCGGCTCGCCGCGGTCACGTTCGCGGTGGTACTCGCTCCCGGTGAGATGCGCTCCCGCAGGGAGCAGCCAAGGGCAAGCGGCGGGGAGCGGGGCCGGGCATCCCCCGCTGCTGGGGAGCCGGGAAGGGACGGAGATTCCCTGCGGGCAGCGGCATCTCCAGGGATGCTCGCGGTGAGCATCGCCGCGCTCGGGAGCCGGGCAGGGGGAGGAAGACATGGCTATTTGGGAGGCACCGTGTCCTTCCCCGTCAGAAAGGCTCCTTGCGTGTCTAAGGCACCCTGCACCGATCCTTGGAAAAGAAGGGGAGCGGAGTTGCTCGTGGCAGAAAGACACAGAAACTGCTATTTCTGAAAGTATCCCTGCTCGGGCTCGATTCACTGGCAAGTTTTGGTGCCAGCATCATGAAGGCTCCCCCTCACCCCTTCTTTTGCATCTCTTTTGGGTGGTGATGACAAATTACACTTGCACTTACGGCTGGGGAGAGCTTCAGCCTTTTAAAGGTTCTGCTTTGCTTTTGATGTACACACATGCTGTCTACACTTTGCTGCCCTACTTGATCCTCCTTGCTGACACTGCTTGTGTCCCCATCACGTGCCCAAAAGGCTGATGGGGAGGACCAGCCCACGGAGGGACACGGCACACTTGAGGAGAGGCTTTGAGCCTTCAGTGACATCTGCCTTTTCCTCCTTGGATAGTGTTTTCCCCACGGGTGCTCCCCAATTTCCCTTTTTTTGCTACTTGTAGGATGAGATGGAGCTGGTCACGAGGCAGGGCTGGCCCTGGAGCTGCTGGAGGGGCACATGCAGGGCTGGTGCTGCTCCTAAAGCCCTTCTGTTCCCTTGTTTAGGGAAAAGCTGTTCCTCCTCCCCTTGAAAATCTGCTTCGCCTCCTCTACCTCCTCAGCGTTCGGCTGTTTTTAGCATAACACAGCTACCCCATTTTAGAAGAAAACATGACACTTGTCTCTCATCCACGGCAAGGCATTGGTGGCACTTTCCCTTCTGTCTCCCTGTGCCTTCCCTGCAGCCCACCTGCCCCGGCAGAGAGCTGCTCTGGCAGGAATGTCCCTGTCCCCTGCACACGGAGCTGCAGATCCAGGAGGATGCAGTAACCCTGTCACTGTCCAGGACAGGGCTAATAGGAAGCAGTGGGAATTTGACAGTTTGCCACTGTTTGGGCTTTTCTAATTGCCTCAAGCTTCCAGAGGGGATTTGCCTGGGGCATGGAGTTGCTCTCATTGGCAGCAGAGCACCCATCCTTTCCTCTTCTTTGGGGCAGCACACGGAGATTTTACAGCCCAGGTGTGTCACCCGGAAGAGTTTGCTCGGCACTAAACAACATTTCTGAGTTCTCCCAAGCGCTTTAAATCAGGGATCTGCTTTAATAAAAGGGACAAGAGGGTCCTAGGCTGTGTTACAGATCCGACCACACAAGTTCCTAATGCCTGGGAAGCCAGAAAAGCTGTGCAGCACCGAGCTCAGGGGTCTCGTGCCTGGTCACAAGCACCCAACAGTCCCCGTGACCTCCCTCCCCCAGCTCTCTGGCACTCCAGCACCAGCAGAAAATCGTGCAGTCAAAGCACTCCTCTCTCAGGGCCATCAGCATAAGGGGCAGTGCTTGGAGCGAGCATCCTTGTGCCGTGTCACTGCAGTCCCTTATCTGGGACACATCCTGCTCCCGTGCCTTTGGCAGGTCACTCGGCCATATGCTACGTGCTGGCCCGTGCCCCAAAACTCCCTGTCCTTCCCTGGCTCTCTGCTGTGGTCCTGAAAACAGGCTGGTGGGACAGCTGAGAGCCCAGGCTCAGCTCAGGGGCGGGGGAAAGCGGGGTGTGCTGCTGGTGTGGGTGATGTCATCAGGGCAGCAGAGGGAGGGAAGCATCGTTCTGTCTGGAACCGAGCAGGGGAAGAACATCCAAACTCTTTGTAGCTCCTCGGGAGCCAAACACAGCTTACTCAGCACCGTCAGGAACAGGCTCAGAGCCCTCTTGCCTTGGATACCAAAGCACAGGATGTTACTTGGATTTTTCATCTGGACCCTCACTGCTGACCACATCCTTGCTGGGCAGGCTGCAGCAAAACTTCCCAGGAACATCACCAAATAACAGGACCAGCAACCTAATCCCTTTTGAGGCTTTTCCTTGTTTTTTCTGACTCTGAAGCAGCAGCAGTCAGGAGACCAAATGCTCAACTCTGGAGTCTGTCAGCTCCGAGACAGAGCAGGTTTTGTTCCCTTGCACAGCCCTCACCTCTGTGGGATTGTTGGTGTGGGTTACAATGGCCAGACTTTGAAACAGCCACTGACATGAGACAGGACTTTTCTAGGATGCCACTGGCAGCAGAGATACATGCCCAGGGCAAGGAAACTTCACCCCCAGGGCCAGCAGTGGCACCTCACCCTGCCCTCCAGCTCCTGACACAAGTCCCTGGCCACCAGCACAGTGGCTGGTCTGCCACCCACCCTCCTGTCCCCTCACAACCTTTGTGCTCCTGCCTACACATCCCTGCACAGACCTGGAAACAGGGCCTGGCTCCAGGATTTTCCATTTCCATGGAACCTCCTCACCATCCCACATAAATCCTGGCTGCTGGGTGCGAACCAGCCACGAACCACAGGGACTGAAACAAAAAAAGGGAGTGGATGAAATATATTGTGCCCGGTAGCTGGGGGAATGAGGACTGGGCTGAAGAAGAGCCCCTGTGGCTGCCTGTGTGTGTGCTGGGCTGAAGGGTCACCATGGGATGGGTGTGCAGCCACTGTCGTGTCATGGCTGTGGCACACAGAGAGAAAAAATGCTGGGGCAGGAGCCCAGATTGGGTCTGCTGGTCCCGAGGGGGAGAGGGGAGTTATGAGAGCGTTTACACTGCTAAGATATACCTAACCTGTACCTGCAGATATCCCTGCCCCTTCTTTGGAAAGGGTTTATTTAAAGCCACCCCCTAAAGCACACAGCTCATAAGAAATCTTTGCCTTAAACCACGCTGGGACAAAAGACATCTTCTCTGAGTGCTGGTGGCTGCTGTGGCAGCCACTTCCCCTCTCTGCTGTCACTGCAAGGCTTGAGCCTCTCCCTGTGCTCATTACCTGCATGTGACTGTCACCTCTGTTCCTCCCTCTCTCCTGCACCAGTGTCAGTGCCTGCCCTAACATCATTTTTCTCTTCCCCTTCTGGGGGGAACTATTTCATTGCTCCCAACCTTCCTGTTTTGTGATGATAACCCATCCTGCCTTTGACAAAAAGCGCTGAGTTTTCATCATTTCCAGGCCATTTACCTCTTATCAGCTCACCAGTTGACCTTGACCCTGCCCACCCCTCTGCTCTGATGGAGACCCCAGATAACCTCCTCTGAGAAGGTGCAAACCTGGCAGAGAGCTTTGCTCCTCCCAGGGGAGACAGAGGTTTCTCTGCAGGGTGAATGCCATCCAGCCCTGGGAGTGCAGACATCAGTCACGCCGCATCCCAACTGAGCCGTACTTAATTTTGACCTACTTTGCCAGCCTGGCAGAGCCTTCCCAGATCAGACTTTAACCTTCTGGAGGTGTCCTGGGTGGTGACATCATGTCCCAGCTGCATCCTTTTCCTCCTCCTTTGTGTTAGCAGGTCTCCTTCCCCATTGCTGGGTCTTTCATGGTCACCCTGAGGAGATTTCCCTACTCCTGGCATTTGCTGTTTGCCAGAGCTTGATCCCCAGAAGCCACACAATTCCTGCTCCTGGCACCGTGGTGGCAGGGAGAGGTATTTGTGTTTTTATCCATTGTTTATCCCCTCCAGCAGATTCCTCACAGATCCTGCGGGCGCTGTGGTGTCCCAAGGGCATCACTCAAGCTTTCCAGAGCTGCAATGACAAGCTCATGGCACACTTTGGACCTCTCCTGCAGCCTCCCTCCTTTGTTATGGGGGAGTGAATTTCATCAGCGCTTCCCAAATCTGCTGGGGAAGCCTCCATTCCCATCACATCCCTGCCCCTCTATCAATTTAGGAGAGCCCAGAGGTTGTTTCTAGGGTTGTTTCTGGATTCCTGCCCTAACCCCAATCTCCCTACTCCCCTACTTTTCCGTTCTCCTGGAAACAACAGCTCAGGGAGAGCTCTCTTGGTGGTGGCAGAGAGAAAACAGCCCTGCGAGCGGATGATTTCAGTATTAACTAAATTAACACGGGGCCTGGCACTCTCCAAAATGAGTCACCCGTGTTTCATATCAATGATTTCAGACCCTGGCATTTTCAGTCCAAGCCACAAGCAGCGCCACGGCAGGCACAGGCTGTATATTAAAATATCATGGCAGGGCTGGAAACAGATGCTCGGGAGCAGAGCAGAAGGTGCAGTAATGAAGCTTTAGCAGGAGCGCGCGGGGAACGCGGCGTGCCGGGAGCTCAGGAGCCACCCATGGCACTCTGGGGCCGGGCTCTTGTGTAATCCCTGCCGGGGGGAGGATGGGCAATGGGGATGAAAGGCCTGGCACTTGTCCTCTGCGAGCTGGAATGAGGAGGAGCACGGGCAGAGCACCTTTGCTTTTACTGCCCTGTGCTATCCAGGCAGCAGCTTTGCTTCTGACCCCTTCTTCAGACCCATCCTCATTCCCCCAGCTACTGGGCACAAAATATTTCATCCATTCCCTTTGCCCATGCATGTCCTGGCAGCCCTGAAGCTGTGGTCAGGCTGATGGCAACACTTGGGTGGTTTCAGCTCACAGCCACACAGGACCCTTGCTCTTTCCACCCTCACTTATCAACCAGCAGTAATAACTTATTAACTATTCAGAAATTCCCTGGGATCTGCATTTGTTTGTAGGCCACTCTGAGGATGGGCAAACACCCCCAGTGACCCCTAGGAATCAGTTCTGCACTCAGTTTTACAGCACTGAGCCCCCGAGCTGTCACAGTACATCACCTCCCGAGGCATCGCGAGCGCCCGGCTTGAGCTGCAGTCCCAGCCCTAGAGATGGAGCATTAATCCTCAACAAAGCAAGCCCAGAGACACACAGAGCGAGCTCCCAAACCTGCTGGACACCAAGAATAGCCCCTAATGCTGTCCTGTCACTTGTCACTGCTGGTACAAGTCAGCCAGCACACAATATTTCTGCTGGCAGCTCACCACAGCCAGCAGTGGGATTTCTGCACAGGGAAGTTACGCTTCCCACACAGAGCAGGGGCTCCAAGGCTGGGATTTAGAGTCCTCTGGTGAGGGAAGGGCTTGAGAGCAGCTCCAGGGAGCTGTCCCTGCCAGTCACTCACCCCTGGCCAGCCTGCACCGTGCTGGAGCCAGAGGCTTTCACGTTTGTCACATGCCAGGGGTGAGCCAACTCCACAACCAAAATCCTTCTCCAAACTCCAAATCCGGGCATAGGCAACAAAGAAGGATGTGATGGGAAGGGAAGCTGGTGTTTAGGTGCCAAAGAACACGGATCAGGGCTCTTCTCCCAGCACTGGGCCCTCAAGGAGTCAGCTCTGCACTCACCCAGATCTCCCCAATTCCTGACATCCATCCCTTCCTCAGGCTCAGCAGGACAACACTTCCATCTCTGCTCCCAGACATTCCCTCTGCCAACCCAGAGCTCTCAGGCTCCAGCTACATCCCTGAAGCTCATACCTGCTCTCAGGTGGCAGCTCCAGGGCCTGTCTTCTTCCCGTCCCATTCCTGCAGGGCCTTCATTTGTGGGAAGATTCTGTTAACAAAGAAATAAATATGTAGCAAAGCTAGAAACATCAACTCCATTAGCTACAGCTACAAGCAGCCTCTGCTACGTCTTGGCTCCACTTTTCCCCTCCTGGACTTCATTTGGCACCTTACATATTAGGAGGACAAATTAGAATTTCATGCATTTTTCATATATACTTAATCACTTGGCAAAGACCAAAACACTTCCCCATTAAGTGGAATTTATGCTAAATGCTGTTTCCATTAGGCACCAGTCACTGCCTGTTCAGAGGTTACACCAGTTCCCCAGGCAGGTGTCCCCTGCTAGGGGAGGTGGGGACACTGTGACAGTGCCACAGCAGCAGGGCAGCGTCCCCAACAGCAGCCTTATTCCAAAGCTATTCCACAAGGCCCATCCTGGTTAATGGGACATCAGCTGCTGTCTGTGGGGTCCTGTTTGGTGCTCCCCTGAGCCACTCTGGTCCCCACACAGCCCTGAAGGCAGCAAAACCAAAAGTGTGAGGCTCATAAACCCCAGCCACTGCTGTACAACCCCGTCCTGGGAGACTCACAGCATCCTTCTGCTGCCTTCTCCTGCTTTACACCCTCTAGTAAGAGCTTCTCCAGCTGCTCCCAACCTTCCTGCTGAGCACTGACCCCTCCTACCAGGGAACCAAACCTTGCCTGCCTCCAGTTTGCCTTTATATAGGGACTCTGCCATAATCAAACTGCCTGAGCTGACCTGGCTCCCCAAAGACTAACAAAGCTCAGCTGGCTCCCCTGAACCCAAACACGTTGCCAAACACTGGTTTTTGGGTTGCACTACACTTCCCAAGTCTCCAAAAAGGGATCTTGCTGTCTGCTTTAACTTGCAAGAAAAAAAAAAAAAAATAAAGAAAAGAGGTTTACTGTTGAGGTTAAATCAAGGTGCAGATAGGAATCTCCTCTGGTTTTCCTGCTTTTGAAACTCCAAGTGTCAGATTTCTTGTGGAAAAAAAAAAAAGAAAAGAAAAAAAGGAAAAGTACTATTAAAATTGTCACTGAGGTAGTGACAAACCCCTCTTGACTGAGAGGATCTAAGGGGCCAAGCTCTGTGCTCCTAACAGTACCTGAGCCCAAAAAAAGCTGCACCCAAAATAACCAACAGAGATATTGGAGATTTAAACGGGGTTATTCTGCTTCCAGAGCAGGGGAGGGGGACTGGGAGTGCAGAGCTGAGTTCCACACCCGAGGCTGTCTGTCGGCTGTCTCAGCATTCCTCCTTCTCCATCCTGTTTCCCTGCATCCTCAAACCGCCTCTCTTCCTTTTAATTTTTTTTTTTTAAATTTTTTTGGGGGGGGGGTTGTTTTTTTGGTTTTTTTTTTTTTTTTTTCTTCCGGCGGGGCTCCGGTTGTCTGGCGTTGTAGATGCTGCTGCTGCTGCCTGACCTAAATCTGCTCCACTCCCACAGCCGGGAGCTCCGGCGGGGTTTGCCCACTGGGGGGGTCCCTGCTCGGGCAGCCGGGGGGGCTCCGACCCCGGGGGATGCTCCTGGGGCAGCGATGCCAGGGTTGGGGTGGGTTCTCTATCCCCTCCTCTGAGCCTATTGCATAAGAGGGATTTGAGGGCTCTCTCCCCCCCCTTCCCGTCTTCCTCTAGAATAAAGACCTTGTTTTGCCAAGTGTTTCGCTTGCTGGAGGTTAAAGCAGCCCCTTCTCCCGGGGTCAGCGGGAGCTGCAGGGTATCAAGCCTAAGAAGGGCTTATCCCTGTATTTTTGCAGCTTCCCAAGGCCCCGAGCCCCGGGGTTAGCAGCCCTGGGTTGAGCTGTGGTGTGCGAGGGTTCAGGCACGCACGTCCTCTCACCCATCCACGGCAGAGCTGAGCTGCTTTCCCCGGCTTTCCCAGCACCTCTGGCTGTCCCTGCTGGCTGGGGACAGCCACCGAGGGCTTGTCCTGTGCTGGTGCTGAGAGAGCTCCCCCAAAGGAACCTGCCCTTTGCTGGCGGATAGAGCACACACGGGAACAACGGGATCGTGCAGGGCTCTGAGTGTGCTGGAAACAAACACGGAATCACAGAATATCCTGAGCTGGAAGGGACACAACCCTTGGTCCTGCACGGGCACCCCAACATCACACCCTGTGCCTCCCTGGGAGTGGAGTCCAAATGCTCTTGGAGCTCTCAGGGCTGTGCCCATTCCTTGGGGAGCCTGGGCATTGCCCAGCACACTCTGGGGGAAGAAACTTTCCCTGAGATCCAGCTGAACCTCCCCTGAAACAGTGCCTTGAGTCCTGCCACTGGTCACAGAGAGAAGGGATCAGTGCCTGGCCCTCTGCTTCCTGTCAGGCAGAAAGCTGCCTCTGTTTCCCTGTGGCCTCACTAGCTTGGATTTGAAAACACTTCTCAGTCCTTGGTTTGAGCTTTCATTCTCATCGTCCCCTAAATCCTGTTTGTCTGAGGAAGAACAAAGGGAAAATTTACCCTTTTAGGCACATTCTGCCAACGTGATTCTTCAGGAGAGATGCTGGTTTGAATGAGTTTTCCCAAAGTCTGGTGTTTCCATGGAAGGGCAGCAGGAGCGGATGTTTGCTGTCCCTGTGGGTGAGGCTGTCACTCAGGGTGTCCTTTCTCTTGGCATTGCAGGTCAGCCTCAATGATTCCCACAATCAGATGGTCGTTCATTGGGCAGGAGAGAAGAGCAACGTGATTGTGGCCTTGGCCAGGGACAGCCTGTCCTTGCTGGGTCCCAAAAACAGCGATGTAAGTAACACACCCTGGCCCTCTCCAGGTGCACCTTCTGCTTCTGGGCCAGGCAAGGGGATGGTGGCTGCTGAGCTACAGCCTGACTTGCTCTTGTGTCCTGAGAAACACAAAAAAGGCCCACAAGTTCAGGTTCAGAGGCACAAAAATATTGAATATCCTCTGCGCTGCCCCATGGGTTCAAGGCATGGTTGGGAAAATCCCAAATCTTACCCCACCTTTTAGTTCACTGAGTTTTGACCAAATCTGTCAGAAGGGAGCTCAGAACTTTGTGCCTCTCATTGTGGGGCTTCTCCTTTGCAGGTTTATGTGTCCTATGACTATGGCAAGAGTTTCAAGAAGATTTCGGAGAGGTTCAGCTTCGATGGGGGGAACAGCAGCGAGGTGGCCATCGCCCAGTTCTACCACAGCCCAGCTGACAACAAGAGGGTGAGGGGGACGTGGCAGCTGGATCTTTATCCCTGCTGGCACAGGGAGCCTGGACACCCCTTGGGCTGTCCCTGGGGCAGAGGTGGCAGGTGCCAGGCACTTCTTGTATGGCTTGGTGACACTCAGAGTGTGGTGGGAGAGGGGTGGCTGGGATAGCCTAATTCTCCTCCTCCAAAGTTTGCCCTCCCAAAGGCTCCCCTGGGATGTGAACTTCCTTCCTGCCAGCCTGAGCTCTGCTCTGACCTTCTCTTCTCCCTGTCTGTCCCTCCATTCCCAGTATATCTTCGTGGATGCCTTCGCCCCTTACCTCTGGATCACCACCGACTTCTGCAACACCATCCAAGGCTTCTCCATTCCCTTCAGAGCTGCAGACCTCCTCCTGCACAGCAGGAACCCCAACCTCCTCCTGGGCTTCGACAGGTCTCACCCTAAAAAACAGGTGAGCACTTTGCCCAGGTGGGGAACCAGCATCCTACCCCTGCCCTGCTGTCATGTTCCTGTGGCCTGTTCTGTCCCCCACAGCTGGGAGCCAGGGCCACGTGGCTTCATGCTTTGGCCATTCAGGGTGTCTGATCTCACATGCAGAGCTGTGAAAATCAGCCAGGACACCCCCGTCCCTACAGTCTGTCTTGTTCTTATCCTCTGGAGAATGAGGCTATCACACCTGTAGGATATAATACCTGCTTGTCTTATTTCCCTTCCTTTTTCCTCCATCCACGCTGCTCCCAACCATGTCCATCACCCAGCTATTGTGGTCATAACTCACCACAGAGCACTGGAAGCTGAGGCAGGATGACCTCTGCAGTGTTTCATGTGGGCCTGTGGTTTGGCTTTGGGTCCTTGAATAACAAATTGCTGCTTGAATGCAAACACTTTTTTTTTTCCCTCTGGAGCTGTTGGGTAAAGATTGAAAATAGTTACAGCACCTTCAGATAGACTCAGTGAGTAAAACCTGGAGGTGAAACAGTGGGAAATCCTTCAGGTAGAAGGCTAAAGGACTTTTTTTGCTGCCTGGGTAATTCTGTTAGAAAAGTTGCTGTTTCTCCAGGAGCTACCACATAAAAACAAGTCATGAGAGTAGCCATGGATGGACATGTGTCTGTCCTGCCTGAGATTGGGTGTCTTAAAGGATTGGGTCTATTTGTATCCCAGTCCCACTGGCATCTCTCACCTTTGTTGCTGCAGCTCTGGAAATCAGATGACTTTGGCCAGACGTGGATAATGATTCAGGAACACGTGAAGTCCTTTTCTTGGTATGTATTGTGCACACTCAGCTGCTGTCTCCTCTCACTCCTTGCACTCTTTGCTGCCCTGTGAAAATCAACAATCTGGGTACCAGGGTGTGTTCCAGCCCTGCCCCCTGCACTGTGGCTGTGTGACAAGTGACAACCACCCACAGTGGCACCCAAGGGTGTTGCCCATTCCCTCTGCCCCATCTCCTTGCTCCTGCTGCCTTTTTCTCCTGTCCCATCACATCCTCTGTCCTCCCCAGGGGGGTTGAGCCCTATGACAAGCCCACCACGGTGTACATCGAGCGGCACGAGCCCTCGGGGGCCTCGACTGTCATCCGCAGCACAGACTTCTTCCAGAGCCGGGAGAACAAGGACATAATCCTGGAAGATGTCGAAGACTTCCAGCTCAGGGACAAATACATGTTTGCAACCAAGTCTGTGGTGAGTGACACTGGCCAGGAATTCACTGCCGAGGGTTGGTGTGGTGCAGAAGCACTGCCAGGGATGGGGCCACTCCCTGCTGCACCTCACAGCCTTCAGAGCTTGTCACAGGGGTGTCACCCAGCCCTGCCAGCAGCTGCCACCCCCTGTGGGCTCACAGCTGTGCCTCTCTCCCCGTGGTGTTTCCATACCCCTGCCTCCAGCAGGCCGGGCAGAAGTAGGTCAGCCTGCAGAAGGCTGGGAACAGGGAAAAAACCACAGGATGGCTGGGAAGGACATCGGGGTGGGGGTGGCAGGGAAGGGGGATGTGGCTCGGCAGCTCGGTGGTTAAAGGAGGCCGCTTGTCAGAGGAGATTACCATCAAATGTGGACCAGGTCCAAGCAGCCTAATGTGCTCCAGCCTGGAAAGAAAGCTGCATTTTCAGTCTGCTTTCCTAAGGAGAGAGGATGTGGGTGAGCAGAAGTGGCCTCCTGGTCCCTCTGTGCTTTTTACAGTTCTTGGCCAAATTCGAACAAACCTGAAAGAAATCAAGAAAGTGCCAGGCCCTTCTAGATCAGAATCATCATCAGAGGGATAAAGTCCTGATCCTTCTAGAATTTAAGGAGCAGCTTTCTTTTCAGAAGAGGCATTTCTCCCCTGCAGCTGCCATGGAGTGTTTTAGGAAGGAACCCTTATTCAGGGGTGACTGCTGGCAGAACAGGGAGGGTTTCCTAGGCAGTAAGTGACGAGTGTGTCACCTCCGGCCCCCTGAGCGGGCACAGCAGTGTCTGACAGAGGCAGGGAACATTTGCAGAGCAATTGCAGTTTCTCAGAAGTCTCCCTTGCAGGTAGTACAGCCTGTAACTCCCAGGGCCCAGCCCCTTGGCGCTGTGCCTGCTCTGTGGTTTGCAGGAGATTTTATCGAGGGCTCGCTGCTGGTGTAGGGTGAAACGCTGGGGGTGGTTTGTGTCTCTGCAGAGAAGCCGTTGAGCTCAGGGACAGCATCCTGAGATGTTTGGGCCCCATTTTGGGGGTGCTTTGGAGCTTTTTCTGCTTCTGGAGCACTCAAGGGCCACTGGGCAGCACGCCCTGCTTCCTCCTGCAGCTGTAATGACTAACCATCAATAAAATCACCTGTATTCCACACCACGGCAAGCACTGCTGGGAAACACTGAGACACAGAGAGGCTGGCTGCAAACCCCTCATTCAGGAATCTCATCCCCAGGTCTGGAATGAGGCATTTGCCTCCAAGCCTGGCCACAGGGAAAGGACAGGCTGTGTGGCAGCGGCGCCCAGGGCTCTGACTTCTGCTCCTTTCCGTGGGAGGCACGGTTGCTTAGTGATACAGAGCCTGGGGAAGAAAAAAAAAAAAAAAAAACACAACAAAAAAAAAAACCAGGCCGCTTATTTTTGGAGCCTAGATCTGGGTTTAGGTCCTCACCGTTGGCATCCTGTATGAAATAGGTTGCCCCCAGCTTTATCACTTTCTCGGCTTCGCGCCGGCGCCTTTCGTTTTGCGCAAATCGGTAAAAATAGGAAGGAAAGGTCAGTGTGCTCTGAGGGAAAAGGAGGAATTAAACCCAGCCTTCTTAACCCCACCCAACTGGCCAAGAAGGAGAGTTTGTCTCCTTGCTGAGCCCTGTCTGTTGCAATTTAAGCCCTGAGTGGGGATTACTGCTCCCAGCATCGGGCAGCTGCCACACCTTGTCCACATGCAGGGAGGGGGAAATCCCAGGCACTGGGTGATCCCAGTGGAGATGAGGGTGATTTTTTGGGGTGAGAGCCCCTCCTAACATGACCCTGTGCTCTGCACAGCGTTTTCTTGGCAGCTCACAGCCACCCTCGGTCCAGCTCTGGGTCTCCTTCAACCGCAAGCCCATGCGGGTGGCACAGTTCGTTACCAAGCATCCAATTAAGGTAAGTGGTGCTTCCCGAGCAGCCTCCCCGCTCCCTGCCTTGCCAAGGACACCCTGCGGTGCCAGCAGCAGCTCCAGATGCTGCAGGAGTGGGGAGGGACCTTGTGTGACCCTGCTGGGAGGGGTGGCAGAGCAAAGGCTCGTGTTGGGATGATCTTATGGTTTACATGATGGCACCTGGATAGTCACTGGGGATGGAGGCTGGCAGCAAAGCCCAGATACCAGAGAGGGGCTGATCCCACTGCTCTAACTCTGCTTTTGGGGATTTTACCTCTTCCCATGGCGTGGGGTGCACTGGCATGACCTGGAGCGTCCAATTCTTGCAGGCTGAAGAAGCCCAGGGCACCACCAGGGCTTGCAAAGAGTGTCTTGTGGTGTCACCAAGCTGGTGGGGATGAAGAAGGGCATGAGAAGCAGGTTCTTGGTGCTTGGCAGAGCAGTGGGGTGCACTTCCAGCCTCAGGGGTGTCCAGAGATCCAGCACACGTGGGGCTTGGCAGCCAATGCTGCTTCCAGGGGGCTTTGCAGAGCGGAGGATGGGAATCACTGTGGGAGGAACACAACAGAAAAAGCAAAGTGAAGATTTTTCCACCTGCTGAGCAGAAAAAATACAAAAAGGTGGAAAGCAAGCTAAGAGGAAATTGAAACCAGCCTATGTGCAAAGCCTCCCTGTGTGCACACGCACACATGAAGCCTGTTGTTTGTGTCCCAAAGGAATATTACATTGCTGATGCCTCAGAGGACCAGGTGTTTGTGTGCGTCAGCCACGACAACAACCGCACCAACCTCTACATCTCGGAGGCAGAGGGGCTGAAGTTCTCCCTGTCTCTAGAAAATGTGCTCTACTACAGCCCAGGGGGAGCTGGCAGCGACACCTTGGTCAGGTAAGACAAGACTCACCCTCTGTGGAACCAGAACACCTTGGTCAGGTAAGACAGGACTCACCCTCTGTGGAACCAGAACATCGCCCATGACTTTTGGCTGTGCCAAAACGCGTTACCTTTGCCTGACAGCCCCCCACATCCCCAGACTGACATGGCAGGGGTTCAAAACCCATTCCACTGACCCCACAGGTACTTTGCCAATGAGCCCTTTGCGGATTTCCACCGTGTGGAAGGCGTGCGGGGCGTCTACATCGCCACGCTGATCAACGGCTCCTTCAGCGAGGAGAACATGCGCTCCGTCATCACCTTCGACAAGGGTGGCACCTGGGAGCTGCTCCAGCCCCCAGAACAGACCCATTATGGGGAGCACATCGACTGCCAGGTACCACGGGGTGGGTGGGACGGCAAGAAGATCCCCCCAAAAGTGGCATTTGGGGGTGTGGTTTGTTAGCTTGGTGATCTCAGAGGTCTTTTCGCTCTGTGAATCAGCGATGCCACCATGAAGGAGGCTTCTCCTCACCTTTCCAAGCAGAGAGGGTTGGATTAGACAGGGTGAGGGATAAGGGATGGATGTTAATCCACTGTTCTGCTTTCCCAGTTGTCCCAAGGCTGCTCTCTCCACCTGGCCCAGCGCCTGAGCCAGCTGCTGAATTTCCAGCTGCGCAGGATGCCCATCCTCTCCAAGGAGTCAGCGCCAGGACTGATCATTGCCACTGGTACTGCTTTTCCCTTGGTTTGGGGGGTGTGTTGTTGTTTGTACAAGCAGGTTACAAAATGCAATTAAATGGTGCATTTTGCTGTCCTTTCTCTGCTGCACTCCCCATCCGGTAATTACAGAATGAACATTTCACTGCAGCACAGAGATCTGAGAAACCTGCTCTGTTCTGATCCTCTTTCCTGCTCCTCATGAAGGGCTTCTTGAAGATTCAGAAATTCCTGTTTGTCTCGCTCTGTTACTGAAGAAAGCACACGTTTTGTTTAATCATGTTTGTAGCCATGGGTTTTTCCCCCATCTGCTTTTAAAACTTGTAATAGTCCTTGAAATATTTGCTTTTGAAGGGATTAATTTATAGTGTGAAAAATCATCTCCTCAATCACAGATAAAAATAGTTTGGAAGTGTCTGGCTTTCTTTTAAGCAATCACTTTGCATTCCTCAAGAGGATGATTTCTCCCATTCTCCCAGGCTCCGTTGGCAAGAACATGGCAAGGAAAACCAATGTTTATATCTCGAGCAGTGCTGGAGCAAGGTGGAGAGAGGTAAGGCTGCTCTTACACCTGCCAGATCGGCCAGTGGGGTGGGGGAAAAGGAGGAATTTTGGCAGCAATGTAGATGAGTTACATTAAAGGTGATCTCATGTGAATTCAAGATTTGGAAGGTGCTCGGTGCCTTAAAACGAGGGAAGAAGGTTTTTAGATGAAAGACCAGGTGTGGATTGTTTGGAGATGATCCTCTGGTGTAGGTGGTGGATTCAGACACAGGAGAGGTCCCTTCTCTGTTTTTCCTTTACACCTGGCAGGACTTTTCCTCAGCACGGGTCATTTGGTGTCTTTTAGATGGGACTGACAGCCAGGAATTTGTGTGTGAGTGTGTTTGGAGAGGCTCTGGCTTCCTCCACAAAAATGGGATGCTGCCCTGGGTTTATGGGGAGTTGGCTGCTGTTTACTGAGTGGATGTTCTGGTCTGTGGCAGCGTTTGTGGTCTGCCTGTGCACTCTGCAGCCAGTGTAATGTGGTATTCCAACATCTGCAAGCTATTTAATCCTGGGAACTGAGCAGCCTCCTTCTCCCCCTGCGAGTGCTGTGTGGTTGGGGTGAGGTCTGGGCAGCTGCAGAGGTGCTGGGGGCACTCCACAGGTCTGGCTGGTGCCAAAGGTGGTTCAGAGGCTGCTCCTGGCTCCAAACCCCTGCTGGAGAGTAGCCCTGGGGACCCTGCAGCCAGGCAGGAGCTGACAGATGTGGCAGGGTATCCAAAATCAGAGACTTTCAGGTGCCAACCTCCACAGATTTGCCTAGGAGTGCAATTAAAACATTCTGAGGAAGTGTTGATCCAAAGCCACCAGCACCAAGCTCCTGACTGATCTTTGTATCATGAGCAGAGGTGCAGAATGACCCAGCAGTGGAGCTGAGGAGCAGCACCACAACTCCTTCTGCTCAGCTTTGGCCAGCAGCAGGCTGGGAGGCTCCTTGCTCTGCAGATCACGGTGGTGATTTCACAGCCCAGAGAAGAAAGGAACAATGCATTCAGTGGCCTGTGTAAGAACGTCCCCAAGTGTGACAGCACGTTCTGTGAGCAGGGGCTGGCATGGACATGCTCCCTGTTTTCATCCTGTGGTGCTCTGGGCTCCCTGGATGGGAAAGCAAAGCTGATTGTGTGCTGGAGGTGTAGGTGAGAGTGAAATCCAAGCTTCTTGCCGTGGGATGGATGGATGAATTGTCTGCAGAGCTTGTTTCTGCATGCCATGGCCCCACTTCTCTCTGAACATTCTCAAGACCTTGCACAACCCAAGAACCAACTTCTCTGCAGTGCTGGGAAGGCCACGAGTCACTGCTGGGGTCCAGAAAGCCTCACAGAGGTGACAAATGAGAGGAGGAGCGATGGTCTCTGGTTTCGTGTCATAGCACTTCTTCCACAGATTCTTTCCATGCACAGAGCACATCAGGAGCAGATTCCAGAGCTCAGAGCAGCTTTTACACACATCTATTAGGAGAAATGGGCTGGCTGTTCTCATCTGCAGATGGTGTCCCATAAACACTTGAATCTCTGGTGCCTCCAGATACTTGATTTGGCCAAGACTGAAGCATTAGCTTGGGTCAGGCAGAGTTTCTGACAAAGCCATTTTCCCTTCATCCAGCACAGCTCTGATCACCCCTCAGCACTGTCTCTCTTCCAGGCACTGTCTGGACCCCACTACTACACCTGGGGTGACCACGGTGGAATTCTGGTGGCCATCGCCCAAGGCACCGAGACCGACCAGCTCAAGTGAGTGTCAGGGCACAGGGACTGCCCCTGGTGCTCAGGGATGGCAGAGAGTGCCCTGCAGCAGGCAGGACATGCCCCTGGCATCTCTCCCAGTCTCCTTTTTTTTTGTGCAGATACAGCACAAATGAAGGGGAAACCTGGAAAGTCTTCACGTTCTCGGAGAAGCCGGTGTTTGTGTACGGCCTCCTGACCGAGCCTGGTGAGAAGAGCACCATATTCACCATCTTTGGTTCCTACAAGGAGAATGGCCACAGCTGGCTGATCCTGCAGATCAACACCACTGACGTGCTGGGTAAGGGGACAAGTGGCAGAGCCACGTCTGGGGTGGTTCTGCAAGTAGGAGAGAGAGCATCTCCTCATGCCCTGTCCCAAGTGTCTCATGCCCACAGCTGCTGAAGGCACTCCTGAGCCCTGTGCTTTCCCTGTATTCCTTCCCTCCTCACTGAGGAATTTATTGAAAAGGAAAAGGGAAAAAAAAAAAAATTCCTTCTGAAGGCTTTTGCCTATGAATGTTTTATAACCCATTTCAGCTTTGATTGCGAGGCAGCATTTTAATCAAAGCGCAGTTAAACCCAGCAGAGGAATTTGCTTGACTAAAATTTATCACCGATTCCCTCAACGCTTTGTTGGGAACGGCTCTGTTTGGTAACCAGAACGACTTCATTCAGATTCCCTGTCACTGCCACGGAGCTGCCTGTTCCCTCCTGTCACCGCCTGCCTCCGCACGCTCCCAGCTGGAATGCTCCTGGCCTTGCCTTTCCCTGTGGGACAGGGCTGGGACCTTGCACTGTGGGGGGAGTTTTGTGCCAGGGGAGGGTGGAGAGGGGAGGGAATCACAGAATGACAGAATGAACTAGGATGGAAAAGACCTTTGGTTGGACAAGATCCAACACATCCTCATCAACTAAAGCATGGTCCTGAGTGCAGATGATTCCAGTGCCCAATCACTCTTTCAGTGAAGAATTTTTTTCCTGATGTCCAACCTAAACTTGCCCTGGCCCAGCTTAAGGCTGTGGCCTCTCGTTCTGTCAGTGGTTGCCTGGGAGAAGAGACATTCCTGTGGCATGGGGCTGGATGCCAGCACACCTGGCACTCCTGGGTACCCAGGGACATTGGCATCTCTCTGTCTTTAAACCTGGGGTGCTGCAAAAGCTGCACCTTTCTGCACCCCAACCTTGTTTCTCCTCTCAGGGGTCCCTTGCACAGACAACGACTACAAGCTGTGGTCACCCTCGGACGAGCGAGGCAATGAATGTTTGCTGGGGCATAAAACCGTTTTCAAAAGGAGGACTCCTCATGCCACCTGCTTCAATGGGGAAGATTTTGACAGGCCTGTCATGGTCTCCAACTGCTCTTGTACGAGGGAGGACTTTGAATGGTAAAATACCAATTAATTTCTTCTAGTCTGGACTGTAAATCCAAGATAAGTATCTGTGACCAAGCGCTCCGAGTGAACAAACATCCAATTTACGTAGGTCGGAGTGTCGCTGCTTCATTTTATAGCAGAGAGGAAACTAAACAGACTGAAAACATCCTTTCATTAATAACAGGGCATGAGACTTAATTAATGTCTTTAGAGCCTCTTGGGAGCCTCTGAAAGGTTCCACGGAAGAGGAAAGTATTGTTAATCCATCACCTTCCAAACGATAATGGATAATTTCCCATCACAGACAAAGATCCACTAAAAATCTTTGGGATTCTGTAGCCACAGGGGTGCAGCTGGTCCTGCTATTGCCCTTTGACTGCAGTTCCCACAATCCTGGCACTGCACAGCTTTCAGGATCAGGAAACACGCTCTGGCAGCCTGATGCAAAGGTTTGGGGTTAGAAAGGGAATTGCTTTTCAGGGACTGGGCTTTCAGTGGAGCTCACACCAGACTGCTCCTGTCTGATGCCGAGACCAAGTCTGGCTCACTAGGAGCAGACTGAGAGCAGGGCTGCTGAGATCCTGCCTCAGAATTCAACCCTGGGCTCCCTACAAAGTCACACTTTACAAAACCTCTCTCTCCCACAGCGTTTTCCAAAGAACAACCCACACTGTAACTCCCATTTTACCAGCAGGCCCAGCCAAGAGACAGAGCAGTGACCCGAGCCAGCTAAGCAGCAGGACTGAGGCTTGCAGCCAGCTTTGCAGAGCACACTGGCTCAGCTCTGCCTCGCTGCCTCACCTTCCCCAGCCTGCCCAGCCACTGGCAAAGCTGATTTGCAAAGTGCTCTTGAACCTGTCTGGTTCAGAGATGTTCTGTGCAGCTAAATACTGATAATAAATGAATGGTTGCTTTGGGTTCTTCAAAATTCTAGGCAAAAATAGACTTGTGGGGTAGCATGGCTGCATTTTTTGCTTTTCCCTGTCCCTCCCTACGTGTTTCTTCTCCTTGCAGTGATTTTGGCTTCAAACTGAGCGATGATTTGTCCTTAGAAGTTTGTGTCCCTGATCCTGAGTTTGCTGGGAAACCCTATGACCCACCAGTCCCTTGCCCTGTTGGCTCAACCTACAAGAAGACTCGAGGGTATGTGCCATGCTTGGGAGGGCAGCCTGATATTCCAAGTGCTGGAATTTATCTTACTGGTGGATTTAAAAAAAACCCAAACAACCACAAAACCCACAAGAGTGGCAGCAAGCAAACGGCATGTTAGGACACACACGGCAATTAAACACCACAGCTGATTCTGGCTGCACTGGGTGGCTCGTTCACAGTTTTTCCATGGAATAAACTGCCTGGCTCTGTGTGTTGCAGCTACAGAAAGATCTCTGGGGACACTTGCACGGGTGGAGACATCGAGTCGCGGCTCGAGGGGGAGCTGGTGCCATGCCCGCTGGCGGGTGAGTGTGTGCAGGATCTGCTTTGGGCACAAGGGCTCCATTCATAAAACCTTTGGCTGGTGCCTGAGGGACCAGGCACAGAGTCCCCGAGGGCTCTCAGACAAAACCTGTGACACAGGAGCCTGGGTGGGTTACAAATCGCCCTCTCCTGTGCTGTGGCCAGAGCTTTTGAGGTTCCTGCTCAGGAGCAGCCTCTGCCCACAGTGCAGAGCCCTCTGAAGCCCTCAGGGGCAGGCTGCAAGCAGGAACCCCTTCATCCCAGTCACATCCTTGCTGTAGCTGGTGTGAACTCAACCAGAAAGACAGGAATTAGATCAAATACCCCCTCATCCTTAGGAAGGTCGCCTTGGAAAGGTCCTGCTCTGAGACAGCCACCGTGTGCAGCTGAATGATGTCCCTTTGGGGCCAGACCTTCAGCCCTCACACCTCTGCCTGCCAGAATTTAACCCCTCCCATCCTTATTTTCTCCTCTCCAACGTACAAGGCACTCTAGCAGTCCCGTGCCCCTGTGCTGCCAGAGTTATTTGCATTCTGCTCATTACAGCTTTAATTTAATCTGCCGTCACGAGCTGCGTGATCAGCATCGCTGCCATGCTGCAGCTCCAGAGCCTCAGGCAGGGCAGGGGCTCGTGGAAGGGCTGGGGAGCTGAGCAGAGCAGCCAGACCCACCAGCAGCAGGTTCCCCTGCACTGCTCTAAAATTTTTCAGCGCGCAAAAGATGTTCCAGGTGCGGAACAGCACTGGGAAGCATCCCCTGTGCTGGGACTCCTGCCAGCGCTGCACTCAGCTTTACTCCTGACACGTTATTCACCCCTCTGAGTCCTCTTGAGCTATTTGGAGAGCTGTGTTGGGCATGCTGAGAAGGGCCCTGCTGATTGCAAAATAAACCTGCGGTCCCCACCGGGCCGGCCTTTGAAGTGCTGTGTTCCCAGAGTGTTTGCGGATCGTCTCCGGATCCGTGCTGGCTCGCTCCATGGTAACGCTTTCATGTACAGTATCTGTTTCATATCTCCATATAATCTCATTAGGGATGCACAGCCAGAGTTACTTACTGACATTAGCTCTACTCATTAATAGCATTATTGGACTTGACCGGTGGTGGGATAATGCCCAGGAGACTTTTTCCTGGACCAGGATCCCATTACCTGGATTTGGGCTCCCTTCTGAAACAAAACCCACTCTGGGATATTTCCTGCGGGGCCGGTGTCCCTGAGGACTTGCAGAGTTGCATCACTCCCACGCTTTTTAATGTTTATTTTTGAGGAAGAGGAGATCAGTATTTTGTTTCCCATTGGCAGCACTAAAGTGGGAAGAAAGGAGTCGGGGCAGGTTCTGCTGTGCCTCCTCCACCTCCTCCTTCTCCTCCTGGACCAGACAATGCCCACAGTGTGTGCCCGTGTGAGGTTATTACCACATTCCCATAAACCTAATCCTACTGAGACAAAGACTCTTTTGGTCCCCGAGGTGCTAAAACCAGGGGTGAAAAACACCTGCTGTTTTCTTTTTTTTTCCTTTTTTTCTTTTTTTTCTTTTTTTGTGCCCCTCGAGTAGCCGAAAATGGCCACTCAATAAGGCGTTGTTGTTGCAGAGGAGAACGAGTTCATTCTCTACGCCACCCGCTACTCCATCCACCGCTACGACCTCGCCTCGGGCATCAGCGAGGAGCTGCCCCTGGCCGGGCTCAGGGGGGCTGTGGCCCTGGATTTTGACTACGAGCACAACTGCCTGTACTGGGCTGATGTCACTCTGGACATCATCCAGGTGAGCCGGCAGCAGGGAGGCATCACCTCCTTGCCACCCGGGTGTTGCATCCACACCCTGAAATGTAAATGTTTGTCCTGGTACTCCTCCCCTCCGAGCTGTCTGTCACCTGACCTTCAGGCTGAGGCAGTTCCTCGTCTTTTATTCTGATTATTTTTATTTTTTTTTTTCCCCAGCGTCTCTGTCTCAACGGCAGCTCTGGGCAGGAAATAATCATCAGCACTGGGTTGGAAACAGTGGAAGCTTTGGCTTTTGAACCTCTCAGCCAGCTGCTCTACTGGGTCAATGCCGGGATTCCCAAAATCGAGGTACAGCTCTGCCCACCTGTGGCAGTGCATATTTTATTAAGGAGCAATAATTGCCTGCTCCGGATTTTGTGTCCCTTTGAGCAGTGCCAGTAGCAAACACACCTGTCCTGGGTTTGGTTTTGGGTCTAGGTTGCCAATCCAGATGGAGACCTGAGACTCACCGTGCTCAACTCCTCGATCCTGGAGCGACCCAGAGCCCTGGCTCTGGTTCCCCGAGATGGGTGAGAAAGAAAAACATTACAAGTATTTCCCTGCTATTCCCAAGGGAAACTGCTGCTCCTTCACCACTTCCCCCTCAGGGAGGACAGCTTGGCAAGGTGAAATTGGGGACAGGCATAGTACAGTCCTGCCCTGTCTGTCACCACTGCATCCCCAGCTAAGGCACCAGCTCCCTCAGAGCACAGATCACCAACTGTTTTTTACTTCCTACCCATACATATCCATTAGTAAATAACTTTTCCTGCCTGTAAAACTGGTCTGGTCTGTGGGGAAAGCTGCAGCGATGCGTGAGAAACTGAGCTGTGCTCGAATTCAAGAGCCAAATGTGAGTTACATCTTTCTGGGGTTTGGCCTCTGCTGTAAATGCAGCTCTGACAAACCAGAGCAGTTCATGGCAAGGTAACCTGCAGCTGCACTCCCACCACAGAGCTTGCAGCTCAAAAAGCCTCTGTGCTGCTCATAAATCTGCTGGTGGTGTTCATTAGAATTGCAGAGCTCCTCTGTTCAAAGGCATGTCCTGCAAGGGACGTGGAATGTAAAGCATTCCAACCTCTGCCTCTCCTAACCTGGCTCCTTTTGATGAGCTGCTCCGTGTGGATTTAGAGTAACCCCTCTGCCTGCTGCCAGGTTGATGTTCTGGACAGACTGGGGGGACTCCAGGGCTGGCATCTACAGAAGTGACATGGACGGGTCGCTGGCCGGGTGCATCGTCTCGGAGGGCGTGCGGTGGCCAAACGGCATTTCTGTGGATGACCACTGGATTTACTGGACTGAAGCCTACATGGACAGGATCGAGAGGGTTGATTTCAATGGCATGCAGAGATCTGTGATCCTGGACAGCCTCCCTCACCCCTATGCCATTGCTGTGTTTAAGGTTTGTTTTCCCTGTTGTTGTTTTTTCCGTAGCATGCGGGATCTGAGGGTGGTGCTGGAGGAGCATGGAGCTCACTGAATTTAAAGGATAGGAGCTCACTAAATTTAAAGAATAGGAGCACACTGAATTTAAAGGATAGGAGCTCACTGAATTTAAAGAATAGGAGCACACTGAATTTAAAGAATAGGAGCACACTGAATTTAAAGGATAGGAGCTCACTGAATTTAAAGGATAGGAGCTCACTGAATTTAAAGAATAGGAGCTCACTGAATTTGAAGGGTAGGAATGTGATTTAGAGCAGGCACGATGCTTGCTCTCTTTCTGCTTCTGGCACATTCCCACAAATCCCTGAAATGAGCAGGTAGATGCAGTCAAATCCATGCCCAACATTCCCAAGCAGCTGCACTGCAATGTTTGCCACTCAGCAGATCACTCTGTCACTCTCATTTCTGCTCAAATCCCACCTCAGGCCTTCCTCTGCCTCTCCCCCTTGGACTGAGGACACTTTTCACTCTCCATGTCCCCCCACACTGAGTATTTAGGGTGATTAGTGCAGGTAGCACTGATGAGCCCTGGTGGTGCCTCTCCTCACACTAAGAGCCAAGCCTGTGTTTCAGAATGAAATCTACTGGAACGACTGGTCACAGCTGAGTATTTTCAGAGCATCCAAAAACAGCGGCTCCAGGATGGAGATCTTGGTCGGCCGACTGAACGGGATCATGGATATGAAAATCTTTTACAGAGGAAAGACAACAGGTAATCGTGCAGCTGATCCTAAATCCCTGGGATTTAGAAATGTGTTCGTCTCCATTTCCACAGGTTGCCAGCCCGCTGGGCCATCCTAGCTTGCATTTCCTGGATGCAATATCCCCATTCCTGCAGGGCTTCAGGCTCTCAGGCACAGTTGTGAGGAATGAGTTTCATGAGTGGTATATTCTGCTTTTTGGCTGCCAGGAGAGGAATGCTCCCCAGGGAGAGAGTTTGTCAGGACTCAGCTATGGTGGCACCTCCTAGTTTATGTCACAGTTTATGTCCATCAAAGTGTTGTATAGACCAAAAAACACCAGGATTTCAGGGCTGCACCAAACTTTGTCCTCCTTGAATCATCTGTCTGCATTGTGACAAGGCAGTGCTGACCCCCATGTGCTGTTCTTACCCATTTTCAGATGGGTACCAGACTACTGAAGGGCTCTACCAGTCTCTGTAGGAGACTGGAGGGACAAGAGGCACTCTGGGGGTGTAACTCACATCCTTTGGTAGACCCTAAAGCCACTTGGATGAATTGTGTCCCTCAAAGGCCAGCCTTTCCTCCTTAAATGACCTCAAACTCCCTGGAGCAGATGGCTCTGGGCATTCCTAGGGGTGACCTCA
>CM031877.1:3759640-3771201 GCA_018697195.1 Certhia americana
CCTCTGTCCTGGGTTGGAAGGTGACCCTGGGACTCCTGTGCCTCTGCCCTGACATTGTCCCCTTCCTCCTGCCCTGCTGCAGGGCACAACGCCTGCATCACCAAGCCCTGCAGCCTGCTCTGCCTGCCCAGGTCCAACAACGGCCGCAGCTGCAAGTGCCCCGAGGGGGTGGGCAGCACCGTGCTGCCCAGTGGGGAGCTCAGGTGTGACTGTCCCCACGGCTACGCCATGAAGAACAACACCTGCATAAAGGAAGGTAAAGTCCTGCCTGGCTCTCACTGCTCTCAGTGCTGAGGTGGCTGCTGCCATCACAAGAGGTCGGCGTGACCTGTCCTCTGTCAGGGAGGAGAGTGGCCCATTCCTGGAGGCACAGCCTCACACCAGCTTGTTTCTGTTTGTCCCTCCTGCCCCAGAGAACACGTGCCTGCCCAACCAGTACAGGTGCTCCAATGGGAACTGCATCAACAGCATCTGGCAGTGTGACAACGACAATGACTGCGGGGACATGAGCGATGAGAAGAACTGCCGTGAGTGTCCTGCCTTGGTGCTGTTGGCCTGGCCAGCCTCAGGGGTGGCATCTCAGCTGAGATGATGTTCCACACTGCTTTCACAGTCAGGGAGAGCAAGAGGCTCCTTTGGTAAACTCCCAAAGCAAATTGGATGGGTTTTGTCCCAATCCCCTTGACCAGATGAGGTGTCAGTGCCTAAGGTTTGGTGAGGCTGATACCAACTGTCTCTGGAACTAATTGTCTTCTGAAGCTAATTGAGGGCACAGCCAATGAGGAAAAGAGAGCAGGCAATGCTGACACGAGTCTCTTGTTGAGATAATAAATCAAGTTCACACATTAAAGATGGAGGTCACCTTACAGAGCAAAGTTAGGAACTGCCAATGTGTGCATGAGGGGCAGATGTTCCACAGCTTTGCATAGCCTGAAAGGTTTGGATTACTGCACTATGGAAAAAGGACTGGGTTTGAGGTTGGGAATCACTGGAGGACCAGAGGAGAGGCTGTTTGTGCCCATTTTGTTGCAATAAAAACCTGATTTCCCTGACAAAGTTGAGGTACCAGTCAGCAGAGCCCAAGTTAGAGTTCAATGGTTCCAGGTGTGGGAAAGCCTCTGTGGGTACCCATTCCTTGGGGAGAGGTCACCAGCTTGGCAAAGAGATGCTGCCTTAGAGCAACACTCATGCCCAGCTTCTCCCCTGCTTTGGCTGCCCTGTCTCGTCCCACCACCTAAGGTTTCAATCCCCTTTGTGGGGAGCAGACAGCTCTACAGCCTTGGCTTCTTGCTCCCTGGCTTGGGAGTGAGTATCAGGAGTTTCAGCCCTGATCCCCAGAGAGAAAACTGACCCCTGTGTGCTCTGCTTCACATGGAGTGCCTAGAAATGGCATTAAATTACAAGAGCAGGAATTCAGGCTGGACTGGCAGGATTCTGTCCCTGTCCCTCCACTTCCCTGCACTCAGTACACACCCTGAGGCAGGAGAAACCATTTTCTAACCATCACCATTCTCCTCCTCCTCTCTCCATCAGCAACCACCGTGTGTGACACCGAGACCCAGTTCCGCTGCCAGGACTCGGGGACCTGCATCCCTCTGTCCTACAAATGTGACCTGGAGGACGACTGTGGGGACAACAGCGACGAAAGTCACTGTGGTGAGTGCCCACACTCACACCTCCTCCCCTGGGCACGGGTGGGCAGCTGCCCTCCAGCACTCTGGATGCTGCTCAGAGGTGATGCAGGGAAAGATCCCCCTGTTTACCCTGTCTTCCCCTCATTTACTGGGGACTGGGAAATGGGGGGCAGGCCAGCATTTACAGGGTATTTGGGAATGAGGGACTGGACCATCGTGTAGTGGGAAATGAGGGACAGGAGAAGAGAGTGAGGCTGTGTGCTGGTTCTTCCCCTCGCCCTGTTCCAGCTGGGACACTTCTGTGCCATTATTATCCAGCTTTCCTGCTCTGGAAATGCAGGAAATGCTCTTCCTTGGGCATTCCCGGGGTCTGAAGCCCAGTATTGTGCTTGCAGAGGCTCACCAGTGCAGGAATGATGAGTTCAGCTGCAGCTCAGGGATGTGCATCCGTCTGTCCTGGATGTGTGACGGGGATAACGACTGCAGGGACTGGTCTGATGAAGCAAACTGCACTGGTGAGTGCTCAGGTGTTGATCAACAACCTCCTGCTTCTCTGGCTTTTTACTTCCACCCTGGGAGACCTTAGCCAGTGCCTTGTGCCTCAATTTCCTTGCTTGTTAGAGCACCTTAGGGTGATGTGATGCTCCAAATCCAAGGATTTCTTTACCTCGGGTTGACTGGGAATTTGCTGGCAGCTCTGAGATGCTCACACACTGACCAAGCTTTACTTTTTTACCTGTAAGATTGCACCCACAGGCAAAGCTCTGTGGAAATGGGAAGTGGTTTTGTGGCAAAGGATTCTCCTGGAAAAAAGAGCCTCCGTGTTGCAGGGAGGCAGTGATCAGGTGGGCACTGGCAGCATTTCACAGCTTTCACTCTGTTTCCTTGCCATTAATTTGGTGCTGAAAACAGGCACGTTCTTTGCAGCTTCTCCACAGTTAATTGATCTGGAGAAGAGGCAGATTGAGTTTGGGAGGTTTAGTTTGGCAGTTTTTGTCCTCCTCTGGCAGCTTCATTGCTCCCTGGGTTTGAGAACCTAAAGAGGGTGTCCTAAGTAGGGAGTCCCACAAGGAAGTGTCACTCTTGTTTTCACTTACAACTTGTATTAAAGCAGCCTGGCTGGCAGAAATAACCTTGTTCCTACTTTCTGCCTCTTGTGCAGCAAGTCCTGTGAGCCTCACTGTGTGTTTGGAGTGGAAAGTCACAACACTCCACCCTCCTCACCACCACAGTGATGTTCCCCAGCATCCTCCTGAGGTTAACACCCACACAGAGCCTTTTTCTCATCAGAAAAAACCCAACAGATAGCAGTGCAACGGCCTTTTCTGCTAGAAACAATCAAGCAAAACTATCAACCAAGCCAAAAAAACTCAGTGCTTGCACAAGAAGAGACTTCTCAGGGTAGGTAGAGCAGGAATCCCTCAGTGGAAGACACAAGGTTGTATTTATCAAGCCGTACATGGGATATTTCAAGATAAAAGCAGTGCATGAGGCAGAGATCCATGGGGAGCCTGTAGAGACCAGGACAGCCCCTGGGAATGCCGGCAGCAGCTTGGAGCCTTTGGGACAGAGTCCCAGCTGCTGTCCTGGGGCTCTGGCATGAGGATTTAAGAGATCCCTTTCAGATCTTTGAGCTCCTCTTTGCTCACCCCTGTGGCATTTGCTGTGCCTGGAGCACCCAGGGCTGCTCCTGGTCATTAGTATTCCATGAGTGTGTCTTTCTAAGAAGGTTTAATTTATATTGGTATCATTTCTCTCTCCTACGAGTTTCTCCAGAGAGAGGAACCTACTTCAAAAAGCGTGTCGGGTTTGTAAAGCCCCAAGTTGGAATTATCTAAGAGGATCACAATTATTTGAGGAACATTCCGTCTGACTTCACCGGGCTGCAATTATTGCTCTTATCTGAAATAATTACATTTCATGCTGAATACCTAATAGAATATTACTGCCACCAGATTGTACTATTTCGAAATATCTGCAAGTGCATGTCACTCTCTAACCTAAAACTCAGGATCATGCCAGTTAATTAAGTTGAACACTGCTTTTCTCAATAACTCTGAGCACTTTCCTGCTTGAGGAGCAGGATTTGTCTCTAAAGTGACAACACAAAGCAAGCTGCAACCCAGATACCCCACAGGCAGATATTTTCCTGACAGGAGCCTAAGGAAAACCCCCAGGGAGAATTGTATTTCTTGTTTGCTTTGGCAACATAGAAGAGCCTTGTTTGCCTTAATTAAAAGCTCTCTCTGTGTTCTGCCCTGCACGGGGGACTCTGCAGCTCTGCCAAAGCCTTGCTTGGTCTCGGTGACATTTCTCGCCATCTCTGGCACGATGCCACCGCTGTCACCTTTGCCCACACACCCCAAGGACTGAGATCAAAGGGAGAGAGGCTGCTGACTTTGGGGAGAACTTTGGGACATATCTGCTCTGCAAAAGCCATCCCCGAGGCACAGCAAGGATGTGAGCAAGAACGGCACAGAGAGGGAAAGCCCACGGAAAACTGGGATTCACGGAATTCTCCTTCCCGGGGCCCGTGGCGGGAGGTCCTGGTTCAGGGGAAGGAGAGGGTGCTGTGGTGCTGTGGCCTGACTCTCTCCCAGCTCAGCAGGGACACGGTGAACCCCCACACTCAGGTGTCCCCCTACTCTGGTTTCAGCAGTTTATCACACCTGTGAAGCCTCCAGCTTCCAGTGCCACAACGGCCACTGCATCCCGCAGCGCTGGGCGTGTGACGGGGACGCCGACTGCCAGGACGGCTCTGATGAGGACCCTGCCAGCTGTGGTAACGTGTCCTCTGTGTGTGTGGGGAGGGGCTGTGCCACGGGTGGGAGGGATTTCTGCACACCCACTGAGCTAAACCAGCAGCAAACTCAGGGGGAGAGCCCCCAGCCCTCCAAAAGCAATCACAGCGCGAAGGCGAGCGCGGCTTGTTTCAGAGAATTAAACCAGCTTTAACGAAACCCTAAAAAACACACAACACCCACCCAATTCTGGATTTCAGAAAAGAAGTGCAACGGCTTCCAGTGCCCCAATGGCACCTGCATCCCAACCAGCAAACACTGCGACGGCATCAACGACTGCTCCGACGCCTCGGACGAGCAGCACTGTGGTGGGTACCGGGCTCGGGGGGAGCTGCTGGGCCCAGAACTGAGGGCTGGCAGCATTTCTGCTCTGCCCAAGCCTGTCCCACCGGGAACAAAGCCCTGGGAGATAATGGGAAAGTCTTAGCGCGCAGTCATGAGCCCCCTGTGAAATCAGCAAAAGGCACAGACTGGGAGGACACAGCCAGGGAGGTGACCAAACCCCTCCTGGTGCCTGTGGGGTTATTTGGTGAGGACAGCCTGGGTGGGGACACGCAGCTCAAACCATTTGGAACTTTCTGTAAGCCCCTAAAACCCGCCCGCTGCGCTGAGGCCTGCGCAGACCCCGGCGGGTGACACTGCTGTTTGCAAGGACAGCAGAGGTGCCACCCCCTGTCCTCCTGTCCCCCCCTACCCCTGCAGAGCCCCTGTGCACCCGCTACATGGATTTCGTGTGCAAGAACCGGCAGCAGTGCTTGTTCCACTCCATGGTGTGTGACGGCATCATCCAGTGCCGGGATGGGTCAGATGAAGATGCCAGCTATGCTGGGTGCTGTAAGTGTCACTCTGGGTGGGTGGGCACTGGATGTCTCGGGTTTTGATGATTTTGATGGCTCCTGAGATATTAGAAAGTCTTTTTCTCTTAGCTCTGTGACCAAAGAAGAGGTTGAGATTTGTCGGTTCTGCTTTCCAAGGTTGTTTATTTTTCCTTCTCTATTCCATTCTTTCTCTGACCTGCTGAGGTCTGTTCTGCAGGTCAGGTTGAGGCACAATTTTTGCCTTTAGGGTGCTGTTGACTTTTTATAGTAAAAACTACATGTACATTATTGACAATAATTTTCCAATCCCTATCACCTATGTTAGACAGTCTGTCTCTAAACCAGTTAGAAAGTGCCACCATCACAGCAGGAGATGGAGGACAAGAAGAAGAAGAAGAAGAAGAAGAAGGAGGAGGACAGGACATGCCCAGATTCCTCCGTTTTGCCTCTTGAACCCCCTTTCTAAAGCCCCTAAATTCTACTTTTTCACCCTGTGACAAATTAACTCTCACTCTACTCAAACTCTTGTGGCCTGTAAATCCTCACACAAAGTTGGTCATTTTTATCATGGGCTAAAATGGAAGGCACAGGAGTTTTTGACTCTGTGCCAGGGTCTCCAATCATCCAGGGCATCCAGAGGAATGTCCTGGGTTCCGACAAGGATGAAACCAGAGGCGTGGGGAGGACCAGGCTGCCAGGAAGCTGCCAGCTCTCCTAAGAGGTGGCTCTAGACTGCGATGCTCTGCTTCGAAATCTGTGATTGTCTCTAAGAGTGCTCCCTCCTGCTCAAGCTTTCCTGAGGCCCTTGATCTTTACACCAAACCTCTCCCTGCAGCCCAGGACCCCGAGTTCCACCGGACCTGTGACCAGTTCAGCTTCCAGTGCCAGAATGGTGTGTGCATCAGCCTGGTGTGGAAGTGTGATGGGATGGACGACTGCGGTGACTACTCTGATGAAGCAAACTGTGGTGAGCAGCACCCCCAGGGCCTCCTGCCCCTGCAACTCCAGCTTCCTTTGGATTTCAGGAGCATGGAGTACTGTCTGTCTCATGTTTTCACTCGTGTGTGTGCATGTATGTGTGAGTATAGCTTTCCCTGTGCACATCACAGCATGTCCTACCTGGAGATTGCTGTTATTTCCCTCACACTGCAGGCAGGTAAAGTGCAGCATGGAGAAAACCTGGCACATCTTGTGCTTGACTAACTCCTCTGTGAGCATATTTACTGCACAGACTCCCAGCCCCGAGCAGACAGGCAGTTTTCAGCCAAACACAATATTTACCACTGTTCCCTGGGTGGCTGTAGGAGCTGTACCCAGCCAGGCGAGGCAGCTGCAGCCTCATTTCAGAATTACAGGGTTTGCTCCTCCATTTCTGCCATGCTCTGGTGGATTCTGCTCTGGTTCTGAGATCAGGGGTGGTGTCTGGCCAGGAAGAACGTAGACAAAGCAGTGGTGGCAACAGAGTGAGGGCTGGGAGGAATGGGAATGCTGGGGATGAAGAGAAGGGAATGTGCTTGTGCTGCTCAGGGTGATGCTCTCTGGGCCAGCCTGAGGTGTTCCCACCTCTCAGCTGTGCTGAGGTGACCCTGTGGCTCACAGGACTCTCCTCTCCTCATCAGAAAACCCAACAGAAGCCCCAAACTGCTCCCGGTACTACCAGTTCCAGTGTGGGAACGGGCACTGCATCCCCAACCGGTGGAAGTGCGACGAGGAGAACGACTGCGGGGACTGGTCTGATGAGAAGGACTGCGAGGGTAAGGACACACTGCTGAGCCTGTCACACGGACATGACAGGGACTGGGGCATGTTGAAGGGTCACTCTGCCTTCCCACAGCCCCATGAGTGGGCTGAGCAGGCACCTGCATGCACCTTTTAACTCAGTATTTTTGGATATCCTGATCACAGACACAATGCAGATGAAAACACCGGGCTTGTGACGCCTCACCTGCTTCCCCCCTCGGTCAGCAGGGAGCAGGCAGAGCTCACACAGGAGCAGAGAGCTCAGGTCAGCTCTCCATGGTGTATTTTTAGGATCTCCAGTTCATCCCATTACCACGCTGATCCCCCCGACGTGCCTGCCCAACCATTTCCGCTGCAACAGCGGCGCCTGCATCATCAACAGCTGGGTCTGTGATGGCTACAAGGACTGCACTGATGGCTCTGATGAAGAGGCCTGTCCCACCTCAAGTAAGCTCTCCTCTCCCTCACCCCATTCCCTTTTCCCAGATCACATCTGCCAAGGAATTCTGGCCTTTCAAAGCCTTGCCAGTTCACGGGGTTAATTTACGCCGTGGTGTAAAATGTCCTCTAGCTCTGGGGTCACCCTCCTGCCACCAGCTGGGACAGAGCTCCAGAGCAGGACATTCCCTGCAAAGCAGAGGCTTTTCCAGCCCTCTGCAGTCAGGAGAGAGGATGGCTTAGGCGTCATCCCCTCCACCTGCTAGATGGAAGCAGATTGCCATCTAGTGGAGTCGGGACCTGGGGACAGCAGCCGGTCCCTGCTGGTGGCAGTGCCAGCCCGGCCGTGCCTCGGTGCTCTCTCTCCTTCCTCTCTCTCTGTGCAGGACCCAACGTGACAGCCACGTCCCCGGCGCTGCCAGGGCGCTGCAGCCGCTTCGAGTTCGAGTGCCAGCAGCTGCACAAGTGCATTCCCAACTGGAAGCGCTGTGACGGAGTGAGGGACTGCCAGGATGGCACGGATGAGAGGAACTGCCGTGAGTGTGGGCAAGGGACAGGGTCCCACACCTGGAGCCTCCCCTTGGGAAGCTCCTTGTGAGGGCAGGGAAACCTCTGAGGGAGCTTTGATTGCTGGTGAAATCCCTACAGGAAAAAATTATTTACAGAAAAAACAAACAAACAAAAACAAAAACCCCCCAAACCAAGTGGTGCTATTCCCATTAGAAGTCCAGTTATTGTTTTTCATGAGATGAGCTCCAGGTTCTTCTGAAGGTGCAGCCAGGAGATACCTCAATGTCTGACACATGAGCCTGAGCTCCATCCCTTGACATGCAGCCACCTGCAAACATTCTGGTGCTGCTGAGAGAACTGCCCTGCCTGGAAGTTCCCTGAACTGTTCTGCCTTTTTCAGCTACTCCGAGCAGCCTGTCGTGCCCCAGTGGTTTCAGGTGTGAGGATGGGGAGGCCTGCATCATGCTGACAGAGCGCTGTGATGGATACCTGGACTGCTCAGACAGCAGTGATGAGAGGAACTGCACAGGTAAGCAGCAGCCCCTCTCCTATCCCTCACTCCCTGCTCCCTGTCAGCACACAGAGCTGTTCTTCTGGCTCTGTGACCTTTCCCTCCCAGCATCCCCTTGATTTATCTTCCCCTGCTTAGCTGTCCAGCTACCTCCTCACCAATTTTTTCAGCTGGGCCAAACTTCCCAGCGCTTCTACACTGACATTTTGTCTTCGCAGCAGCTCCAGACACAGTCGAAAAACAAAAAAAAAAAAAAAAAAAAAAAAAACAAAAAAAAAAACAAAAAAAAAAAAAAAAAAAAAAAACAACAAAAAAACCCAAAAAACCCATTTTTGGATGGATAGGAGTAAAGCTCTCTATTTTACACAGCCTCAGGTGAAGTAAGGGTCTCCTGCTCTGCCCACCTTTGCAAGGTGACCCTGGGGGATGGTGGCAGGTGCCCTGCTGCCATTCCTGGCTGTCCCACGCTGTCCCTTGGTGGCCCTGTGAGGGCAGAGGGACAGAGCCAGCCCTGGGCTGATAACAGCAATCGATCACTGCCCCCAGCCAGCCATGAGCTTCAGCTGCTTCCCACACAACTGCTGGGGGGGCTGGCCATCAATCAGGTTTAGTTCTTTAATTAAATATTGATTGGGAGAGGCTAGCAGGTTCAGGAGAAGGGGAAGGAGCTGCTGAGATGCACGACTCAGCGGCTATGCCAAGGGAAAACCATCTCTTTTCCCTTGGAAGAATTGCCTTGCCATGCTGTTCATGGACCCACGTGCCTGCTGGATTTAATCCTAGCTGTTAGGGGAAGCAAAACAGCAGCAATTTGCCTCTGCTCTGCTTGGTTTCTGTTCAGCACCACAGCTGAGCACCCCAAAGCAGAGCCAAGCCACAGCAGTGGGATTTGGGCTCTGAAAAAGAAGAGAAAGAGCAGAGAATGGTCTGGTGGGAGCAGGGCATGGATTTGGGGCATTTCAAATCAGCTCCTCCCATCCCCAGCTCTTCCAGGGCTGGGTTCCACGGTGTTTTTATCCCCTAAATGCCTCTGTGAAGGTCAGGCAGTGATTCAACCGTGTCAAGGCAAACCCCAAACTTGAATTACCAGCCTTTGCTTGGGTCCTGCTGCTGAACAACGCAAGATGTGATAAGGGAAAGGCTCTGGGTGGTGACAGGGACAGCACAGACTGATCACACTAGGAGATGGGGGACACTGAGCAGTTTGCACTCACTCACTAACAAAATTCCCAGTATTTCATCAACAGCCACACTTCATCTTTCCTTAGGGGAAAGGGGACGCTCACCTGATGCAGCATAAAGACATTTTGGGTAGAATTAAGAGCACCAGGGGTAAACCCCTGCTCTGAACTGCCCTCTGTGAGCCCATTCTTCCCCACTGATAAATAACACATCTCATTTAAATTGTGCAGACCCCCCCCTTTCAGTCAGTGCTGTTTCTGCCTCCCCTGTTGTCGGCGTTACAAACAAAACTCCTGTTTCTCTCCTGGGCACAGGGTTTGTTTCCCTGCAGTAAATTAACTTTTCCCATTCTCTGCTCAGATGACACAATCGTGTACAAAGTCCAGAACCTGCAGTGGACGGCTGATTTCTCTGGTGATGTCACCTTGACCTGGGCACGGCCAAAAAGGATGTCCTCGGCCTCCTGTGTCTACAACATCTACTACAGGTACATCATCCCTCCCCTGCTGTTGTATCAGGTGAAGAGGACAAGCATGAGCACAGATGTGCCTTTTTCTTCTGCAGAGAAATGCACAGAATCGGGCCTGAAACATTCAGAGCTCCTTAATCAAGTTCTGCTTGGAAAATCTAATATTTGATAGCAAAAGAGACACAAAATAGGTGCACCCAGAGGGCATTTGTGACAAACTGCATTAGTTTCCTCCTTGATTGTTTACTCAGACAGTAAAGCTGCTATAGTCATTTTTTTTTTCCCACTTGGGCCTTGTCTTTGTGGGACCATTACCAGCAAGAACAAAGATAATAAATTTGAGAAAAAAATAGAAAAGCTCAGGGGTTTATAAGTCACCAAGCCATGGTTAGTTCAGCTTTTTCAACAGCATCTTTTTAAGATTGGTGGTATGGCATTACCAAAACGAGCAGCAACCTTTTAAAATGGTTCCATGTTTTGGGACAATTCTGTCCGTTCTGTGCTAGAAAAGCCCACCCTGACTGGAGGTGTGTGGCTCTGTCCCCCAGGATGGTCGGTGAGAGCATCTGGAAGATCTTGGAGACCCACAGCAACAAAACCAACAGCGTTTTGAAAGTCCTCAAGCCCGACTGCACCTACCAGGTGAAAGTGCAGGTGCAGTGTCTGAGCCGGGTCTACAACACCAACGACTTCATCACGCTGCGGGCACCTGAAGGATGTAAGCAGAGCTGCTGCTCCCACCAATGCCTGGCGGATTTGGGCTGCTTTTTTGGGGCTAAAAAGTAGAGATGTGCCTGCTGTGAACAAAAAGGGTCTTTCCATGAGTTTGGGAATTGTGCTGGACTGGGAGAATGGGCCATCCATGCCTTTGTCCTGGTTTTTCAGGGACATGCTGCTTTTCCCTGGCACTCTGGGCACACCACTGTGACTGTCACTAATATTTCTCTTTCTCTCACCAGTACCAGATGCTCCCCTCAACCTGCAGCTGTCCCTGAAGAAAGAAGCTGAGGGTGTGGTGATGGGCTGGTGGAGTCCCCCCGTGAACGCCCACGGCCTCATCCGGGAATTCATCGTGAGTCCTGGCTGGCATGGGGACAGCAGCACACAGCCAGCTGCAGGGGGGATGTGGGTCTGGAATGGGACATTTTGGGGAGGGAATCTGCTAGGAAAATCAGGCAAGCTGGGAGGAGAAATGCTGCAGGCAGCACCACAGCCCTCGAGTATTTAATTTCTCCCTTTCTGAGATGTCGTGCTTCTTTCTGCTGGTATTTGGTCTCAGAGGGACCCGCTGACCTGTGGTGTTTTTGAGCCCTCATGCTTTGTTTTGGTGCTCCTAGGTGGAATACAGCAGCAGTGGATCCAAGGAGTGGTCATCCCTCAGAACCACCAAGAACTACACGGAGATCAAGAACTTGCAGGTCAACACTCTCTACACAGTCAGAGTGAGTATTTCCAAAG
>CM031877.1:3771211-3796185 GCA_018697195.1 Certhia americana
TCTCAGAGTGAGTATTTCCAAAGTTTACTCTAAGTGAGCTCTCATTAATGCATGGCCCAAGTCCGGCACAGCCAAGAACTTTTTAAAAAAAAAACTTGTTTAAAAAAAAAAAAAAATCTTGTTAAAGCCCTGGCCTTTAATGCCAACCCACACCAGGGGCTTGGCATTTGCACTGCTAGTGTCTACAGTTCCAAGGCCCTTGATTTGCTCCTTTGTCCCAGAAGGCCAGGCTGGATTACAAAATCCTCCCTGCTCATTGCCCATTCCAATGTCAATGCAATTGCACTGGATGTGGGCCAGAGATAAATTTGGTCCTTGGTGTATCAGTGGGAAAAGAAGCAGATCTGCCTGTGGGGAATGTCTGCACAGGGGAGAGGCTGGGTAATTATAGACCGAAGTAATAAGAATAGGAAATGAAAGTCTGCACAGTGAGCCCTGGGAAATGTGGGCTTTGCCATTGTCCATCCTCCTGAGTTTTTGGGGAAGTTCACTGCGAGGAAGGATAAATCCCCTCCTCCAAATCCTTGTTCTCACAGCTGGTTGGAGCCTTTCCTCCCATGGTATTCCTTCCCAATAAAATCCGTCCCCAAATAAATCTTTGGAAGTAGATTCAGGGCTTGCATGGAGTGGTTCTCACCTACATTATGGCCCGTGGAGTCCTTAACTCCTTATCTCGATGGACTCCTCAAAGATCCCATCAGAGAGCAGTTATCTGCAAAGAGGCTGCACCTCCCTCCTCTTAGATTCCTTTAATTGACTTCAAGCACTCGGCTTTATCTCTGCATTAAGCATTTTATTGCCAAGTAATTAAGCTATTGTTTGCTTCCAAGTCCTTTTCCCAGGAGCCCCGCCAGGTCCCTAACCTTGCTCTGACCTCCCTCTCTGTTTGCACTGTACGATGTTGCTCATGTTCCCCCACCCTCTGCTTTCCAAAGGTTGCTGCAGTAACCAGCCGAGGGGTGGGAAACTGGAGCGAGTCCAAGTCCATCACCACCGTCAAAGGCAAAGGTAAATGTTGTTGTTTGGGTCAGCTGAGAGAAGGTGACAGAAAGGCAGAGTATCAGCTTGAAACAGCACCCAGAGCCACCTCCCTGGCCTTGCTACTCCCTGCTGAGCCTTTCACACTGTTCAACAGCTTTGCTGTTAAAAGTGACCTGTGAAAAGTGACTTTTTCACCCAGCCTGAGCTGCCTCAGAGTTCAGTGGTGTGGCTGGAGGGGACACTGACTTCCTCTGGGCTCTGTGGCTCTGGATGTGCTGCCCTGGAACTGAGCAGGAGCCTGTCCCCTCCTCTCCCAGGCTGCAGACAGATTCCCTCAGACTTTTGTAGGCCAAATCCTGCCTCCAGACAGACAAGAAATTACCAACTCCATCGCTCTCACTCTAAAAGGATGCTGGTTCATCCTTCTCCCTCTTAAGTCACAATTATTGTGGCTCCTCCTGCAGGCTCAGACCATAAAAAACAACCACAGCTCCCAAGAACTATCACAACATCACAGTCCAACAGCAGATAAATTCAAACAGCACAGTAAATAATTTCCTTCCCAACCTGTTTTTTTTTTTTTTTGGTTTTGCTTTTTAAGAAAAGCCTTTTGAAGTCGTTTGTATTCGTGCCAAGTTTTTCATCCAAACTTATGTCCCTGCATCAAAATTGTCTGCTAATTTGTCAGATGAAAGAAAGGAAAGAAAACACCAGGCTACTCGAAGTGCAGGACTCAGATAATGTGAATTACCTGATGGTTAGAAAAACAGAGGTAAAAGGAACAGGAACAGCTTTGACATCAGTTTTTTGCAGGAGTGTTTGGCACCGATAGCTCCTCGGAAGGCCAGGAGCTGCTAACTGGGATAGGAGCTCACCCTGCTGAGTCCAGAGGGAAATCCCTTTGCCCAGACCCCTCCAGCTCCAGCCTGCACTGAGCAAGGCATAAAAAAAGCAGCTTTTAGGTGATGGACTTAAAAACTGATATCAGTGTCTTATCTGAAGGGATCACGTCTTAGGCAGGGTTGGGGCATCCTGTTCTGGGAGCTGGGTGTTCCCACAAAAAGCTGTATTTTGTCTGTCTCCTCTCAATAAATATTTTTATTTCTTTGTGCTGTATACTAACAGGTCTTTTCTCTTTTTCCTCCCAGTCATTCCTCCCCCCGTCATCCACATCGAGAGCTACAGCGAGGACTCCATAAGCTTCAGCCTAAAAATGTCCACAAATATCAAGGTGAGAGATATTTTTTTCCTTTCCATCCGAGCTGGGAAAATAGTGAATAGTGGCTGGGAGAAGCTGTCACCCACTGAAGCATTGCAATTATCAGTTATTTCACACCAAATCATTTCTTACTGCTCCCAAACTGCCCCGGGGCTCTTAATTGGGATGGAAAATACAATGCAAAGACTGTCAGGGGTCTGAGAGTAACCCTGGTTCCCTGTGTGCATCAGCTGAGCGGATGGCTCTGTGTCCTTGGGCTTGACAGGTCAGTGGCTACGTGGTCAACATCTACTGGACATTCGATACCCACAGGCAGGAAAAAAGGACTCTGGTCATAGAAGGAGAAAAGTCCATCCAAAAAGGTAAATTCTGCTCAAAATATAAAGTTTTGCTTTGGTCAACATCAAGCAGAAGGATTTATGAGAGGTTATAGGATTATTTTATTTCTTGCGTTTGTGGTTTTTTTGCTTGTTTGTGGTTTTTTGTTTTGTTTGTGTTTTTGGGTTTTTTTTTTTTCAACTATTAGTTACTGTTGAAACAATTCTGTTTAAATCTGGACAGGACAAAGCAGCAAATTCTGTTTTGAGGACCTGGAGATTTCAAACATGTTGCATTGTGTCTAAAGAACTTGTTCCCAAGAATGCCCCAGCCAAATTATCTCTAAGTGTGTTTATCAGATCCCCTGAAATTCGTCAAAGTTGCTAAAACAGCAATAATGCTAAACTAAAAAATCCTCAAAGTTACTGAAACAACAACTAGGCTAAATCAAAAGCAAAGATGCTAAGAAACTAGTAGCAAAAAAATAAAGGCACTAAATAAAAAACACCTGAACTTTAACCAATCACTTATCCAAAAACCCTCGTAAAACTTAAGTAAAAAAGCCCAATCAACAAATTAAGCAATGTGTAAAAGTGTAAAACAGTAGTCTTAAAAATATATAATTAAAGTCGTAATGTAAACAATAAACTGCTTCTGGATAATCATATTAATTCAGTGTTCAAAAATTCCTTTCACTTGGACAAGCAGATTTGGGATTTACCCCCAGAGCTGCACTAGTCCTTTCTCACCACATGGGGTTTTGTTTGTTGTTCCATTTCTAACCTGCCAAAGGGAATAGAAACAGAGCAAGGATTTCTTGGGCTTGCATACAGCACATGTCCCTGTTAATCACATTTCTGCTTTGGGAAAATCCCAGTGTGGATATGGGAAATCATCCGGGCACAGAAAAACACAGGCTGGCTTGGATTCCAGAGTCTCAAGGGCTTCTGTACAAAAGAAAATTCCTGCAAAATCATGAAAGTACAGCCCAGGAGAGGCAGGCTCCTGTGTGTTTGCTGATGCTGACCCTTCCCTCGTGCTCCCACCCCGCCCTCACCTAATAGTGCCCCTTTCTCTTCTTGCTCAGTGGCCAATTTGACAGCACACACTCCCTATGAAATTTCTGCTTGGGCTAAGACGGAGCTGGGTGACAGCCCTCTGTCTTTTGTGCATGTGGTGACCAGTGGCACAAGACCTTCGGCCCCAAGCCTCAAGGCCAAGGCCATCAACCAGACAGCCGTGGAATGCAGCTGGACAGGCCCCAGGAATGTGGTAAGGCACCAACCCTTCCCTCACCAGCCACCCTGGGCTCTAGCTCAGAGCCTCAGAGCAGCACACAAAACCCCTGAAATCAGGGTAATTTGTTCGGATTGAATTCCAAAGCCCTGAAAATTTGGGGGATAATAAGGGAAAGTCCCTTCTGCTTTTTAAACTGAAGCAAAGAAAGGCTTCTTGTCTTGTTTTCTGCAGTGAGAAGTGGCTTAAACACAGACAGCAGAATGCTCCAGCAGCCTTTGAATCAATTGTTGTTAGCAGAGCTGAGCTCAGGGGGTTTGGGTTGGGAGTTCAAAGGCAAGCAGGCAGATTGAACTTGGGCAAGACAGAGGGAAAAGCAGGAAAAAGGGAAAAGGTTTTTTCCAGAGGGAAAAGGTTCTTTGCTTCATGCCCCCTAAAAAATAACAGTCAGTGGATGCTCTGGGCTGTGCCAAACCCTGCCCCATCCCTGCTGTGCTCTCCCTCCTCAGGTCTACGGCATCTTTTACGCCACGTCCTTCCTGGAGCTGTACAGGAGCCCCCACAACAGCACCACCAGCGCCCACAACGCCACGGTGCTGGTGCAGCGGGACGAGCAGTACCTGTTCCTGGTGGGCCACCCTCCTCCTCCTCGCCCCTCCGCCTGCCCCCTGCCTCCACACACACTGCCCTGACCTCTGTGCCTCCCTCCCAGGTGCGGGTGATGTCTCCTTACCAAGGGCCCCCCTCTGACTACGTGGTGGTGAAGATGATCCCGGATAACCGGCTGCCCCCGCGGCACCTGCACGCCGTGCACACCGGCAAGACCTTCGCCGTCATCAAGTGGGAATCGCCCTACGACTCCCCCGACCAGGACATGGTAACGCCTCACAGAGCCTTCTCCTGTCCCTCTGCACTCCAAATCCTGGCTCAGAGACAGAGCCTTGCCTTTCTTCTGCTGGAGAAAGCCTGAGGTCGGGTCTGTGCTCCACACAAAGTGCTGACACCTCCGGTGTCGTCGTTTCCTCCCTCCTGGCCATTTGCTCTGGACTGTGAGATTAAAAAAGAGCCAGGTCTGGGATATCTGTTGCTGACCAAGTCTATAAACAGCCCTGGGCATGTGCCAAAACACCTTTGTGGGCTTTGGCTCTGCCCAGGAGGACAGGGCTGGGCTGGGGCTCTGCCTCCTGCCCCAACAAAGCCCGGCTCTGTTCTCTGCCACACTGGAATACACTCAGGTCTCGCTCCACTGAAGGCCAGTCATTTTCTCAGCAAGCTTTCCCCTCCCATTCTGCACCAGAGACTCTAACAGCAAAGATTTGGAGGTATAAACCTTCCCAGCAGAGCTGGAAACTCTGACAGGGCAGGGGTTTGCGTTGCATCCTTGTAATTCACCGAGAAATACAAGCTGAGGTTTTCCTCCTGCTCTCATCTGTTCCACTAAATGCATTTTCTGTATCAGTAAATGCTGATTTTCAGCAGAGATCCACAGAGAGGCTTGGAATTTTGTTTCCCAGGCTTTCTGTGAAGCTCAGCCTTGGTTTAAAGCACATTTTACCCACCTTGTCTAATGTCCTACCACAGTTTAGCTGAAATTCCGCAGGAAAATGAGATTTTTTTCCATCCCTTTCCTCCCCCTCCAGCTCTATGCCGTGGCAGTTAAAGATTTGGTGAGGAAAACAGATAAAATCTACAAAGTAAAAAGCCGGAACAGCACGGTGGAGTACACCATAAAGAAACTGGAGCCAGGAGGGAAATACCACGTGATTGTCCAGTTGGGAAACATGAGCAAGGAATCCAGCATGAAGATCAACACAGGTAAGGGACACAACACCCATCCTGTGCTGCCTGGAGGCTGCAGAAAGGTTCCTGCAGCTCTCCCACAGCCAAAGCTCAATTTTGGGAGGCCTCTCAGGGGAGGTGATTACACCCCCAAACAACAGCAGTGGGGAGGAAGCTTCTCAAATATATCCAGTGTTTTTCTCCTGATAAATGGAGATGGGGAAGACACCACTTTGGCTGTGCACACATCATCATGTACCATTACAGCCCTCCCACTGAAAAATTCCTCCCAGCTTCCACACCTCAGCGTCCTCTCCTCCAGCACATCCCTTTTCCAAGCAGTTTATTGTGCTGATCCCTAAAAAAAAAACCCACCAAGTTTTTCAGAAGTCACTCCATCCCTGTAAGAGGAAAGTGCCACCAGTGCTACGGCCTCACCTGCTGCCACTTTTTCCTCTTTGCAGTCCCCCTGTCTGCACCAGATGCCTTAAAAATCATCACCGAAAATGACCATATTCTGCTTTTCTGGAAGAGTTTGGCATTGAAGGAAAGTAATTTCAATGAAAGCCGGGTAAGTTTTGCTGTGCCTCCTGTCCTGCAGAAAATCCTGGAGCAGAGTCAGTGCAAGGCTCCTTTCACAGCCTCTGAAATCCATCCTGTCCTTGGTGAGCCCTCTAGAAGAGCTCACTAAAATTCATGTCATGGCTGAGGCTCTGAAGCTGATAGATCCAATCAGTCACCTTTTAGGAACATAATTACCCTGCTAGAAAAGGACAATTATCCCATGTGTGAAAGGACTGGGAGTAGGACACTGCCCTGCTGTGCCAGGACGTCTGAAAATTCAGACTTGGATGGAAAATGTGTGAAATTTCTGTCAGAGCATGGGCAGGTAGAAAACTGCACCAAAAAAGCCCTCACCCTCCTGGACTCTGTGCTTAGGGTGGGTGCTAAGGACAGAGAGGACCAGAAAAAACAAACCAGAGTCATTTATGTTGGAAAAGACCTCCAAGCTTGGCTCCAAGCTGTGCCTGACCCCACCTTGTCCCCAGACCAGAGCACTGAGTGCCACATCCAGTTGTTTCTTGAGCACCCCCAGGAATGGGGACTCCAAACCTCCTTGGGCATCCCTTCCAATGTCCAATAACCCTTTTAGTGAAAAAACCCTTCCTGATGCCCAACCTGAGCCTCCCCTGGCACAGCTTGAGGCCGTGTCCTCTGATCCTGTCACTTGGGAGAAGAAAAATCTCTCCTCCCTGAGCTGGCCAAGGTCAGTGCACACCAGAAAGGAGGAGGCTCCACCTTGCTCCCTCCTAGCAGAGTCCATCAGCACCAGATCCAGGGAGAAAACCAAATTCCCAAACCCTTTTGGAAGGGGCAAACCCTCCCTCTGCCACCGAGTGACCTGGGGTTTGTGTTTCCCTCAGGGCTACGAGATTCACATGTTTGACAGCTTGATGAACATCACGGCCTACCTGGGCAACACCACAGAGAACTTCTTCAAGGTGTCCAACCTGAAGATTGGCCACAATTACTCGTTCAGCGTGCAAGCCCGGTGCCTGTACGGGGGGCAGATGTGTGGGGAGCCAGCCACGCTTCTCTATGATGAGCTGGGCACAGGTGAGCCCCTATTTTCTCCTCATCCTCCTTAAAAAAATACTCAGGGAAGCCTCGTAAATTTTTTAGGGATGTGCTGTTGATACCAACAGCGCTTGTGTGCCTCCCTCACCAGGTAAAGATGACTCTGCCACCAAACCCGGCCAGGCCACGGATGTGGCTGCCATCGTGGTGCCCGTGCTGTTCCTGCTGCTGGTGACCCTGGGTGTGGGTTTTGTGGTGCTCTACATGAGGCACAGGAGGCTCCAGAACAGCTTCACTGCCTTCGCCAACAGCCACTACAGCTCCCGCCTGGGCTCGGCCATCTTCTCCTCGGGGGATGATCTGGGTACGTGGCCCCTGGTGGCATCTGGGGACAGCATTGGGGATGGGAAATCAGGGCAAGAATTTGGGTTATGTCATGGTTTGGGGCACTCTGGCATCACTGGCTCCATGGATTTGGTCTAAGAGTACAAATCATGGAATAGTTAAGGTTGCACAGACCTTCAAGGTCACCAAGTCCAACACTCAAAACTTTTCCCAACCAAATATTTTTATCAAATGATCCCCCTCTTTCCAATGCAAAGCACCTATACATGCACTGAGGATGTGAAATGAGGGCAAGAATTCCTTATTTTATCATGGTTTGGGGCACTCTGGCATCACTGACTCTATGGATTTGGTCTAAGAGTACAAATCACAGAATTACAGAGTTGTGAAACTTGGAAAAGGTCTTCAAGCCCAACTGCCAAAAGTTTTCCCAACCAAACATTTTCATCAAATGAAACCCATCCTTCCAATGCAAATCACATAGAAATGCATTGGGGATGTGAAATCAGGGCAAGAATTCCTTATTTTATTGGGGTTTGGGGGGACTTTGGCATCACTGACTCTATGAATTTGGTCTAAGAGTACAAATCAGGGAATTGTTAAGGTTGCACAGACCTTCAAGGTCACCAAGTCAAACTGCCAAAACTTTTCCCAACCAAACATTTTCATCAAATGAAACCTCTCTTTCCAATGCAAAGCACCTATAAATGCACTGAGGATGTGAAATGAGGGCAAGAATTCCTTATTTTATCATGGTTTGGGCCATTCTGGCATCACAATCTCTGTGGATTTGATGTAAGAGTACAAATCACAGAATCATGGAATAGTAAAGGTTGCACAGACCTTCAAGTTCACCAAGTCCAACTGCCAAAACTTTTCCCAACCAAACATTTTCATCAAATGAAACCTCTCCTTCCAATGCAAAGCACTTAAAAACACTTTGAGGATGTGAAATCAGGGCAAGAATTAATTCTTTATCATGGTTTGGGCCACTCTGGCATCACAATCTCTACGGATTTGATCTCAGAGTACAAATCACAGAATTATGGGGGTGTTAAATTTGGTGAAGACCTTCAAGACCATCAAATCCAACCACCAGAAGTTTTCTCAACTGATATTTTTACCAAATTAAACCTCTCCTTCCAATGCAAATCACTTAAAAGCAGAGTATAAAGTGCTGAGGGCCCCCTAACAGCTCTTTTTTGGTTTTTTTTTCCAGGAGATGAGGACGATGAAGCCCCAATGATAACTGGATTTTCAGATGACGTCCCCATGGTCATCGCCTGAAGCGCATTTCTGACTGTACAAAACCAAATGGTGTAAATATTTCATTTGATAAAAATAGTTGATTGTTTATTTTACAAATGCACTTTGAGTTGCAATACGTTATTTTTATATGGGCCAAAAAAAAAAAAAAAAAAAGAAAAAAAAATAATAATAATTTTAAGAATCCACTTTGTAGTAATCAACTGTGAATTGCGGACTAGGTTGGTTGAGTAACAAATTGCTTTGATTTAACATTAATTTAGTCTTACAAGGCTATGCTTGCTGGGCATGCTTTTAAGTCTGTGAGATATTTTCCGTTGACTAAATTGGCACCTCGTTTTATTTTTCTAAGACAAGAATAAATTTATTTAAAAAAAAAAAATTAAAAAATTCAGGAGATTATATATGTAGAGAGAGAGAGATAATATAGTCCCTGAAGGTTTTGCTTTTACTTTAGGACAAAAAAAAAAAAAAAAATAATCCTTTGGACTTTGTTTTATATGAAAGTATTTTTGTTGTGTTAATTTATTGGGAAATCTGCTGCGGAACAGATTTCCAGAGTTGTCAGACATTGTACACATTCTTGTGTAGAACATGTGCCACTTTATCTTGCAAGGCAGTCGTATCTTGGCATCCCCATCATTGTCCTTGCCATGACAATAAAACCCCTCATTTTCACATGATTTTTCTCCCTTTTAAAAAACCCAATCTTTGAGCCATCTTACAGCAGCACAGTTTTTTAGGGGTGAGTTTTAGCTTCCTCCTGCTGGGGGAAGTCAAAAAATAATATCCCCACTCCAAGATGTGCTGCCCAAACCCCTCCTGCTGCTGCCCCTGCCCGTCACACGGGGCTTAATTAATCTGGAGCTTACAACCACCACGTCACTGAAACAAAAAAAAATTTGCCACGTGCACCTTAAAACTCATTTCCCAGGTATTTTTAGGATACTCCTCCTCCGTGGAGCTTCCCTCAGATGCCAGCACAGTGGTGGGACGGAAGGGGGAGCCTCCAGTGTGTGCAAATCCACATTTTCCACACTCACGCAGAGCAATAATTACTGAAAATTTAAATTAATTTGGCCCACAGCAGGGATTTGATGCTCCCTCATCGGAATTTCCTAAAAGCAGCTGTAGTTTTACCTACAGCTTTAGAAAATTATATAAATACACACACACACACACGCACATGCATACATGTTATTTTCTCATCTCACATTCCCAGCAGACACAATACTGGCTGCAGAGCCAAATGCAAGATGTCTGCTTGCCACTGTTTGGAGCTTTGATTTTTGTGACAGCAAAATGTGAATTTCACCAAAAAAAAAAAAAATTAAAAAAAAAAATAAAAATGTGAACCTCACCACTACCTGCCAACCCAGGAGCACAACAGGAGAGGAAGTTCAGGGCTCTCCCCTGGCCGTGCTCGATATATGCAAAACTTCTCACCAGGAAATACAGCACACTGTCTTGTCACACTGTTTTTGTGAAAAAAAAAAAAAAAAAAGGTATTTTTGCTGTGTAAACTAAGTTATAATTGCAGTCTTCCTACAGATGAAACGAGAGAGGCCAACTATGTTTTGATAAGCGACTGATCCGTTTAATTTCACAATAGAAAAATGTATTAAAAAAAAAAAAAGTTGAAGCCTGGGTGGTTTGATACTCTAGAGAAATACTGACTCTATTTTCAATTACTGGTGTTAGCATTCCCAGTGACAGATTTTTTTTCCCCTTCCCCCAACCAAAGCTGGGACCAAACTAGAATCAGATTTTTATAAGTAGCAGCAAGCTCGCAGAGTTGCAATATTTTTACCTTCTCAGTGGATCAGGTGCTGTTCAGGAGCTGAAATTTGGAGTCAAATCAACCCAGTACACACACAGCTCAATTTGCCTGGAGTCACAGCTACACAGAGAGGCCAGACTCTGACCCAGAGGCTAAAACAGTCTCAAAAACATAAATCAAAAGATTTTATGCAGGAGAGGAAGCCTAAAAACACAGAGAAAGAGTATTCAACCCCTTCTTTAGAAAGTGAATTTTTTTCAGCGCAGGTAACTGAAAATGCCAATGTGACATCCCAAAATCTGGTGCCTCTCTGGTGAGGGTTAGGAGTGGTTTAATTCTGATATTTTACTCCCCCAGGGTAAATCCTAGTGCAGTAAAATGAGCAGAATTTAGAGTCCAGCCTATATCTGTCTAGCCAGATGCCAAGGGGGACCCTTGTAACCACTTTATATCCTGCAGAAATCCCTTGGCTGGAGATTTCCAAGCATCACCAGGGGGGCAGGTCACTCCTGGCCACTCTGAGAAACTCCTGGCTTGGGGACACTCGTGCTGAGCAAAGCATTTTGTACCCAAAACCCAACGCTCTTGGTTAAATCTAACTCCCAAACACAGTGTGGTGACTCTGTGGAGTCACCCCTGCATGCCCAGGGATTTGGGGACCCTGCAAAGCCCTCGTGGGGACAGCACTGTCACTCAGAGTTGTCCCCAACCCTCCCCTTCACTGCAAAAATCACCACTGTGCTCTCAGCAAAGCAACTTTCACAGGGCTAGTGTATTTTATATAGAGAGATAGAGAAGTCTGGGCTCCAGGTGGGGAGGAATCGATGCAGTTCTGGGGTAAATTGTATATTTTTATGAACTTTTGAAGCACGGAATCTTGTTCACGGAGACATGCAGGGGGTGGGAGGGTCCTGCTGTAAATATGGTACGTGGATGTGGATGTATATTTTGTTCTGGTTTCGTTTCAGTAGCCTTATGTGATGTGACATGACTTGCTACCCTAAATTTCGGGAGGTGATTTGGGTTTGCTTTGTAGGAACCCAGCGAAATGTTTGGGTTCATATGGAAAACAAAACCAGAAAAGCATGGAAAATACCCTGGTTAGGAGGAACTTCCACCACTGAATTTGTGTTTGCATCCATTTCAGATGCCCATGGGTACTCCCAAGTCCATTTGAACGAAAGACTGAAGTTGAACATTGAAAATCTGTTGAGGTTTTGGACCACGGTTTTTTCTTTTGCTTTGGCTCAGACTTTTTGTGAGGTTTTCTTTTTTGTGTTGGGGGTTTGCTTTTTACAAGGAAGGAGAAGGAGATACCATTTTCTAGGCTGGAGACCTAAAAAAGGAGCTCTTTTCAGGCTGAATAAACCTCATTTTACAGGGGTAAAGCTCCCTGAACCCAGCAAGAGCAGAGCTCGTGCAGGAAGCAGCTGGAACAGGAGGGGTTTGTACCCCAGGAAAACTGCAGGAGGTTTTCAGAGAGGGATGAAACATGGGGTTCAGGTTGAAATATCCGTCTGCAGATATTTCATGCCTCTTTTCCTTGGACACAGATCCTTAGAGTAGTTTGGGAGCTCAGAGTCAGCCAGGGAGGGGTGGGGAGAGCAGAGAGCATCACCCACACTTTGTGGCTAAAGGAGCCGAGTGTTTGATGGTCACCTCAGTGGTCACCACATTATTTCACTCCTCCTGTTTCCAGAGTCACCAAAAACCTCACATTATCCACCAGGGAACCCCCACCTGAGCCAAGGAAACTCTCCCTGGGCAGAATTCCCTTTCCTGCCAGGGCAGAGCTCAGTGTGAGCATCTCCATCCTTGAGGTCAGAGTCTATTTAATGACAAACTTCACCGACTCGCTGGTGGAAAAGGAAAATGCCATTTTTTCAGCAAAAAAACCCCCCCACCTTTTCTGAAACAGCTTTCAAGTCTCCTTCAAATGGACTTGAGAAAGGAAATGGTGCAATAACTCAGCTACTCTTGGACCCCAAGAGCATCTTCGTTCCTGGAAATAGCTGCAACATTATAATTAATCCTTACAAACCTGCATCAGTCCACAAGCAGCCAGCCTCTAATAGAGGTAGTGTCACCTTTTAATCAGGTTCTTTAAGTGAAGTTTAATGTTATACTATTTGATTGCTACTCTGTGTCCTTTATTTGTTTGGGTTTTTTTTCCATTCACTGATTTCTGCTATGTATTATTGCACAATTTTGAAGGAATTTTTGTCTGTCCATTTTTTTTTCCCCCCACTTAATGATAATAATAAAACTGGATTGGGTAAACAAAACTGTTTCTGGTTTCTGTAATTGTTATCCAGCATCTGTGTGTCTAGTGCAGGAAAAAAGGAGACTTTTTCTGGACATACTTTTGTTTCACAAAACTTAACAGGATTGGAATTCCTGAATGGTTTGGGTTGGAAAGGACATTAATGATCATCTAATTTCCACCCCCTGACACGGGCAGGGACAACTTGCACTATCCCAGGTTGCTCCAAGTTCCATCCAACCTGGCCTTGGATGCTTCCAGGGATCCAGGGGCAGCCACAGCTTCTCTGGGCACCCTGTGCCAGGATCTGCCCACCCTCCCAGGGAGGAATTTCTCCCTGATATCCAATCTAACCCTGCGCTGTGTCAGTTCGAAGCCATTCCCATCCTGTCAGTGCTCCTGATCAAACAGCAGTGACAGGACAAGGGCGATGAGAATCAGGAAAATTGAGTTTTGTGCCGAAGGAGCAGCAGATCCTGCGAGGTGCCACCCTCATTCCTAACACAGTCACGTCTGCCTGTCCCTTCCCTCAAGGTCACCAACACCCCCAGACACCAAATATCATTTCCAGCCTGTCCAAGCTTCACCTCCACATTTGCACAACCCCACCTCTCAAGCGTGCTTAAAAAAAAACATTTCCACAACAACACGGGGTGTGTGTGCAGGTACACCCGGCACCTGGGCAGCCGAAATCCAGCAGGATTGCTCCTGGCAGGGAAGGTAATGAGCAGCCAGCAGCCTCCTCACACGTCCCTCATTTCCCAGCCCAGATAATTGGAAAGGCAACATGTGATCTTGGTGGTCATAATTGAGGCGTGCGAGCATCCTAAGTGTCGTACTTCATTAACATTTAGCTTAAGGCAAAGTTAACAAACAGTCGCTCCTTCCTCCCCGTCGCCCCCTCGGTGGTGAATGAAGCTGATTTCTTTCTTTTCCTGCTGCCGCTGGAATAGATTGTTCTCCCCGGGAGGTACAAGGAGTTTCACCTCATTCCCAGGCACCTACATTCTGCTGGAGGAACTGATGTGGCTCTGAAGCCTCAGTGCTGTCACTGAGAGAGCTTTAATGGATTAAAAGTTTGCCTTCTCTCCTAGCAAAACCTGCAGGTTTCTATGGATAGGGAAGATTTCCATCCTAAGCCTTTACTGCTTTCACCACAGCAAGTTATAACATTTTTCCCCACCGTGATGAGAATCCATCAAAGAGGAAGACTGCAGTTCCTGGAGGAGCTTTGGATGGAGCACAAAGCACAAACCCATCCAAGAGCTGGATCCAGGCTCCTCTCATTCTGTTGTTCCTGAAAATTCACCTCTTTCCCCCAAATAACATCAGGGGAATCTTCCTGCAACCACAGGGAGGGCGAGATGTGGATCCTGCCTGCAGGAGTGAGGAAACCAGGTGGAAATACAGCAAAAATTCCCTTCCCACCACGGGTTAAGCTTTTCACAGAATCAATGGGCTCTGATGTTGAGAGAGAGCAGCTGAAGTTCTGGCTCGCTGCTCCTCCTTTGAGCAAGCACTCCTAGTGCCTTGTGCCAGACTCCTGAATGATTGTGTTTAGCCTTTCTCAGCTGGAAAGATGAAATAACTGAGGATGTTTCACAGCAGAACTCAAGCTGGATTTTGGGATGGAGGAGCCAAGAGCTCCCAGATAGCCCAGCTGAAGGAAGGAAGGAAGAGAAGGTCTGTGGGAAGGAAAGATTCATGCTAACCATCAACATCTTGGCTCCTACCACAAACCTCCCAACCTGCCAAGTGTGGGATGCAAGGAAAATGGCATCTTCCAGGATGTGAGGTTTATTTCTTTCCTGTAAATTATAGACATCCAGAAGCATACAACCTCAAACTCTCAGGGCTGGGCTGACATCATGCCCAGATGATTTTTCTCTCCCCAAGCTCTGCAGACCTGGGATCGATTTAGGGAGCAGACCTGACCTCTTATTTTTCAGAGCACCTGCGTGGGGTTGTGCTGGAAAAAATCCCAGGGTGATGGAGGGTCACAAAAAAAGAACTAGAAGTTTAGGAAGGAAGTTTGGGAAAGAAAGAAAGACACTCAGTGAGCAGGAGGTCATAAAATCCATTCTGAAGCCGCAACCTGACACTGGCTGTGCAGGAAGGGAATGTTTTAGAGTGGAGGACCTGAGGCAGAGGTGGACAACAAGTGACATTCACATCACCAAACCTCTCATCTCCAGGCTGGCCTGGCCAAAAGAGAAGACTTATTTTCCCTGGATCTTTCTGTAGTTAGTGGAGGGAGGCAGACGTCCTCCAAGGAGGAATTTGGAACCTGAATGGAAGTTTGGGGCTTGAGCGAGCCATTCTCAATCCCTTTTGTACACTGGGAGAATGGCTGCCTGTGTATTTTGTATCTCCCCAAGCCTGAGAGAGATCCCAAAGGGTAACGAGAAGATGGAGAAGAGGTGGGAGGCTCCTCCTGGCCTGGGCTCTGTGTCCCAGCAGGCAGGATTCATCCCTGCCCAAGCTGAGAGGGTCACTCCAGGCCTCGTCTGCAGCCAAGGATGAGGCACAGCAGTTCAGAGAGTGCTTCCCTCATCCCAAAATAGGTCAGGCTCTCTTTGCTGTAACGGGAACTCAACGGCAGCTGCCTCACACTGAGTCTTGGGGCTGTAAGACACCACAGCCTACGTGAAATGAATCCCAAACCCGAGATCTGGGTGAGAACATCCCCCCTGCAGCCGGGCAGCTCCTGAAGCACACACACCCTGCAGGCTGGAGAGGAGCCCTGGCCAAACCTCTCCTCTTTGTTAGCACCCCTACCCCAGCTCCAGCAGACAGCAGCACCACAGGTACTCTCCCAACACCCTCCCTGCTCCCCCTTTGAGGCTGCTGGCCCCCTTTGGGGTTAGCCTGGCTCTGGAGTGACACAGCTTTCCTTCCCCCCCCCTGCCTGGGCTTTCTCAGGATGCCTCAGAAAGCCAGGAACAGAAGCCTGGAGGCCAAATCCCAGTTGTGTGTTCAGTCACGGGACCAGCCTGGTTTCCCATCCAGTTCCACTTTGCAGTAGCTGGATGGAACCCACAGCCAGCCTGTCTCTGTACCCTGCAAATCACCACGGCAGGCTCAGAGCTGCTGAAGACAATAGCATGTTTGGCTCGTTCTTCTACATCAACACCATTTCCAAATGTACTTTTCCCTCCTAAACTTATTTAACCTCGCAACCAAGAGCCACAAGGATGGCGAGCTGTTTGTTCCAAGCCCAGATCTCCCGGGAGAGCAGGCACAAAGAATAGAAGGCAGCCTGGAGAGATGGGAAGAGGGAAAATCCAGAGAGGGATCCGAATGCACCGCCCTTGGAGACCGTGCCAGTGACCTGCTAAGGGTCCAGCCATCATAAATAAATGGGCTGCTTTTATTGTCTGGCCAAGCACGGTAATGCTTGAGCCGCTTCCAGCGGGTGGGGCCACGGCCGGCCCCGCTGCCCCGTGCTGAGACAAAACAGATGTCGCTCACCCCGCGCCCCTTCTGCGGGTGATTTGTGCTGCAGCCCCTCCTCACCCGCCATGGATCAGGGGTTTTGTGAATGCCCCTCCCAAACCCCCGGAACCGGAGCCAAAATCTGCTGCGGTGGTGGTGAATCCTAAACGACGGGTGACAGTGACATAGGGTGGCAACGCCATGGGGTGACAAAGCCATGGGGGGACACTGCCAAGGGGTGACACTGCCATGGGGGGACACTGCCAAGGGGGGACACTGCCAAGGTGTGACACTGCCATGGGGGGACAAAGCCATGGGGGGACAAAGCCATGGGGGTGACACTGCCATGGGGGTGACACTGCCATGGGGGTTACACTGCCATGGGGGTGACACTGCCATGGGGGGACAAAGCCATGGGGGGGACACTGATATGGGGAGAAAAAGCCAAGGGGTGACAAAGCCATGGGGTGACACTGCCACAGAGCAGCAAAGCCATGGGGGGACACTGCCATAGGGGGACAAAGCCAAGGTGTGACAAAGCCAAGGTGTGACAAAGCCAAGGGGTGACACTGCCATGGGGGGACACTGCCATGGGGGGACAAAGCCAAAGGACACAGCCCAAAACCTGTAGCGATTAAAGCACCGTGTTCCTCTCCCTCTGCACAGCCCCACACGATGCTCTGCACTGGTCCTAGACCCACCCCAAGCCAGACCCCAGACACACTTCTGGGAGGGTAGAGCTCAGAGGTAGCTCTGTCTGTACCAGAATTGGTAATTCACTTTTTAACCTGGTTTTTTTGGCCAGTTGGGTCCAAAGCGAGCAGTTCCCAGCTGGCCCTACTGCCATCCATGTGCAGTAGATGGCAGCAGAAGCTTTAGTCACCGGCCACCAAGCTCAAAAGGATTCCTCCTCCTCCTCCCCCCCTCTTTTTTTTTTTTACTTTTTTTTTTTTTACTTTTTACTTTTGGTGGCCTCAAAAATTATTAGTTCCAGATGAGCTCCCGCCATTGTAATAGTCCATTTAACCCGATCCACTCTGGGCAGAGTCAGTGCAAGTTCAAATGCAGCATTTTCACGTGTAAACCACACATCAGAGACATTTTTTTTCCGCCCAGCTCTGGGCATTCCTGGTGCAGCAGAGAAGGGGAAATGCAGAAGGTTAAACCTGACACACACGGCCCCGGCCGTGGGCAACAATGGCACTTTGTCAAGGCAGCGCTGCCAGAGCGGGGCTGAACTTCTGAATTGAACCAGGAACCTCAGCACTGCTTCTCCCTTTGAAGATTAGCACTAATAAGCCAAACCAGTGGGTATTTTGTTTTATAAGGAAAGAGCATTTCAAGTCACGTACGCTGCTATTGTTGGACACAAAACATGTTCTGTCTCTGCCTGTGGTGACTCCAGCGACTGCTCCACGCTTGTCTTTTGCTGGGATTACCTTTATTTTTATACTATATTAAATTTACCTCCCACCATCTTTCAGGCCTGTTAAAACTGACAGCGCTTCCCAGGGCTAACTACACATATATCTAGTTAAAAACCCCATTTTATTACCACATTATTTTATTATCATATTCAAATTTCACGCCTTTTTCGGATGAAGTACTGAGAAACAATCAAAACTACCAGATTTCCCTCCTACTGGAATAACAGGCGCATCCCATATAAACAAGCTCCATGGAAGAGGTGCATTAAATGATTTGTTTCTGGTAAACGAAGACAGCTCTAGCACAACACATGGAAAATTTCATGTTGTTTGCTTTTGTAATTCACTGTACACACAGCCTTTAATCTGAGGATCTCCGAGCACTCTGCACAGTTTAATTAAGGCCCACAACTGCCATGTTGGGGAAGTACATTAAACGCTGTTATGCTGATTCTTTACAGATGGGCAGGCTCAGGGGCTGAGCTGTGTGCTCCAAATTTCCCTCTCCCCATCCTGGATGGGTGTTTAAAGCTTTTCCATGTGGCCTTCCCAACGACAGACAGAGAAAATAGCTGCACTTAAAACCCCAACCAAACAAGAGAACCTGCTTTCATCCTGGGCTGAGCCTTCCCATGACATGTTGTACCTGCAAAGCATCTGACTGCATTCCCACTCCCTCAGTTCTGGTGGAAAACCGTGTTTCTGCCATGTGGATCAGCACAGGGCCTGGGTAATTCTGTGACTCTGCCCTAAATACTCCTCTCAGCAGTCTGCCTGCAAGGGGTTAAACCCCAAACCCATGTACCGACGTGACCCCAGCATCGGGTCAGGAGCCAGACCCCGTCCCAAACTGAGACCTGCCGGGCCCCAGATTGTCTGTTTTGCTGCAGAGCTGGGAAGAAGAACATCCCAGCATCTTGGCTCCCAAACCCCCATTTTTCCACGGTATCCTCTCCTGCGGGATCTGTATGGAAACCGCTCGCAGTGCCGAAGCCACGGGACAAATGAATGGGAATTCACCCTGCCAGTGATATCCATCATGAGACACAAGGCTGCACAGGGGAGGGGCACGCTGAGCCCTAACCAGCTGCACATGTACAGTGTCTGCCTCATCCAGCCCCTGGCCTCGGGGCTGAACACTCACCAAACCCTGGGAGCAGGATCGGGAGCAGCCAGGTCACCCCCTGGTGCCCTCACACACCTCAGCCACTCGAGGCCACCACTTCCTCGCTGGCCTTGGGAATGGGCAAGCAACAAGCTTTGGCCAGGGAATGAATAGGTGCAGAACTCATTCAGTTTTTTCCCAACATTGTTCCAGCTTTGGCCGCGGAGCAGTTCTCCATCTCTCCCTTTTCCGTGTTCCTTCCCCCTCTCCTCTGCGAGCTCCTTTGTTCTCGTGTTTACAGCGGCATCGATTTGCTGTCAGAAAGCAACATGGCCTTGGAGTTTCTGTGCACACAGCCCAAACCCAGCCACCTGGAACCTGCCCCTCTCACACCCTGACTCGCTGCCCCAGGCTGCACTCGGCGTTTCAGATGTCACTGCCCCTTCCTGCTCCTCTCAAACCCGCTGGGGAGAGTGAGGGCACAAACCATGGCCCCAACAGAGCCCCAGAGAAACACCTGGGCAGCACCAGCTCATTCTGCTCCTCTTCCACATCAGCTCAGACATCTCAAAGGTTTCGCTCATGTTTTCCTCTTGTGATTTGAAAAAAACCCAAAACCCTCCCTGCTGCCTGAACAAAAGTCTGGGTTGGTTGTGCAGAGTAAGCAGCCCCAGGACTGCTGTCCTCGCTGTGTTTGCAGAATAGATAGAAAACATGAAAGGACAGGGCATAAAACCATCTCCCTCCTGCTCTACCAAGATGAAATCCAGCGTCTGGGTCTCTCCTAAAGAGCTGAGGGATTGCTGCCAGCCCTCCAGCCCTGCTAATGCTTTAAAAATGGGACCATGGGCTCCATCTCACCTCACGAGGGCACCTGGAGGAAAAAACTGCCAGCGGTCTCCATGCTGAGTGCTGCACCAATTTCCATGACCTCTTAAGAATTCCCTGCCTCTCTCAGCTTCCAGCAAGTGTTGTTCCAGGTTTTAGAGCAGCAGCCCTCTGCTCAGCTCTATTTATTGCCACCTCACGACCCTCCAGCCAAACCTCCCATGGCCACCCCCCTGGCATGTGGTAACTCAAATCCCTTTAGTGGCTTCTCAGAGGGCTGAAGCCCTCGTTTTCCCTTGGTTCCAGTTTCCAGATCCCCTCTCTTTTCCAAGCTCCATTGCTTTTACCTGCTTTTGTTCAGCTCTCCCGTGAAAGGAGGGATTGGAAGGGGTGACAGGTCTGCAAATATATCGGATTGTCTCTGGGAAAAAAAAAGATAGAGCAGAAAGAGTGATGGATACACTCTTCCCCTCCTTGCACTTGGGACAGATGAAGGAAGATGGCAGATAATTGCTCTTTATTGTGCCCCGGGTTCACCTTAAGATGAAGGAAGTGATAAGATTTCAATTAATGTCATTTAAGATTCCCTGCAAGCTGTCCTGTTCCTTTCTTGGCTTCTTTCCTCCTCTGAAATTGTGGTCCTCAATGCTGCTTTTGTAACCCCACGGGAGCTCCCTAAATGGGCCACATCCTCACCTGGTGAGCACTGTCAGGGCTGCACCGACAGCAGTGGAGCAATGCTAATTTAGACCAGATGCCAATCCCCCTGCAGCCCCGCTCTGGATTTATTGTAGGGCAGGATAGATAACATACTTCATTATACAAAGCAGGGATCGTTTTCCAGCTTGCCCAAGAATGAACTGAGGAGCTTTTCTAATCAGCTTAAACTGATCAAGATATCCAGGCATGGAAAGCCTGATATGATATCCAGGTTTCTGTGTAAGGCACCCAATGCTGAGCTTTCTTACTTTCCCGAGTAACTGCATCAAATTCCTTGGGATTGCCTCCCTGAAAAAGGAGAATACAGGGAGCTGCAGCCCAGGGAGCTGGCACCCTGTTGAAAAACAGACAAACACATTGGGGCAGAGAGAAACCTTCACTAGATATTGGTTCTTTAAAAAAAAAAAAAAACTGAAAAAATAATACACTAAAAGAAATAAATGGGTGCACGAAGCTGCGGGTGAGATTTTGCATACCAGAAACATTTGAATTTTGATCTCATTTTACCAAAAGCCAGGAGAAAGCACTGAATCACCAAGGTATCCCAGAACAAGCCCCAACATCTTGAAAACGTTCGCACTGCTCCCTTCAGATTTTCAAAATGTCTCCCTACAAATATCTGCTGGCACGCAGTCACAACATCCTCCTTTCTGACTGTGCCGCTTCGGAATAAAGCAGAATTTCCACGTAAAGAATGACTCCTGGCTTCCACAGACTTCCTAATTCAGATAAATTATATGTATGCATTTATGGCTACAAACAGCACTGAACCCCCCCCCGGACAAACATCCAGCAAAGCGGCGCAAAGAGCTGAAATTCTTTGCCCCCCCTGCAGATACACTAATGTTTATTGTACCCAAGAGCATCCATTTTCGCTCCTCTTCTATATATACACGCATGACGTTTCCATATGTTCTGCAGCTCAGCTCCCTGGTAACATCCCACCCTCCAGGGGAGGGGGAGAAGCCTGGAAGCAGAGGGGGAACTCAGCCAGAGAGCCCGGGTTGGGAGGGAGCAGGGTGGGGAAGAAGAGCAGAGCTGAGATTTTGTGCCTCCTCCTCCTCCTCGAGCACCTGAACCCAGCCCGGTGCTGCCACGACAGAGATGCCACAGCAAACACTGATTTTCCTGCCTGTGCCCTGCAGCAGCAAACCTTCCCCTGCTCCTTTTCTTTCTTTTTTTTTTTTTTTTTTTTTTTTTATTTTTTTTTTGACAATAGGCATTCCCAAGGTGTGAAATCTGCGGGAGGGTGTGCGGGGCAGGTTGGGGAGGGGGTGCTGCATCTGTGAATATGATTACAGGTTTAAAACGTGTGAAGTCTTTTCAGATTTAATGAAGCAGAATGTGACTTTCATTTTGGCTGTGCATATTTTGAACCCTAATATATGTTTATTTAGTCTAAAATATTTCCCTTTTTGTTTTTCTTTAATTTTTCCCCTCTGAAAGATACCTGCTCAGCTCTCCCAAGTGTTTTGCAGTACCCACACACAACAAAGGCTGTTCCTCTGCAATACACGGGCTGAGACCTCCTTGTTCCTCCTGTATGGGAGGAGGAGGCTGATTTCAGAAGGAAACACTGCTCTCCAACAGATTAGAAAGTCATTTTCCCCTCCTGGGTTGGTACTGAGGTGCTGCATTTACCTGATGTGGTTTGAGCAGGTGCTGTGACAGGAGATGGAAAAGTCAGACAGGGGGTGAGGAGCTGTGCTGAGATGTGGCATTAAGGAGAGGCAGGGACAGTGAATTCTGCACGAGAAACCTCCTCAGAGAAAGGCAGGGATTTACATTTGTCCTCTGTGATTTCAGTCCTCCAGCTCAAGACAGGAAAATAATATAGCAAAATGAACCAGGAGGAGGAAGTCCTTGAAAGCCAGCAACAGATATCAGCGTGCAACAATCCACTGAGCCACAAGTCTTTGAGGAGCAGATAGCACAGGCTGGCAGCCTGGAGATGGAAAAGCTGGCACAGCCATGAGGGAAGTCCTTCCCAGCAGCTCCAAGACAAAGGGCAATGCCAGCCAGAGCCAGGGCAGGGGATGGGAATGTTCAACTGAGGCATGAGGTGATTAAAAATAGGTGGTGTTGTAGAGAACATATATACAGTGCACATACAGAACCTTCCAGCTGGAGACCTGCTTGTTCCTCTGACTGCCTTTGTCCTGCCAGGGGATGACCTGCTCAAAACCCTTTTTTATTTATCTTTTCCATCGTGCTCTGCATACGATGCAGTCAACAAAACCTCAAGTCCTGAGCGTGAATCCATCCTGCTCAAGAGATCACCATTGATCACAGATAGAAAATCTGCCTGCACTAATGGACAGGGTGATCCATAAACCCCCCTCCAACCAGGGGAAAGCTGCTGACCTGCACTGAGTCTTTGCCAGGCCACATCCCTCCTCTGCTCCCTGCAGACCAGGGGATCAAATCTGAAACCCTCATCGGGCAGTTTCTGATCACATTTTCCTGCCCTCTAAACCCTTCATCCCAAACATCAAACAGGATTTTTTTTTTTTTCCCCCTCTACTACGAAAAGTTTTTCAGGACAGGAAAACGGTTTCCTGTCCAGACCAGACACCGGCTTCCTGCAAGCTCTCCAGCAGATCATGTAATCCTATGCCCCTATTTGTAAAATGAAGATGATCGATTGCCTTTGTCTCCTCTACTCAAACGTCCAAGCTGTGGTCCTTAAAACACCCACGTGACCAGGCATAACTCTGCCCTGATCTCACACAGCACTGCAGTAATACTCATAAATAATGGCAGAGTTACGAAAGTAGGATTTACAGTAATGCGTCAGAGCGCAGGATGACAAAATCGCCTGGGTTTACTCTGAATTTACATGAGAATAAACAAGGCCAGACTTTTGCCCTCATTCCACAGAAGGGCCCCGGGTTGTGTGTCTGTGTTCCATCTCCTCAGCCCCGCAGCCTCTTATGTGGAATTACATTTATTTTAACGTGATGAACTTGGAAACTGAAGTTTCCCCTCAGCCACGCAGCTCGGAGGGCTCTGCCCAGAGGTGGCCGTGGGTGATGGATGGGGCTGTGGTGAGGGTTTTGCTCCATGACTCAGCCAGAGCAAACTTTGGGCTGCCCCACGTGCAGAATGCTCAGCACACCTCACCCTCTGGAGAAATCCTTATAAACCCACCAAAACTAGCTCTGCTTTGGGAAGACAGAGAACTGAAAGGGTTAACTGGCAGCTTTAGGGATGAGCTCTGGTTACACAGAGAAAATTTAAAACAAAACAAAAACAAGACAAAATATTTTGGACATGGGCCACGAATGCAAATGCTCTGAAAAGTGGAATTGGTGAGGTCAGACCTGGTGCTTCTGGACTGGTAGGAATGAAATGGTGGAGACCCCAGGGACTGGTGGGGTTTCTGTCTGGGCTACAGAGCAAGAGCCAGCCTCCAGTGGAGGATGGGGCACTTACTCCTTCCATCCTACAGCCCTGACACCTTCTCAGCCACCTGAGGCTTCTAACATGAGCCAGTGCTGGTCCCCCTGTGGCCTTTTCAGAGGCTCGTGGAGCTCCAAGGAGATGCTCCTGACTCACGAGGAGAGCCAGGAGCCACCGCTCGGACCCTGCACCCCACAGGGATTCATGGCAGACACCATCAACCTTCAGACTCCCAAAATCCCATAATTTTGTTAACTGGACCCCTGAGTCCTTGGGGCACACCCAGCTCTGACAGAGCACCCCAGAGGTGGCCACAGAGGGGATCCAGGAGCCACTGCAGAGCCATGGGAGCCAATCCATGTGTCCCGTGGTGGGTTTGCTGACCAGGCACAGACTGGGATGACTTTTCAGGACAAGCAATGAGTAGGAAGAGATGGAAAGAAGAGGCACCAGTCACAGAGAGGTTGGAGAGGGAGCTCCATCCCTCTTGGAGGTGGGCTGTGGCTACTGGCAGACAGGAGGGCTGGATTTGATGACCCAGGAGGTGTTTGCTCCCCTGGGGAGGGGGCTGGCTGCGGAAAGGCCGGGTGGTTATGTAAGAAATCCATCTCTGCAGCAGCAAAGGGCTCAGGAGGAGAGGCAGGCGAATGTGCTGACTCGGCAGTTCTCCTGTCACTGCTGACAACCCAAACAGGCAGGAGTTTACAGCCAGGGGCTGCAACAGCGGGGTCCGGCTCGCTTGTACTCGCACGGATCAACACTTTCTGCTCCAAGACCTCCGCACAGAGCGCCATCCTGACGGATTTTCTCCAGGGCTGGGAACTGCCCTCCCGCCTCCTCCCTCCTGCACGGAATGGTTTGGGTCAGAAAGGACCTTAAAGGTCATTGTCCATCACGGAGCATCTGTGGCACAGCGGAGCTTTCGCCCCTTGGTGTGGGGAAAACTTAACGGGCTCGCAGAACCACTGAATGGCATGGGGCAGGGCCCGGGATGGGGCAGGATTCCCAGGAATATCTCAGGATTCCCAGGATGTGTCAGGACTTGGGGATATCTCCCCATTCCCCGAGACATCTATCTCCCGTTTCCCGGGATATCTAACTCCCTATTCCAGGGTTATCTATCATCCCGGGATATCCATCTCCCCAATCCCGGGGGATATCTCACTCCCCAATTCCGGGATATCTACATTTCCCTCCCCAATCCCGGGATATCTCACTCCCCAGTCCCCAGGATATCTATATCCTCAATCCCGGGCTATATCTCACTCCCCAATCCCGGGCTATATCTCACT
>CM031877.1:3811913-3836200 GCA_018697195.1 Certhia americana
AGATTCACTCCTGCAAACTCCAAAACTCTCCAGATTCACTCCTGCAAGCTCCAAAACCCTCCAGATTCACTCCTGCAAGCTCCATGTGGACGGCAGCATCTCCCACTCTGGGATTTCTCCCTGAGGGAGGCAAAAGAAACCCCAAAATGTCAAATTCTGTGCCCAAACCTCCATCTGGGTGGGTGTAAATGGGGTGGGTGACCACCGAGCTGGGAGTGCTCTCCAAGGAAAAGCTCGGGAGTTTTTTCTTTGATTATTTTTTTGCTGTTTCTCACAGAACGATTAAAACAAAACCCAAAAACAACCCAAAAACTGGCCTGGCTGGCTGTGCCAGAGCCTGCCCCGAGTTTGTGTGTCCCCACTATTCATTAGTGATTACATGCCCCCCGAACACCTGCGAGAGCAGCTCATAAAGCACGCATTCATGGGCCCTGGCAGCACCAGCATGGGAACTGCAGGCTACAGGGCGACAGTCATTGTATCTCCAGATAAAAACATTCTCTCCCCGAGCCCTCTGAAAATAGAAGCTGGCTGAGATTTCGGTTCGGCACCACGGGGTATTTAAAAGAGAGAGAGAGAGAGGGGAAAAAAAAATAAATAAAATAAAATAAAAAGAAGGATTGCTTCACCTCGGTCGCTTTTAAAGTCAGTTAAGTGCATGGCTGGGGTGCTGTCGGTGCAGCAGCAGCTTCTGCCACACAGCAGGGACAAATCACAGGGTCCCCAAGTGTTTCCTTGCTGGAGCATCTGGCAACAGGGCCATTTCATCCCTGCTCTTCCCATTTATTCCCCCTCCTGCCCACAGCAGCTCTGACAGAGGCTACAGTGTCAGGGTGGTCAGCAGAGAAAGGCACTGCCTTCTGGGGTCCCTTTGGAAATATCAAACCACTCAGAGAAAATAAAAAGATCATTAAAAGAAGAAAAAAAAAAAAGGAAAAAAAGGGTACCTAATGAAAATAAATACTACAAAATAAAAATAAATAGAAACGTAGGAATCCTGGCAGTGAAATGTTAGAGCACAATGGTGCTTCACATTGGGGCAGGGTGTGCTGAGAGGGGCTGCAGGGGCTGGGTGCTGCCAGCTCCAAATGTGTCCCCAGGTGTGGGCTGGGAGCCAAAATGCTGCCAGGACTTGCAGGTGCTCGCTGGAGGTGAGCAGGTCCCCATCCCAGCCACCCTCAAACCAAACACAAATCATGTTGGGGATGCAGCTGCCAGGGGAGGGGGAGCCCTGCATTTCAGTATTTAGCTGACATGTAGCCACCAAGAAGCCAAATTTGGAGGAGCTCGAGAGCCCTCTCCTTCCAAAAGCAGCAAAAGGGAGCTGAAGTGGTGTCAGAAGTGGCAGAGACAAGGGCAGGGGGGTCTCTGCTGGCACTGGGAACTGGGTGAATGCAGCACCCTGAGCACTGGGAAGTGCCTCTGCTCCCAAGCCTGAAGAACTTTGGGCTGGTGGCTGGAAGTGCAGCCCAGAGGGGGCTGAACACACTGTGCTGGACACAGGGTCAGCCCCAGAGCCCAGGCTCCGTGTGAAATATCCCTGCTTAACCTCCTGAACTGGGCCTCTGAAGAAAAACGAGGATGAGGAATTGTTCCCTGCAGCCTTTGCCTTCAGCCACCCCGAGCTGCTCAGACAGGAGAGAAACCCTGCTGAAATGTCTTTATTTGCTGCTGACTCCTCAGGGGTGAAGGAGAGGTTACCAAAAGAGCTGGTGACACTGCTCAAAAGCTGCAAAAAGAGCAGCAGAAGTGACAGCAAGGGACACCTGGATGTGTCCATGGGATGGAGCTGGGGATTTGCAACACTGCTTACACCAGAGCAACAACCAAGGAAGGTGACTCAGGACAGGTGACCACATCTTTTGGGTGGGAACTCGCCTCTGCTGGCTCATCCAGCATCTCTGTGAGCTGTCAGGTCTTTCCAGATCATCCCCTGCCCTAAAGCTGACAAAGTACTCAGCACATCCTCATTTCCTCACTGAGATCCTCCCCTCCCACCACAAAAATGCCACCTGTACAAAGCCCAGTGCCAAAAACCTGGGAGACCCAACCAAGAAGTCTCCTTGTGCTGAATCCCAGGCTGACAGGAGATGCTTTAACATTTATGATTCTCCAGGATACGTCGAAAACAACTGCATTTTTAAAAACCTGTTCAAAGATTTGCTCGACACAGATTTCCCAAGCAGCCAACCTGGGGTTCACCTCATGTAAATTTTATGCCCCTAAAAAATTAAATGTCTAGTCTGAAGCAGCAATTTATACTCCTTCTCTAAGCAGTGGAGAGGCATCACTGCCTCCAGAGGGTTGCTTCTCCCATCTCAAGTCCCCCTAACCATCAGATTATAGCAGGAAGCAGCAGTGGAAACACATCAGGAGCGCTGCAGTTAAACCACAACTCAAGAGCAGCACCAGAGGGGTTTTCACAGTTGCACAGAGGGCAGAAAAGCTCATTTTTCACCTCAAAAGAGAGAGCAAAACCAAGGCCTGGCAATGTCTTTCTGGAGCAGTGAGTTGTGGAGAGAAACCATCCCAGTTTATTCCCCTCTACCTTCCCAGGACTCAAGCTGAGCTCGGAGCTGCTGCTGCAGCCAGGGGGATGCTGGAATGCACCTGCCCTTGCTCATGTGGCCTCTTCCTGAGCCACCCCCAGACCTTCCCAGCCTCTCCAGGCTCCTCTGCACATTCCCAAGAGCCCCAAGCTGTGGTGGGACACTCCCACCAGGAGAACCCAGGAGCTCCAGTCCCAGAGCTGGAGACCTCAAGATCAGTGCCTTAACATCCTACACCCCAAGCTGCCTCAAAATCCCACCATTTCCACTCTTGTACTATTCAAGAAAGTGAAGAAAATACCACCTTCTTTCAAAGAAGGGGAAAAAAAGGGAAAGGAAAATATGCAGCAAACTCTCCTGTGTGTGTTTTTTGACTTAGTAATATCTGTAGCAAATTTTCCCAAGAGACACAAACAAACACATGCCGAACCGGAATATCAATGAGGGCTTTTTTAGAGCAGGCACATTAAAATGCAAAACAGGAGATAATGAGATAAAGCAGCAACTTACAGGTTTTCTTAATTCCAGATTTTTAAAGCCCGTGAAGCAGCTCGAGGAGGGGGAACGGCGTTGGAGCTGGTGGAGGGCTTGGCCGGAGGGCAGCTCGTGGGGCTGAGCAGTGACTGAGGGTAGGAAAGAGGAGCAGGGAGAGAGAGGAGGGGGGATCAGGGAGCCCATGAGAGGCAGGTGAGAGCCTTTAATAGCTGTGAGGTTGAGCCCTCCTCTGAGGGATGATGTTGTGCATCTGTGTGCCCTGGGTTTGGAGGGGCAGAAGCAGCACAAGGAGTTGGGAAAAGGGGGAGAAGAAGCTCAGAGGGTGAAGCACCTTCACCCCCCCAGACTGTTGTTCCTCAACACAAGCTGCAGCACATCAAAACCACCCTGGCATGGGAGAGCACCCCAAAAATGGGGCAGAGCACCCTCCTGCACTCACACTGTGAGGTGCTGGGGGAATGGGGATGAGCTGACAACGTCGCAGCAGCCTCAGAGGCTTTCCTGGACTCAATACAGCCATGCTGAGCAGCAGAAAGGTGGTTTTGTTCCTCCTTTCAGAGCTCCAGCCCCGCTGAATAACAGCTCCATGTTTTCCCACCCGTCTGCCTCGCCCGCTCCCGCAGCCCCGTAGGTGACACTGGAAAATTCGGGGTCACTTTGAGGAGGTGACATTTTGGATGCCGGTGCCAAAAAGATCATGAAAGGAAAATGAAAAGAAGAATGAATGAGAGGAAATGGAGAGAGGGGGAAAGTATAAGAAAGAGCCATTATTTAACCAGACCTGGCCAAGGGTAAAGGTTTTAATTCTTTCCAAGTGCCATATGTGGTTGCCTGTGGGGGAAAGGCAAAGCCATATTTATCTGACTGAACCAATAATTCATATCTGTTTCAGAAGCCGACTTTGGTGGATTGTAGATCTACAGCTGTTCCTAGTCTAGGTCCAGACTTTCCCAGTGGGAATCACTGTAGCAACACGTCTGACTTATAGGATTCATATGGAGGGGGATAGGAGACCCAGAACTGTAAATTCAAACCGTGTGTACATTACTTCTATGTATTCAATTCAAAAGCATTTAGGGCTTTTCAAAACAGTCCTTTCACTACAGGAAAACTCCCCCACACTCACAATTTAAAGGAAACAGATCTTTCATGTTTACCCTTCCTGTTTCTTGTAGGAGGTCTTGAAATAAAGGTAAGAATGCAAAGCCGTTTTATATTTTTCCAATAAAATTTGGAGCTGTTGCCCTGGTGGATGTGTGTGTGTGTGTGGAGGGGGATGGTGGATGTGTTACTGGGGAATAAATCACGGTGTCAGGATTAAACAAAGAAGGCTCAAGAAATACTTTGACTTTCCTTTGCTTTGCTGAAGACTACTCCAGATTATGTTTCTCCTCAAATTTGTTTTTTGACAAATTTTGACACGCCCCTCACAGCTTAAGAACCATCAGAGAGTGACAAGGGTATATTTTAGTTTGTTTTCACAGCAGAAACTTTGGTGTTTTCTTTTACCTGCTTGGAGAAGACACACACCCCCCCTTTCTCCCTGGGGACACTCAGGGTTGGGGTCACTGCTGGTCACCTGGAGATGGCCAGGTCTGCATCTCTTGCTGCTTCTTGATGAACTGACCCAGACCCAAACACAGAGATGGGGAAAGGAGGTCCTCACCCAAACCCCATCCTGCTGGAAATGTCATGCACAAAGGAAGAGCAAGATTCCCTCAGGGATGTGCAGCTGAATCCATGGCAGAGCCCTGCAATCCCTAAGGTATCACCCTCTTGGACAAAATGGTTCTGCCAAAGAGCCAAAGCACAAGTCTGGCCTAAAAATGACTTTCCTAACAGGTTTTGTCTCTTTATTGATTACAGCAGCTAACCAGGTGCTTCACAGCTACTGCAGGAGTCTGAATTAGGCACAGAAACCCAGAATGGTCTGGGTTGGAAAAGAACATTAAAGCTCATCTCATTCCAACCCCCTTTCCATGGGCAGGGACACCTCCCACTATCCCAGGTGACTCCAAGGCCTGTCCAACCTGGCCTTGGACACCTCCAGGGATGGGGAGTCCACAACTCTCTGGTCAACATGTTCTAGAGCCTCTCTACCCCTACAGGGAAAAATTTCCTTCCAATCTCCCATCCCTCCCTGCCCTCTGGCAGTGGAAGCCATTCCCTGTGTCCTGTCCCTCCATCCTTTGTCCCCAGTCTCTCTCCAGCTCTCCTGGAGCCCTTTTAGGTCCTGGAAGGGGTTCTGAGCTTTCCCTGGAGCTTCTCCTCTCCAGGCTGGACCCCCCCCAGCACCCAGTCTTCCCTTTCCCCCACTCCTCCCTGCAGCTGGGTGCTGGCAGGGTGGTGGATTTGGGTTTGTTTCCTGTACCCTGCCTGGGGATCCTGCCCTGGAAGGTGCAGAGAGCAGCTGCTCTCAGCCCTGTGAGCCCTGGGCTGCTGTGTTTCCTGGGCATTTGATCTCAGTTTTGTTTGCTTTCTGTCTCTCTGCCTGTGTCATGTATAATGTATGATTGCCATGTAAGCTCTCCTTGCTCCCCATGCCAAGGAAAATAAGGAGTTTGGAGCTTTGAGTTAATCTGTGCTCTGTGCCTTGGAAAAGAATCGCTGCTGGACTCTTCATGGGGCCAGGACATGACAGAAACCTCTCCAAATCAGGGATTCTGTGTTCCTTTTACACCAGTGGAAGCTTCAGCCCATCTTCTCTTCCCTCCTGCCTTTTCCTTGCTGAATCACTGAGGAGTCACTGTAAACCACATTAAGGGGAGATGAACAAGGATGGAGACAACTCCACAAATTCCACAGAGCAAACCCTAAATCAGATACCTCAGAACAACACGGAGAAAACATTTTTCTCCTCCTGACACATAAACTGTTGGGATTTTTTTTTTTCCTCCACTGCACTCTGGAGCACAAAACCTGGCCAGAGGAAATTAGCACCTGGGAGCACCCAGGGAACTGCCAAGGGTGAGGTTCATGTCAGGGGAATTTTAAGCCCATTGCAGAGTTCTGATCCAGATGTCAAATCTCTGCTTCCTGTAACATCACTTGCCTGCAGTTTTTGGCCTGGAGAAACACGGGGTTTACTCAAAACCATATGAGAGTGCTGCTGTACTCCTGGAACCAAATATCTGAGGATGGAACATATTGGGGATGATATAAATGCATTTTAACAGGGGCAAGGAACCTGTAACTGCAGCAGGCTCAGCCCAAATCTTCACTTCATCTGAGCAGGATGAACTTCAGCAATTCAGGGAACAGCCAGCACTTGGGAGGATCTATAAAATTTTGGCCGCAACAGCCCTTAGCTATGGATTAATATTTTCTGAAACTGATCTTAGCATCACCCCTTGAAAATGTCAATGATGAGCTGCTGCTTAATGTTAGTAACCTTTAATTTGCATTTCAGCAAGGGCCTGCTCAGGTGCTCAGCTCAGATCAGTGCTGGGACACCTCCCTAGGTGAGGGACAATATTCCAGGACCTTCCTTTGACTCTCAAAAAGCCAAAATCTTGAGGTACTCTTGACCCAGGGGGTGGATGGTGACAGAAAAAGCGGGGGAATACTTTTAACTGAGTTTTTGGCTCAGAAAAATGTCCTGTTACCTTTCCTAAAAGAGGTTTTCATGGAGAATGCAGTCATCTCAAGCCCTGCTCTCAAAGGCTTTTTTGGTAAATTGGAGCTGACAGAAAACTGCTTCTCTCTGAATTTCCCTGGCTGAGGTGTCACGTTGTGCTGGGTGAGAGATGGGACAGACAGTGACAACTCGCAGCCATTCCTGGCTGATTCCAAAGGCTTTCCTGCCTCTCCTTGGGAAGGCTGCAAGGAGGGAAAAACCCAACCAAGGCAGAGTTGGGAACAGCAGCTCTCAGCATCCACACTGAGCTGCAGGTCCTGGACCACACACACAATTCCCAGGAGCAAATCATCCATCTCTCATGGGATGCTGCAGAGAGGGACCAGAGGTGGGAGTTAAAGAGGTCCAACACCACCATGGGCCACTGAAAAACTCTTTTTTTAACCAGTTTTGGAGGCATATTTGAGGATATTTTAAGAACAAGAAGCAATGATGTGTGGAAAACTGCCTGCTCTGGGTGTGGCTTCCACCTCATCTGAGCCAAAAATGGGGAACCATCCACCTGAGCACTCTTCTCTCTGCATGGAAACCCCCAAAAGCTGCCAGCTCCCTCTTCCCATCCTCCCCTCTCTGTTTCCTGCTCAGCAGCATCTTTGCTAAATGCATTCAGGCAGTATTTTATTTGGGGCCTAGGGTTTGGAGACCTCCACGGATCTCCTCCAGCAATTTTACAAACAAAATGCTGGCAGAGGGCTGGAAAAATCACCTTTATCTTCTTGAGATGGGAGGTTTCTGTAGGGTAGGGAATCAAATCACAGCAGCCAGCACCCCTCCCTCATGTTAAAACTGGAGAGAGACCCCCAAAAGTGCCCATGGAGGGTTTTAAACTGGTTCCACTGGGCATACTGGACCTACAAATACAGCAGCCTGGCATCAATACCACCACCTTGTGAATTTTTAGGGACCTCCTCACTTCTCCTGGGTCTGCTGCCCTAAAAGCTCCCTGCAGAGCAAAGCAGAGGATCTACAGTCCATGCTGAGGAACCATACTGCAAACTAAAAAAAAAAAAAAAGGATTAAATGGTTTCCTTTCCCTCTCTGGGCTCAGCTATTCCCCACCCCCTCCAAGGCTGGGCCTGGAATGGGTTTTTTGCCTTTTCTCAGGTGATGGGGGAGGGATCCAGCGCTGGACCCAGAGGCCCCAAACCCTGCTCTGACTTTGCTGCCTGAAGCACAGAGCTCTCAGAAAACACAGATGAAAGGGAAGCTGGGGGAGGGCTCCAGACTGGGAGAAACAACCCTCGTGGCAGGTCCTTTGGCAGGGGTCAGGCTGCAGGACACAGAGGAGATATATTAAAAGGGGAAGCTGAAGGAATCTAAATAATCAGGCTCCCCACTGGATAATGCCTTGACAAGAGGAGATGCTGCAGGAGCCAACGAAAACTGACTCGCACAGAGGGGCAGAAAAGTAAAAAACTCCCTGCACAGAGGGGCTGGGGCTGGCCGTGGAGACCTGGGAGGCATGGGGGAAGGGCTGAAAGTTGGAAGGAAATTAAATAATAGCCTGAAATTCCCAGGTGAAGAACAATGGAATTGAAAACAGAAAGGCCCCTGAGAGATAAACAAATCAGGACGGAGAGGCCAAGTGCAGAGAGAGACCTGGGGGCTGAATTCTGCACCCTGTCCTGCCATCCCAGCTGAGCTGGAATGGGGTACAGCCCTGCCTGGCACCCCACAAGATTAGGGGAGGTCCTAAGTGCCTGCCCTGAAAGTTCTTATAACCTAAACCATCAAAGCCGCACGGAAAATATCAGTTATCCCTATTTATCTGAGGCACAGACAGATTAAACCCAATTCCCATGCCCTGAAAGGCTCCTTTACTCTCTGGTTTTCCTAAAAAGACTTTCCAGGGGGTAAAAAATGTCCCTACTTTCACTGGAGAAAGCCAGCACAGCCCCACAGAGAGTTTGCTGCAAGACGAGGAATTAAATCCATGCTTGAGAATCCCAGGGAAGATCCCTGGATGTGCAAGGTATTCAAGAGGCATATTTCATGGAATATCCATCAGGAAACAACCTGGGAGACACAAATCCATGGAGCAGCTCTGAATAACTCCTGACACAGGTGTTACAAACTGCTGGAGCCTCGCTGGCTGCGACAGATGTGTTTTGATTGAGGACATGGTCCTTGGAGGGTGGGAAATTATTGACTTGGAACCAAACAGCAGATTTTTTTGTTTTGTTGTTTTGTTTTCTTTTTTGGCAATTCTGTTGTGTTTTAAAAATTCATGGGCAAGCCCTGAAAGCACTTTCCCAATAAGCATTAATATTCCCAGAGGAGGAACTGAGGCTTGGGGAGTGGGAGTTGCTGCACCACGATGCAAGAACAAGGCAAAGGACCCAGAGACTTTCCACAGTGTTTCCTCATCCCCACAGCATCCACACAGTGTCCTGCTGGAATTCACCCACTGCACTCATCCTGAACCTGCTGAATTCCCTACAAGTGGGAAAACACAGGAAGGAAAGAGGAAAATCAGAATTTTCAGCTCCAACTGAAAACTGAAAACTGTTCCCTAATATCGAATCCCCTTTCACACCCTGCATTCTTCCAGCACCAGCCCAGTTTGTGTTCAAAAGCCTTTTCTATTTCCTTTTCCAGTGCCACATGCTGCTGTGTCAACATAATACAGGGTCTTCCTAAACAAAGGAATGTGTGTCTAGAAACCATCCACAGGGAATGACGGCCAGAACCCCGCTAGCAGGGAAATAAAAGAGGTCCCACGCTCCTTTTTATGGCACAGCTTAAAAACTGGGAGTAAGCAGCACCTAACACCAGGTCTCTGATAGAGGATGGGGGAGGTCTGACGCCCTGGAGGTTCTTCCACGAGCCCAAGGGTTATCCCTCTGCACAGGGGAGTTCATTTTTGTCCTTCCCTCCACCCCTCAGGCAGGTATGAGCAGCTGAAGGGGTGCAAGGATGGGTTTGAATTCCCTCTGTGCCCATCAACCAGAGCCACAAAGAACCAGGGGAGTCAAGACACCCCGCTCTGGTCCCAGCTCTGCTCCCAACTTGTCATTTCATCTTGGCCAAGGCACTTCCTCTGCCTTGTTGACTTAACTCAAGCTGGTTCGGAGGCTGCAGCCAAAAAGGTTTTCATCAGAAAATATGGTTCAGAGGGGAACATATGACCTGCAGCTGAGCTCTGTCGGGGTGTGAGACCATTGGATTGCACAGTGGCATGCCAGACCTCCTCATTTCCATGTAGGATTGATTCAGAGCACTGCCAAGGATCTGCAGGAAGCATATGCATTTGTTTAACATGGTGGGAGCACTAGGAGGAAGCTCAGGAAACATCGAGCCCCGTTACAAGAAATCCTGCCCCTGGAAGTTCAGGAGAACAGCCCAGGCTGAGCCAGGATGGAGTTTACCCCCAGGTACCCTGTGGGACATTGTAAAGGAGAAATGAAGCCAAAATCAGCATCCCTGATAAGAGGGTGACCCCCACTTTTCCTGCCTTGCCTGTCACTGGAGATCCAAGCCAAGCAGAAGGGTGAGGATGTGCCTTCTACCCCAGCAGAGCCCTCTCCAGCTGCATTTTTACTTTCTATAGTTCTCCTATTTAAGTCCAGCCTGGTTTCTAAATGACACAGACGACCTCTGGACTGGAATCTTGGTGCAATTTGCCTCTGTCAGGAGAACAAGGGAAGCCTCTCTACCCCGCTCAGACCCGCCAGACTTCCCTCGCGAGGACTTGGCCCCTTCCTTTAGAAGAAATCCTAAATATTTGTTTTAATTGCAAAATGGATCCTCATAAACCAGCAGGCCTGTGCGCTATCAGGCTTTGGATTGCATCAAGCCTGGCATGTGGGCTCATGAGGCAGATGGTCAGGGAAAAGCACCTTGGCACAGCCTTCCCTGGCATCTCTCAGACAAAGGGCTGCACCGGGGACGAGGATTTTCTCTTTCATCGCCCCTTTCCAAAGGCTGCATCCAGCAGGGTGCTAAGCTTCTGTCAGTCTCTGTCAGCCCTTCACTCCCAATGTCTTTCTCCCCACAGTCTGGCTGCTGGGGGAGTGAGGTCTCTTGGCAAAAGCCAAGCCTGGATCTGTTTCCTGAGCCGCCTGCACGGCTGTGGGCGAGGCACCAGCTCTGTCTGCACCCCCAGCCCCTTCCCAGCTCCCTTTCCTGGAGGTTTTGGCTTTCTCCATCCAAACATCACCCAGGCACACCCCTCAAAACTCAGGTATTTAACCCTGGCTGACTCTGATCCCAAATTCAGTTATTTCAGAATTCCCCAAAGAACCTTCCTCACTTATTGTTGGGTGAGGACAGTGGTGGGGCTCAGCAGTGGGGCAGCTCTGCTCCTCCAGGGAAGGGGCATAATGCCCTACCCAGGAATTCCAGAGGTTTTCCTCTCCCTCAAACTCCCAGAAATGAGCTGCTGCAGTTCCATACCTCCCAGGGAGGCAGAGGAACCAGAAGAGGGTTTGTCTTTCAGCCTGGAGCAGGGACACTGCTGAGGATGGGCTTCCTGTGAGCACAGGCTGAGCAACCTGGGCATAGCTCAGCACATGAAAATTTTGCCTCTATTTCAATTCTGTGTGGGATGAATTGAGAAAAAAAAAACAAACCCAAAACAGATTCCTATGGGTGCAAGTGATATTCCTCCCTGCTCTCCCTAACAGCTGCTCAGATAAACTCCAGCCTAAAATGACACCCACAACCTTTTTATGCCTCCTAATGGCCAGCATGGCCAATTTTAGGAGATCCAGCATGGATGGCACAAACACAGGCTGGTAAAATTCTAGCATTTAAGAGTATTAATTTAGCCCGGCACATTAAGTCCACAAATCTTTCTGCCAATTATTTTGGATAATTGTAACTATCACCACAAACAGTTTGAGATGTACAGGATTTGCAATTATCTGTGTTTCTCCCCCACTGTAAATGAAAGGGATAAGGAGTAGAACCATCAGGGAACAACTTAAAGCTTCTATTTGCTGCTGGGAACATCTGAACCATTTCTCTGACACCTCCAAAAATTGATTATAGGGAAGGGGGGGGGGGGTGTGGATGAAGGGAGATTTATTTACAAACACACTGAAAAGGGGGCCTGGAAACTGGGGAAAGGAGTGATGGAAAAAGCTGAAGAATGGAAAAAAAGGGAAATAAAGGAAAAAAAAAAAATAGAAATGATGAAGTGAAGAAGCCCGACATTTTCACACCCCAGTTTGGACTTTGGCTCTGAAAGATCCTGGGAGAGGGTGCAGACAGCGATGGGCACCCTGCTCCAGGGCCAGCTGGTGCCGGGTCCCCACAGCCCCCTCAGCAGGGACATTGCCCACCCAGGGAGGAGCCAGGCTGAGCTGATCCAGCCGGGAATGCCACTAGAGGGCCCCTGGGCCAGCGGAATGCGGCTCACCCGGGGGCTGGGAGCTGGCCAAACCATCGGGATTGAGCACCTTCCATCATCCCACGGAGCCACACAGGTGACCTTTGGCAGGGTGGTCCTCCCAGCAGCACCGCTGTCAGCCCGGGCTGATGGAGATTCAGCATGGAAAACGCTCCTTGCTCAGGCTCCAGAGGTCTCCATCCAGCCCCACATCCAGCCCCAGCCTATTTAACATCTAATAAGCCAAGCACAGCCTGGAGAAGTCTGATTTCCAAGCCAGAGCAGCATCTTGCACCCATTCGAAATGTCCATTTGGAAATTCAGTGTGAATAACACAAACACAAGACAGATGCTGCCACTTACCCAAATGTCTTGGAGGAACAAATGGGAGGCGAATTTGAAAGCAAATGAAGCAACCAGATTGTAGCTCTTAAGTGGACTCTGTGCTACAGCAAGGGGAAAACTTGGCAGGGAGGGACTCAGCGCTCACCACTTTGCTTGATCTACATAAACCATAAGTGCACGTGGAGCTGTTTGCTCTGAAGCTGAAGACTTAATCAAAAGCAGGTGAAAAACCCCTTTTTTTTTTGGACCGTGGCTTGTGGTTTGACGGGGACAGCTCGGCCCAAAAAGCCACTGCCAGGGGCTGTGCTGGGTCACCACAGGTCCAGTGGCAGCTGCTGCAGGATGTGAAGCAGCAGCAGGTGCACGGGGAGATTTGGGACACAAAATCTTCATTTCACCCAACGCTGCTGCTCCAAGATGCTCCCTGAGGGAGCAGCCAGAGGCTCAGGGAGGAAATGGGGTGGGAACGGGGCAAAAAGGTGGGAATGGTGGTTCTGTGTGCGAGCCCCGAGCCACCCAGACACTGAGCTGGGAGAGCACATTTCGTGCAGCTGGCGTTGTGTCAGACTAGACTGGCTTCGTGCAGGAAATACTGAGCACTTGGACGCTCGGAGCCAGGGCTGGGAAGGCGTCCAAGATTGTGCTTCACATCTGCTCCTGCGAAGCCACCGCGAGCCCTGTTTGAGTGTGTGGGGTAAACAACAGCAGCCCCAGCAGAACACAAGCACAAGCAAACGTGGGGGTGCTCCAGGGGTCCCCAGCCAGAACCTTGGGAAAAAGCAGAGGAGCTTTATCCTGGCACAGCCAGGGAGTGACCACAGCAATAAATTGAGACAGCACAGGCAGAGAAAGGTGCAGCTTGAAGTTCAAATGTCAGCAATTTATATCCTGAATCAATGAAATGCTGGAGTTTAATCTACGTGCGCTACCTTGCACCCATCTTCCTAAAAATCAACATTTCCTCCAGCAATCTGAATTCATCCCTCAGAAAACAAACCAAAAAAAATTCACTGAGAGCCCTGTTTGAGCGTGGGGGGTGAACAACAGCAGCCCCAGCAGAACACAAGCAAATGTGGGGGTGCTCTGGGGGCCCCCAGCCAGAACTTTTGGAAAAAGGGAGAGGAGCTTTGTCCTGGCACAGCCAGAGAGCGACCACAGCAAATTGAGACAGCAAAGATCAGGCAGAGAAAGATGCAACTTGAACTTCAAATGTCAGCAATTTCCATCCTGGATCAATGAAATGCTGGAGTTTAACCCATTTTGCCCGCAGCACATCCAGTAGCATACACCTATCTTCCTAAAAGTGATCTTTTTTTTTAAGCATTCTGAATTTATCCCTCAGAAAACAAACAAAAAAAGCAAACAAACACTGCAAGCCCTGACTGGGTGTGTGGGGTGAACAACAGCAGCCCCAGCAGAACACAAGCAAATGTGGGGTTCTCTGGGAGCCTCCACTCAGAACTTTTGGAAAAAGGGAGAGGAATTTTGTCCTTGGGCAGCCAGGGAGTGACCACAGCAATAAATTGAGACAGCACAGGCAAGGAAAGGTGCAACTTGAAGTTCAAATGTCAGCAATTTACACCCTGACATCAATGAAATGCTGGAGTTTAACCCATTTTTCTCACACCATGTCCACTACCTTGCACCCATCTTCCTACAAATCATCATTTCCTTCAGCAGAATTTATACCTGAGAAACAAACAAACAAAAAAAAAAAAAAAACCATGGCTGCACAATCCCATCCACCTCCTGACTTTTTGTTCCTTTTCCTCACCACTTCCATAGAGCACAAGCCCATTAAATGCTTCCATTGCTGTGTTGGCACCAATAAATCTAAATTTTCAAGCTTGGCAAACCCAGCTAAACAACTGGCATAGAGATAAATGATTCCTCTAAGGTAATGTACAACTCTCATTACCCCAGGACTTATTTTTTTTTTTTTTTTAAATCAGTCCCCCCAGTACTGGTTTGAAAATCCTGGAAAAACACAGCTTTCTCCCCCAGCAATAAAGGTATCAGTTTTTCCCTGTGGATTATCATTTTTTTTCCATTCAAAAATTCCCTGGGACATGGCAGCTTTCCTCCAAACTGGGAGCAAACTGGGAGTTGGAAAAATGCAGCCTCTCCAAGGAGCCTGGAGAAGAAACTCCTTAGCAGCCAGCACCCCCTCCAACCATCCAATAAATGGCATTCAGCTCAAACTCTCCAACACTGCAAGGGAACAGGAGAACAAAGGGATTTGAAGCATGGATTAGATCATTCCAAATGGTCTCAGCATTGGTGGTTTGGAGGTTTTTCTTCTTTTTTTTTTTTTTCTTTTTTTTTTTTTAAATTTTTTTTCTCTCCCTCAAGCCGTGTGGCAAAGGCTGGATTTGAACCTTTGAGGACAATGTTTTGACACAAATATTTAAGCTATTTAAAATAAGTAATAACCTTCAGTTACCTTCAAGAGTATTATATTAAAAACAGAGAATGGGATTAAAACAGATTAGCTCCCAACGTTTCTCAACGTGGCAAACAGCATCAATCAGATCATATCAACGCGAGCTGACAGCTCAGGGAAATCCAGAGGAGCAGATTCCCTTAGAAAAATGAGATATTTGATCAATTCTTGTAAATTCTTTTTTTCTGAGCTGTTAGGAACTGCATTGACTTCATAAAAATGTAATGACAGCTCAGCCTTTGCTTAGCATAACATCCTGAAAGTGCCTGAGAACATTGAATTAAGGCGCCGCGGCAGCGCCGCGTGCCATCGAGGAGTAAACACTGCTGTCAATTTGCTCTCCAAATGCTGCTGCCCATCGATTTCCCACTCAGGGAAATCAGGGAAATACCTGCCTTGCAGTCCCAGCTCTCCATCCTGCACTTTAGTGTCTGCAGACAAACTGGGGCAGAGCCCTGGAGGGATCCATCAAGCCACGAGGTGTGAAGGGAGGGGTGAGGCAGCGCAAGAGCCAAAGTTTAAGGATGCAGAAATTCCCTTTCACCTGCCCTCACTCTAACCCTCCCCGGGGGAGCTGCTCCATCCCTGGGAGTGTCCAAGGGCAGCTTGGATGGAGTTTGGAGCAACCTGGAGTAGTGGAAGGTGTCCCTGCCATAGCAGGGGGTGGAACAGAATGTTCTTTATGGTCCTTTCCAACTCAGACCTGCTTTTTTTGTTACCTGTCCCCCACTGGATGTGTCTGCTGGTCCCAATTTCCCCTCCCAGGAAGAGCTGGGCAACCACCCTGACGAGTTTTCCTTATAATTTGTTGGATTCCGGGCTGAATTCCAGCCAGTTTGGTTTCTTTTCCTCATGTTTTGGAGTCATCTGGAAAAGGAGAAGTTCCGGACTTGTGTGTTATTTGTAAATGAACCACCACAGGGTTAGGTGGGATATTGGGGAAGGAATTCCTGGCTGGGAGAGTGGGCAGGCCCTGGCATAGGGTACCCAGAGCAGCTGTGGCTGCCCCTGGATCCCTGGAAGCATCCAAGGCCAGGCTGGAGCACCCTGGGACAGTGGAAGTTGTCCCTACCCATGGAATTATGCAGGTGGAAGGAACTTCTGAACACTGAACTAATATGATTATGCAGAAGCCTTTCATTGTTTACATTACAACTCTAATTATACATTTTTAAGACCGCTGTTTATACTTTCACACATTGCTCAATTGGTTGATCAGTCTCTTTTACTTAAGCCCCACAAGGGTTCTCTGGAAAAGTGATTGATCAAAATCCAGGTGTTTCTTTATCGAGTGCTTTTATTCTTTGCCACCGATTTTTCAGCATCTTTGCTCTCAATTTTGCCCAACTGTTGTTCCAGCAGCCTTGAAGATTTCTCAGTTTAGCACTATTGCTGTTTCAACAACCTGGATGAATTCTAGAGGATCTGCCTTAATTCAATGTTCTCAGGCACTTTCAGGATGTTCTGCTACGCAAAGGCTGAGCTGTCATTACATTTTTATGAAGTCAATGCAGTTCCTAACAGCTCAGAAAAAAGAATTTACAAGAATTGATCAAAACACACCTAGAGATAATTTAGCTGGAGCATCCCTGGGAACAAGTTATTCAGATGCAACAGAATTAGATGGACTTTACCATCTCTTCCAATCCAAACCAGTCCCTGATTCTGCTTTTATCCCGTGGAAGGAATCTGGGGCCTGGTGAGGGCAGCCCAGGGAGCAGGGTGGCAGTGCCACTGTCACCCGAGGGACCTGGGTTCCCTTTGTGCTGCAGCTCCAGCCCAGCTCCCACTCTCCAGCACAATCAAATCAAGCATGAAGGCAGCAGAGCCTGGTGCTTAAAATGGCATTATCCGAGTGCTCCGTGGGAACCGCCATCCAAATCCCTCCGCATTAACTTGGCGTAATCTTGGAGAAATCTCTTCCCAACTGTTTTGAAATAAATCCTGTTAAATTCTGCAGGGAATTGGCCTTATCTCTCCACACCTGTGTGGGTTTGTTTTTTTTTTTTTCCTACCTTTTCCCCCCGTGCCTGGACAAAAGGGAGTGGGTCTGTGTGTGGCAGTGTGTGTGTGTGTGTGTGTCTGAGAGGAGCTAAGGAGACAATTATCTTCCGCTGAAAATAAACATCATGAAACTATAGATGCCTAATTTTTGCACCTGGAAGATCCTCTTACAGCTATTCACTACTAATCACTCTTAGCTAATAAATGAATAGAATAACTAATGTGATTAGAGTAATTTGCCTATTCATCAGGAATATTAAATGAATTGAATATTTTGTATTTGACTCGTCTCTCTCAGCATTTCCCTGATACTGTAATTAGCCCCTTGTCTGTTCCTGTGGCAAAAACACCACATGGCCTTTGGAACGGGCTCATTCTGCACCCCTGGACAGATGGACACCTGCTTTTACAGCCACCCTTTCGTGCTAGAATTAAATAATCCCACTGGAAAAGGCTCTAGACACGTGGTGGAAGGAAGTCAGGGCAGAAAAGAAGGAAAAAAACTCTTGGTTTGGAGCAAGAAATCAGCCAAATGAAGAGATTTACAGAGCAGCCACACTCCTGATCACCTTGGAGGTCACCCTAAGGGGTGACATCAGAGAGGTGGTGGTGACAGAGGAGCTGCTCCTTGGCTGTCAGCATTGCTTGGGAAGTTGTCCAGGGAATTCTTGGCCACTGTGGCTCTTCTCCTTATTTTCAAGTTGGGAACATGACAGCTCTCTGAAGACATCCATGTGAACTCCCAGACCTGTTAATACACGCTGGGATGGTGGCTGTTACATTCAAATCTTGCTGAGGAGTCAGGAGGAAGCTGAACTATGCAAATGATGATATAAAATAACCAGTGGGCAGATATTCAAATAAGGATTTCACATATATACATAAAGGAAAAAAAAAACCAAAAACTATTCTGATCTGGGATGGAGTTTTCCATATCTATACAAGGTTTTACGAGAGAAGACAGCAAAGATTTAGAAAATTAATGCTGGTCCTTGTCTGCTTCTAGAAACTAATGGGGATATGCAGAACAACACAGAAAAGATGCATTAATAAAATTGCCAAAGATCATCTGTCACTTCCTCTTGGTAAGAAGCCAGAGCATTTTTTAAAATGCATTTGCACTTAACCAGAATGATATCATAATCTTCCTTAGTCATATCTTTTCCTGCCTTCCTGCTACTCCACAAAGCAGACAGCGAGGTTTGCAGGAGACAAACTCAAAATGCTGCATTAAAATTAAAAAGGGAAGAGGCTGCACGGAAAAGCTGCACAAACAGAATCACCTTGAGCTAAACCTTGAGCAAGAAATACACGGGGCACGTTCGGAGCAGGGAAGGAAATTAGGAGGAGAAAACAATGAATTATTGAAGGCTTCAGGGTTCTGCAGTCTGGGTAGCTCTAAAATCAAGATGTCACACAACCTTTTCACGCTCTTTTGCTGTGTTTTGTTGGTGAGGCAGATGTGAGGTGGTTTTAATCTTTGGAAGGGCATAATTAGGGTTTCATTTGGGTTTCACCTCCCCTCTTTCACAGCAAACCCCACACAGAAACAATTTCACATTTATTTGTGTCTCTTGGTTTTGGGGTTGTGGGGTTGCACATTTTTTTTTTTTTCTTTTTAAATTATTTTATTTTTTGCTGTTTTTGGTTATGTTGGGTTTTTTTAATATAACTGCAAAGAAAGCCCAGACCTGCTGAACCCAAAATGTGAATATCACTGGAATTCTGCATCAGCCTCCATCCTTATTAATTATGCCATAAATCTCCACCTGAACTCCCAGATGTCCCCGTGCTGAAGCAAGCTCTGGATTCCTGCTTCAGAGCTGAGCTATTGTGTATCACACACAGCTACCTGGAGAACATCCTTCAAGGCAGAGATGAGGCACAGCCTCTTCTAAATTCTCTTTCATATCTTGTTACACAACAAAATTTCTTTCCCAGCTACCCACAGCTTCTCACCATTATTTTTCTGCCTTTCTACTTAGACCTGGAGTTTTCGCTGTGAACCTGAAACCAGTTTCAGAGATTTATTTAGGTATTTTCAACACTCCCCCCGCCCTTAATTTCTCCTTTCAGATTGCTTTCAGACAGCAAGAGTGTAAACCACTTTGATTCCTGGGTTGTTGTGAGAAAAATGCTATATGAATGAATAAGTTACAATAATAATAATACATTACAGTGATAATGATGGATGTGTTTTAAACAAAGCCTCTGGCTGCCAGTGTGGAGGAGCTATGGAAAATCAAAGATAATCTTGCATGAGGAGAATTGTAATGAGAAAAACCTGGAATATTTTATCTCTGAACTGCTCCTATCTGCTCACCCCGGATCAGAGTTGTCCCAGTTTGACTTGAGGAGTGTGGCAGGTCTGGAGCTAAATTTAGACCCAGGTGTTCTGCTGCTGTCAGGAAGGGAAGGGGTTGGATCCAGCCAGGATTCATTCCCAGCCCCATGGCCCCAGCGTGGGGCAGGAGCCCGTGGTGCTCAGCTCTGCACACAGAGCCTGTTTCATCCTCAAAGCTCTGCCAGCCAGCCAGATGAAAGCTGAGAGAGGGATTAAAACTCACCCCAGCCACCCAACAGGTCACTGGCAGGGCTGGGAAGAGCTCTCCCACTGTCACACCAGTGTCTCCAGAAGAAACCCAGTCCTGTCCTGTCCTGTCCCCCTTTCCTGCTGGGAAAGGGCAGGTTCAGCTCAGCACAGCTCATTTCTGTAGAAAAATGGGGATATTGGGTCAAACTCGGAGCCGGCAGAACGCAACAGATTAAACCAACAGCAAAGCTCTGAACAAAAACTCCTGGGTTTTGTGGAGAATGAGATTTTTAGAGGAAGGGTTTCACGATTTATCCTAGTGAGGAGACATCCTTTTCAGTTTTATCCCATCAGCTGTTTATCAAAACAACACCTCTAACACAAGCAGAAATTGGGCAGGAATAACAGCCCACAATTTCTTTCAGCACGTACACCTGTACAGCTCTTAAGGTGAGCTCCTCAATCCAAGGGATTTTGGAAGTACAACAGAGGTCCCGAGTCCAAGACAGAAATCTTTTCTACTCCAGTCTCAATCCCTAGAGCTGCCAGACGTCGGGATGCTAAAAAGCTGAGGGAATATCCTTTAGTAAATATAAAACAGAATAATGCAAAGTGTCCGAATTTCAGCTGCATCCCGAGAGCTGGGTAACTGCAAAACCTCTTCAGCCACACTAAATATAAAATACAAAGCAGCAGAGCCTTGCAAGCTCCCTAAAATGCTTTGGAGGCTCCACAATCCTCAGCCTGTGCAAATCCCTGGTGTGCAAGGCTTGGCCTTGGGGGTCTCTGGGGCTGGGGGATTTACTCCTGGCCACTGATTTGAACGTGTGCTGAGCCAACATCCCGATTTCCTGCACTGCCTAAATCTCTCCACCCTCAGGACAGCTCCTAGGACAGACCCTGAGAAAGTAATCTCATGATTTATGAGGTTTTCTAACAATGGCAATAAGCAAGGCAGCGTTTTAAGCAGCTAACTGAATTGGGATGTGGGCTGGGTTTTTCCTTATTCCACAGCACAATGTGGATCCATTTAGCCCTTACAGCTTGAATTTCAGCCTTTCTTTACCCATGAGAAAGCCTGGTAAATGGGATTTGGGCTAGGAGCTAGAGGGGAGAATATCTTTTAATTAACCAGGAGGGTGGCTCAGGGAAGATCTAGCACTGCCTCTGAGCTGAGTTTCCAGCTCCACTGCGAGGCAGACGGGTACAAATTAAAGGAGAGCGATAATCAAATTCCCCATGGCTCCAATTTACCTGGGTTTGTAGAGGACAGGAACGACTCCAGTGCTGTTCTGCAGGCAGGACACTGCCCCTCACCTGCCTATTTCCACCTGAGCAGCTCAGGTGCTGTCAACCCACGTGGATTTTCCTCCCTGAGCTCAGGGGAGCCCTGTCTCTCTTTTCAAGGCAAGGCAATCAAACCTCTCATTATGTTGCTGGGAGGGAAATATATATATTTTTTTTTTCCTGAGGACACAGCGAGTTCAAAGCACAAACTGGGCACAGAGCCTGCCCTGTCTGCAGCAGCAGCGTGGCCAGGGGTCCCTGCAGAGCAGGGAGGTGACGCTGGGCACTGCTCCACCCTCAGTTTTGTGCCACCTGCGAGACACCAGAGGTCACAGCGTGACCAAAGGCAGAGCAGGATTTATACCCACAAAGCAGTCCAGCTGTGGAGAGGCTGGACAATCCACAAGCCTTTGAGGAACAGCTGAAATGACACCAGCTCAAGAAAAAACAGAGATGGGAGAGCACTGAGCGCTTCCCAAGCAGCCCTAGTGGGAACTCTCACCTTGTTAAAGGCTGAGTGAAGCAAAAACGAGGCACAGCTCCAAGAGAAACCAAACTTCCCCAGCACCAGCACCCAGGGAATGGCTGAACCTGCTCCCAGGATGGACACAGGGATGGAGCCGAGCCCAAAGCCTGGATCCTGATACCCCCAGGACTTCCTTCAGTGCTGGCCCACAGCCAGCACATCCCTCCCGTGGCCCCGTCGCGCTCTCCCTGGCCAAGTCCCGCCGTGTTTTACTGGACAAGGCATGCCAGTTAAATTTACATTTTATTTGAACAATGTTTCATCTTGTTCCTGTGCGTCTCTGCTGGCCATGAGGCAGCGAGAAGCTGATGAAATTTATTCCTGCTCTTGCTGCCACGCTGTATAAATAAAGGGGAAGGAATAAAATACTTCTCCAACAGGAAGTGTGAAGGCTTTAATGCTTTGTTTAAATATGCAGTTGAGAGACTTTATTTATCACGCAGCATCTGTATGTGCCTACAGCTGAAATTAGCTCCTTAAAATTAAAAGATCTCATTTTACACGCATTTTTTACCTGTGTCGCACCACCAAACCTGGTGGATTTATCCTTAAATTTATGCTGGGTAAGAATCCCACCCCCAAAAAGATGCCCAGAGAGAGCATGGCCACTGTATTCATGTATCTCAGGTGCTGTGAACTCTCACTGGCTGCTTTTCCCAAGAATAATTGGTGTATACACACACCCTGGGAGATTTATATTCCCCTGCATCTCGGGCTATATACAATATGATTTAAATGGCACAGGCACTGCAGAAAGTGGACAGTAAAGCGTACAGTATTTGAAAATAAACATAAAGCAAAATGGTTTGACATCCTATTTCACTTAAAATGTAAATGGTGAACGTTCATGGCGTGATTTACAACCTTTTTAAAAGCACAAATGTTTTTTTTTTTTTTCTTTCTGGCCCCCTCACTCAGATGCCACATATCAGGAGAATTCTTTGCAGCATCAAGAAATCCCCCATGGTGGGTTGGCTCCTTTTTGTTGCTATCCTAAGGAATACACATGGATCCCCCTGATCAGTTTCCCTGCCTCTCTTTTTGATTTTTTCCCTCTGGTGTCCCGACTTGAAATGTGTCTGTATTGTGAACTTTAGGCTCTGGGCTCTCAGAGACAGAGGAGGGAGAGGAAGGGGATGCAATGTGTGAGGAGCCTGTTGCTCAAGAGCTCATTTTTGCAGCTCTTGCCCAGGACTAACACCTTTCCATGCCTTCAATTCTTGTTCCATCACTGTTCCCATCACAAGAGCAGTGTGAGAATCCCTAAATTCCCTGATTCCTGCTTCTGCCTGGAGTCACTGACCCAGGACAGCATCCAGTTACACTCATGTTCCTTTTTTTTTCATGTTCCTCCTAACCTGTCTCTGCTAAATTCCAAAATTGCATCACTCTGTGCTGGTACCAACCCTGCACCACCTTTCCAACCCTCCCTTCTCCTCCCCCAACACCAACACAGAAAAAGTGCAGAGAGAACCTGCTCTGCACTGGCTGTGCTCCCAGCAAAGCACAGGGAAGACACCTGAGAAGGTTTTATTTCAGGATTGAGCCACTTTTATTCCCAGATCACAGAATATTCTGAGCTGAAAGCGATGCCTAGAGAGGCTGACCTGGAACAGAGGCTGGACAGAGTTAAAGGAATAAAGCAGGGATTTATTAAAAGGCTTCAAGGGATTCACCTTGGGCAGGACCAGAGTCTGGACAAGGCTACACCCATGATGGACTCTGGGTCAGGAGTTTTCACACTTTTATCAGTTTTAGTCCATTTCCACATTGGGGTTCATTGTCCAATTCCAGCTCCAGGTTCTGCAGTCCCACCCTCCCAGGTTGCTCTCCTCAGTTCTCTGCTGTTTGCACTTTTTGGGGCTTTTTGCAGCAGTGTCCTTGGTTGTGGGGCTGGACAAGGATTGTTGTGTGTGCCTGAGCTGTGAGGAGAGCTCGCTGACACTTTGTGTGGGGTTCAGAGTCACACCCCAGTGCAGGGCAGAGTTTAGAAAATATAAATCTAAAACTTCAGGCACCAGAAGGGACACACAAGGCCCAACTTTGAGGGAACCTTCCACATCAGTTGGGCAAGAACTGACTGGAACTCAAGCTCCAGCAGACAAACCCAAAGCCCCAACAGTGTCTTGTTCCCCAGAGCCATCATTTACTGACCCCCACAATGCACAAAACCCCCCCAGATCTCCAGGAAATCTGCCTGCAAAGAGAAGAGGAGGAGCTCCTTGTGCAGCTCCATGGCACCAGCACATCCTGGTCTCAAAACACAGCTACGCCACAGGGATGGCCCCAAAACACTTCCCAGCACCTCCTATCCCTTTCCCAAGGCACTGGGATGCAGGATGCTGCTCTGAGCATCTGTTCTGGGTGCAGGGAGGACTCTGCACCACCTGAGCACCCCTGGAGCCTCCGCCCTCCTCCCGGCCCCGCAGCAGAGCCAGCCCAGAGTTCCCAAACCCATCCCTTAAATCTTTAATAACTTTTCCTCTCCTTACTCCGAGCACATGAGTGTGAGCCCATCTCCCCAGATCAAACCGAATCCTTAATTTAAGCAGCTGTTAACAAGGGTTAAATCTGCAGGCTGCCGTGGCCCCTGCGCTCCCTCTTCCCTGCTCTCACAATCAATGGAGCGGGAAGCCTGAAGGGTGTCCATTTTGAAAAGCCATAATGAATCATTTTTCCTTAGCAAATCTGGCAAACTTCACTCCTGGTTCCTGCAGCCTCCCTTTCACATGTCCAAGCCCTCTGTGACACATCAAATTTAATGAGACTGCACAGACCTCAAATAAGGCACTGTAGCACTGCTGGGATACTTTATTAAGGAGGATCAGACAGAATGTGTTTGCTGTTTAAGAGCCTTTAAAGGCAAATTACACTTCTTTTTGGGGGGATGAGAGCCTCCCATTTTTGTTCAGTCTCTGGCCCTCCTCAAACACATCCTGCAGGCCAATTCAAACACAGAGTTAAGGTTTCTGCAAACAGGGAAAGCAGCAAAATTGGCAGCGAGGGCTGAGAGAGCAGCGAGGCTCGATTGAAGGTTGTGGGGTAGGACACAGACAAAGGAACGTGTTATTCACAAAATAATAATAATAATAATAATAATAATAATAATAATAATAATAATAATAATAATAATAAT
>CM031877.1:3836210-3861450 GCA_018697195.1 Certhia americana
ATAATAATAATAATAATAATAATAATAATAATAATAATAATAATAATCTGCCTCTGACAAGCTGTGTGAGGGAACACCCCACCCTGCTAGCAGGTGCTGCCCCGCTAGGTCCAGGGAAAGGCCAAATTAACCCTCTCTGGCTGATGGAGAGGTGGGAAAAAAAACTTTCAAAAAGATCATAAAATCCTCGAATGGTTTGGGTTGGAAGGGACCTTAAAGCCCACCCAGTGTCAGCCTTCAGGATGGATGATGTGAGATATGTGCTGAGCCATCCTTGGGGAAAAACTGGGGCAGCCCGTGAAGAATGGGGAAAATGAAACATTATTTTGATTTTAGTGTCCATATAAATAAATCTAATCACCAGAATCAGGCAGAGTTCAGTCTGCAGACTCCAGATTCTGGGGCAAGGGGGCATCTTTGGTTTTGCTCGTAAGAGGTAAAAAGATGAAATCCTGGATGACTTCAGGAGCTTTTTCCAGCCACAACCAGCTCAGGTTATGTCCTTGCAGCCTTTTTTTCCCTCAGAAAATCCCGTTCTGTGCAAGGACTCAGCGCTGTAACTTTTGTTGGAGACTGCAGCAGTCTCGTGGCTTAGCAACCTCCTGCTTAATTCAGAGCATCTCTTTTGAGATCATCGTGTTCAGCTCCTCTGTGTCCACCTCTGGCCACGTCCAGCTCTAAAAAGAGCTGTAATTTATTTCAGCAAGTGCCCAGGCTGCTGGACCAGGCAGCAACAAGCCAAAATCTCTCTCTCAGCCTACGGACTCCATCCTAATTGGGGGTTTATAGGGAAATATAAAAATGGGACTGGCTTCCAGAGAGCCCTCAAGGGTGCCTAAAGAAGAAAGGCTGCGTCTCAGGAGATTTTTATGTGACTAGAGGAAAAGTGATAACATTTTTACCTTGTTGGAGTAAGGAGCCAGCCCTCCAAAAAGTGCAGTGAGAAATGAAATCATGTATGCATCACATACGTTTTGGTTGCAGAATAAACCCAGTGACGTTTTCTGTGTCAGGACAAGTGAAGCAGAATCTGTGGCAGGTTTAATTTGACTTTTCTTCTGCATCTTTGGCTGTCTGAGGAGGTTTGGAGCTCGGCACAGTGAACTCAGTGGCGATTTGGATCCAGGTCACATTTTCTCTGAGCCACCTGCATTTGGAGTCACAGGAAGAGTGTGGTTAATGGATCAGTTTAATGACATCAGTTCTGATCCATCTCTAATTAAGGGCTCTGCCAGGAATACAGTCAAGCAATTCTAATGGCCCAGAGGAAAAATTGTGAAGTCAGGTAATGAAATTTGCTTATTAGACAAAATGGCAAGAAGGAGTGCAGGGGCACAGAAATCAATATGGAAAGCAGGGCAGCAGCATTTCCAAAGCCCTGCTCATGGAGAGAGCCCAGCTAATGAAGTTCAGGGCTCACAAGTGGAATAACAAACCCCTGCCCTGCTCACAGCCCTGAGGATGTTCACCTGGAAAAGGTCCAGTTTATGTGAACTTCTAAACAGTTTGTTCCACACTCCAGCTTCCTCAGCTGGAGGATTTCATCACTGCTGGGTTTGTGTGTGTCCCAGGGCTTTGGGAGACAGCTCCATGTGTCCTTCTAGAGCCAGTTCCCTTCTGGTGGTGCCTGAGGTGGGGTATTCCCAGGATTTATAGTCGGGATGGTGCCAGGACTCTACAGGATGGAGAAAAGCAGGGTCACACCTGTAGCCTGGAAACTTCTTGGATAAATGCCATAATGGCCCCCATTAGATCCCAATAAAAATTATGATATAAGTATCCCTGGAAAATGATTCACCTAGGGCCTTTTTATCCAAGGAACTTTTCAATCTGTTCCCACCTCACCCTTTCCAGGGGAAAGTGTCCCTGCCCATGGCAGGGGTTGGAATGAGAGGATTTTAGGTCCTTCCCAACACAAACTGTTCTGGAATTCTGTGATTAGCACAGAGAAGATGCAGGTAAAAAAAAAAAAGCCAGAGAGAAGCGTGGATGCTGCCAAAAAAAATTTAAAACCTATTTATTCTGTGGTGCTCTATAGAGTGCTGGGGAGGGAAATATTTATAGGTGGGATAGTTACAGCTCCAAACCTTTCACTTGCAGGCTGGTAGGAGAGGAACAAACCAGAGTTTTGGTAGTTTGTTTTGTTGATTTTTAGGTTTTTTGTTTGTTTGTTTGTTTGGGTTTTTTTGAGAGTTTTTTTAATATTTTTTAAGGGGGGAAAGTTAACCGAAGTTTATGAGCTTGAGCTGTGGAGCAGAGCCTTTTGTGTCTCGCTAGCCCACATAATTGCACTCCCCCCTCCTCTCACCCGGTGGCAAAGGAATGTAGGTGGAATGTCTTTACACGGAGTGCAGCTCACACAGGGGCTGCACAATGAGGGGAAGAAACAGGAGCCAATCTAAGTAAAGGATCAGGCAAGGAAAATAATATTGGGCTGTCTGCTACCACGACTAACCCCGTGAAATGCCTCCATGAATCCCCTGCTTCCTTCTGTCTTAAAAAGTCCTCCTCCTTCCCAGAGGTTCAGGGCACATATCTTCTTTCAGGCTCCTTTTTAACACTTTGCTTTTTTTCCCCCCCTCTCCTTTCATCCTGCTGCCGCAGATATATTTACTGGCAACGGAAAAAATCAATAAAGGAGAAGGAAATGACTTGGCAGCCTTCCGAAGTGTTAAAATAATTCTCATCTATTCGAGCCCCATTGTTTTTAAACAATATTGCCAGCTCAGGAGCTTGGCCTCGATTTTCAGAAGCAACTGGTGATTTTTTGGGGAGTGTTCTGATTTTTTTTTTTTTTTTTTTTGGGGGTGTCCTTAAAGGCAAAAGTTTGGCACAGCCATGTGGGAAACACGGAGGCCTCTCCACCACACTCCTGAATTTATCTGTCCCTCGAGGGATCCCACCCCACGAGTTTAATTTGGGGGCATATTTAAGTAAAACAGCCCTAAGAAAGGCTGGACATCCCATAAACTATCCCAGCTGCCTTTCAGCAGAGCAAACTGGGAATGATATTAGCGACCAACAGCCTGAACCAGGTGCATTCCAATCTGTCAATTCCTCCTGTGAGTTATTGCTACTTAAATACAGACTTTCTGTCCCAGCAGTGAAATATTCTGGCACGTGCTGTGCAAGAACATGGAGAGCTGACCTTCACACTGAGCTGCTCCTTGTAAGCTGGAATCTCTCCTGGGTTTCTGTTTTTTTCCCACATTTTGAGGTGTATTTTGGAAAATCAGAAGAAGGAGGGCTCAAAACGTTGAGACGCTCAAAGATCCTCTCGGTTCCCACACAAAATATTTCCTCCCCAGCTCCAGCTAAAATCCAAAAGAACTCCATTTCTATTTTGGCTTTAAAAAAAAAAAAAAAAAAAAAAATGTATCCATGCTATACAAAAATGGAAGTGAAAAGTAATTTCCAAATGGAAAATTGGGACATTTAATTTGGAAGAGGATGGGAAGCACACCTCCACTTCAGGAATGCTCCATCTTGAATTGAAACAGAGTCAATAAATTGTTGTTTTTTCCAAAACAATGTTGTTTCACAGGGAGGAAACAGCTTAAATAAAAAGCGTCCCTTTATCAATATTTTGTTGGCTCAATGTTTAGAAATTAAATGTTCTCTGCTTCCATTTTGTTGCAGAAGATGATCTTGTTTTGCATGCCTGGAAATAACAGAATTTGCCTTTTTTTTTTCCCCAAGAGATCTCCCTCCAGCACCTTCTCCTGAGTCAAACACCCATTATCACCCTGGTACCCCAATTTGCACCTCACTCAGGTACCAAGTGACCACCGTGGGGACAGCCTGTGTTTGTCCCCTGCCCTGATTTTCCTGGAATGTGTCTCTGGCAGGACTCGGCCTGGCTGAGTGGAGCTGCACAGGGAAGGACACGTTTTCTGGGCTGAGCTGGTGACACCAAGAATTTGGTTTGGGGATTCTCCTCCCACTGCCTCCCCTGTGCACATCCTGGATCCCAGCAGACAGCTCTTTTAAGACCTAGGGATCCCATTTTTCGACCTGGATATTTCATTTTTAGACAGAGAGATGCCATTTCAGAACCAGAGATTCCCTTTCAGACCTGGATATTTCATTTTTAGACCCAGAGATGCCCTTCCAGACCCAGAGATGCCCTTCCAGAACCAGAGATGCTGTTTCAGACCTAGAGATCCCTTTCAGACCTAGAGATCTCCCTTTAGACCCAGAAATCCCCTTTGGGACTAGGACATCCTCTTTTAGACCCAGAGATCTCCCTTCAGACCCCACTGATCCCCCTTTAGAACTAGAATTCCCTTTTTTACACTCAGAGATCCCTCTTTAAACACTTGCACATCAATCCCAGCCCCTCCAAGAGCGTTTTTATCCAAGAAGCATCAACGCCAACAATCAGGAAATTATTCTGATGGAAAAAAAAACCCCAAAAAACTCTCCCAAAGTCCAGGTGTGTCCATGCCCAGAGCCCTCAGCCTGCTCCAGCTGAGAGCAGCCGCTCTCCTCCACCATCCCAGCTTTTATTCCTGCTGGGAACGTGAGCAAACCACACAGGGAGGGAATTCTCTGCTTCTCCCCAAGAGCCAAATGTGCACAAACACCCAGAAACGTGCACCTCTGTGCCTTGGAGGTCCTGGGGAGAGGCCTCTCTCTGTCTCAGCCTGAGAGGAATAAATTTTTTGGGTGGGAAACATCTGCCCTTCTGTGGGGTTTGCACATGGGGCTCATAATGGGGCCCATTGTGTGTGCACGAGCACAAATAGGGGAAATCAATAAACCAGGAAAGCCTCAGTTGTTGGATCGAATGCCAGCCATATCTAATGCCTCCAGGGTGCCTTGGGAGCCCACCAGGTCCTGCTTGTTTGATGCCTTCACTTCCTGGCTACCCCAAAAGGAAAAACCCAAGATATTATTTTTCCTTCACAGAAATGGCTTGTGAGAATGTAGAAACAGGGAAAAGTTTCTGTTTGAGCAAGCTCAGCTCGTCTGTGGGGTAAAGGAGAGTCCAGCACCACCAGAGGGGTGGGATCCCACATTCTCACCCCAAAGAAACCACCAGCACCCCATAAGGGGATGAGGTTTCTGTGCTACATCAGGGCAACGCTCAGGTGGAAGCAGAATCCACCCAAATCCTTCACTGTGGAAAGCACATCCATCAACCCTACAGCTGGGACAAAACAGGGATATTCCCAGCTAATTGAAAAGCAGCCTCAGAGCAGGGAATGGATTTAAAGGAACTTTGGGAATCCTGTCATTGTGCCACCCAGTGCCCAACTCAGCCTTTCCTCCATGGCACCAGGGGAAGGAGCTGCATTCCAAACCAGCCCCAGCCTTTGGCAGAGGGGCTCAGAGCAGAATAATGATGATGGGATTAGGAAGGGGGGGGACGGGAAAAAACCCCACCAAAATCATAAAAAACTAAATTAAAAATCACACCTCGCTTCACATTGCAAATTGGACTCGGCCGCCGCGCTGCGTTCGGAGCAAACCTCTTTAAATGCAACTCATTTGTGTAGGGAAATTCTCCCTGGAATCTGGGTTTCCAGCATGGCATTACTGCAGCTCCCCACGCTCCTGAAATCCCCTGGAAAACGGCGGAAAAAAAGCAACGTCCTGGCAGGTCTGGCTGTGGTATGTGGATTTTTTTGGGACAAGTCTCTGCAAGAGCAGCAGAGCTGCAGAGACAAAACCCCTGGCAGAGGGTGGCACAGGCAATCCCCTCCCAGCTGCTTCTCAGATAAGGCACCATCAGCTGTCTGGAGATACATTTTGGGTTCCCCTCTGCCCCAAAACACACCTGCAGGTTCTGAGTGGCAGACAAAAGGGAACGAGTGCTGCTTTTTTTTGGTGTTTCCCTCCTTTCTCCTCATTTCCTCATCCCAGCAGCAAAAGGGGAAATTGAGGGGACAGTCACAACTGAGTTTGCACTGAAGGGGAAGCAATAAAACCTTCCTATAAGCAATAACAATCACTGCCACTCCTAAATATCCCCAAACCACCAGAAAGAAATAGATTGGAAAAAACTTGGGTTTGTTGTTTGGTTTTTTCCTTGACCACCCATGATAAAATGCAGTTTTCCTCCTCACAGATTTAGAGTCAAGTTAGAGTGAAGATGACAAAACTTCTGTGCCTTCTGCTCCTGTGTGAGAATCTCCTTTAACCTTAAGCAGCATCCAGCAAACTTCAGGGGATCATTCAGGTTGGAAAAGACCTTTAAAATCATCCAATCCAATCATCAGCCAGTCTCTAAAACAACAAAATCCCGTCAAATATGCTTCTATTCTTCTTATTATTTCTCATTTTCCTCGGATTTATGGCATTTGTTGTGAAGCACCTGCACATCAAGGGTGAAAAGGGAGATTTTATTCTGTCCCTGCAGTTTGTAGCACAGATTTAGGGAAAAGGGAGATTTGATTTTATTCTGTGCCTGCAGTTTGTAGCACAGATTTAGGGGTTTAGGGACTCTGCCATGGGATGTGGGCACTGTAGGGTGACAAACAGGCACTGCCATCCCATGGGAGACTGTCCCTGCAGGTGTTTAGGTGGACACAACCCTGGGGGTCTGATTTCATGGAATCACAGAATATCCTGAATGAGAAGGGTCATCCAGTCCATCTCCTGGTCCTTTATAATTCCCAAAATCCCACCCTGTCCCTGAGAGCATTGTCCTGGAGCTCTGGCAGCCTTGGTGCCCATTCCCAGGGGAGCTGTTCAGTGCCTGACACCCTCTGAGGGAAGAACCTTTCCCTAAAATCCAACAAAACCTCCCTTGACACGGCTCCAGCTGTTCCCCCAGCTCCTGTCCCTGGTCACAGAGAGATCAGATTTGTGTCCGTGGCTTTTTGGGGCTTCCCATCCCAATCTTTCAGAAGGAAAGCACAGTGAGGTGAACTTTCATTTTCCCTTGGAAAGAATTAGGGTGAGGCATCCTTGAAGGAGGGTGTGGGTCTGCAGCACCCAGGTGAAAAAAAACCCCAAACCATCTGGGTTATTTGGGGGTGTAAAAGCCTCAACCCCCCTGCCAACAACAGGCTGCGCTTTGCACAGTTAGGCTGCAGCGATGAGCCCTTTGGAAAGGGGCTGTTCCTGTGTGAAAATCCAGTTGTGAGGGGCTGGGAGGCACAGCTGGACACAGCTGCACGCAGCTGTGGGCTGGCACTGGAGCTGCAGAGTTTCAGCAGTCAGCTCTGGCATGTGCACAGGAGGCCCAGCAAGGGGAAATGCAGTTTGCTCCTGGGTGAGCCGGGCCACAGTCACCTTCTGCCACAGCTCCGTGCTCCTCGCTTCAGGCTCCTTCTTCCCCTCTCTTTTTGGACTTTTTTTTTCTGGATTTCATGGAAAAAAATCCTCCCTTTTGACCCCTTTCTCCTGGCAAGTTTTCAAAAGCTTCAAGCATCCAATGGGACTCTCAGTAGCACCACGGGCTGGGATGGAGAAATCCCACAGCTCCCAAACGTTCAGAGGGGAGAATGCTGCTGCTCCCCAAACCTTTCCTTGCTTCCAAACCTTTCCATGCTTCCAAACCCTTCCATGCTTCCAAGCCATTCCAAAGGGGGAGAATTCTGCCACTGTTCAAACCTTTCCATGCTCCCAAACCAGTCCCAAAAAGGGAAGAAGCTGCTGCTCTTGCAACCTTTCCACTCTTCCAAACCTTTCCATGCTTCCAAACCACTTCTGAAAGGGGAAGAAGCTGCTGCTCTCCCAACCTTTCCATGCCCCCAAACCTTTCCATGCTCCCAAATCAGTCCCAGAAAGGGAAGAAGCTGCTGGACTCCCAACCTTTCCACGCTTCTAAACCACTTCCAAAAGAGGGAGAAGCTGCTGCTTTCCCCACCTTTCCATGCTCCCAAACCAGCTCTAAAAGAGGGAGAAGCTGCTGTTCTCTCAATCTTTCCATGCTTCCAAACCTTTCCATGCTTCCAAATCCATTCCCAAAAAGGGGGAGAAGCTGCTGCTCCCCAAAGCTCTCTGTGCTTCTAAACCATTTCCAAAAGAGGAAGAAGCTGCTGCTCTCCCAGCCTTTCCATGCTCCAAAAGCTTTCCATGCTCCCAAAGCAGTTTCAAAACAGGGAGAAACTGTTGTTCTCCCAACCTTTCTACACTTCCAAACCTTTCCACGCTTCTAAACCAATTCCAAAAGGGGGAGAAGCTGCTGCTCCCCAAACCTTTCCACTTTTCCAAACCCTTCCATGTTCCCCCAACCTTCCCATGCTTCCAAACCAGTTCCAAAATGGGGAGAAGCTGCAGCTTTCCCAAACCTTCCTGTTCTCCCAAACCAGTCTCAAAATGCTGCATCTGTTCAGTCTTCCTGATCTTTGTGGTGTATGTGGACACGCAGATATTTGGAATTAACAACTGCTTGGAAGGGGTTTTGAATTTACAGAAGAAGCAAGGTCCCAGCGGAGCAGGGAAATGAGGGTAAAGGCAGATTAGGGTCTGACCCACCACATGGAACAGGAATAGTTGTGCAAAATATCCACTGAGATAGCAGCAAACCCTCAGGAAGTGGCATCTTGAGGGCATTTATTTATTTAGGAAGCACGTGAGGTGCCCAGTGGTTGTTGGAACAGCTGACAAACACCAAAATAAATCAGCTTTCCAACACTATGAGCGACCAACCATCCACCACCAACACACCTGATGTCCTAGAGCTCTTTAACAAGGCCCCACCAAACCCTGAAATTTGCTGCAATCTGGCTCTGCTGGCCAACAAAGCCTCCTTCAGCCAGCGGGGTAACGCAGCACTGCAGCGAACGAGAAAAACCAAAAGAAATGTATTTTAGTGCTGGCTCCTGGCCAGAATTCCGAGTCAGGGAAACGGGAAAGCAACGTGGGCTGGCTGAAGTGGCTGTTTGAACTCTGCCCACTTCCAAGGTGGTGCTTCCGTGGAGATGCTGCTGGTAGGGGGAGATGAGGAGGAGGAAGAGCAGCAGAGCCTTGGCTCCCTGCTGAAGGCAGCACCAGGAGCTCGGAGCTAAAGGGAAGGAACTCACCAGGCTGACATTTGAAGGGTTAATGGGATTTAAGCTTTGATCTCCCAAGAAAACACGCTGCAAACGTAGCCCAAGGCGTGCTCACCATTTTGCTTGCCTGTAAAACAATGCAATTTGATTTTTGTTGGCTTGTTGTTTTTAAGTGGAACCTCATGGGTGTTCTGTTAAATTCAGCCCACAAAAGCAATTTGTGTCATTTTAATGCAGCTCCTGTGCTAGAAATGTTTGTTTTTAAATGCAAGTTTTATTGTTTTCATTGTTGGCACATTAAAAGCTCGATCAATAAGAAAAGCAATTCGTGATGTAGCCCTTCAAAATTCCAGCCTCATCTACCCCATAAATTGGGGCAAATTTAAAAGTTGTAGGAGTAACATGAGCTTTTTCTTTTGGAATATGAAAAGAATAATTCCAGATCTTCTCTGCTTTGACCTGTCCCTATCCATCATCTGTCTTAATATTTCCAGGAGAGTCAGGCTGAGATACAGCTCTGGGACTGAGGATGGAGCAGAGCATTCTTTGATTTGTTACTGTGGCAGTTGTATTTTAGTGCAGTCATCACTTTTAAAATGGAAGAGAAGCCTTCCTTCTTCAGGAAACATCCAAATCTTGACCAGATATGAAGTGTTTGGGTGCAGATTAAAAAAAAATTCTCCCCAAAATGGGGACAACTCCTGCAAAAAGGGTCAGAACCCCAAGCCCACCCTCAGATCTGTCTCCTGATCTGCTGCTGGCTTTCTATTTAGCCTGGTACAATTCCTTCTACCTCTCAGGGCCTCCTTTTCCCACCTTTACCCAGGGGACAGCACTACAATGGGCTTCTTGCTCTTTGATATTTGAAACACGCTCGGAGATTCCTCAGATGGAGGCGGGAGAAAGAAATCATTATTGTTATATTTTTATAGCCCGTTTCTCCCTGCAGGGTCCCGGAGGTATTTTAAAGTCTCCATAGTCTTGGGCAAGAAGGAGCAAAGAACAATCAGAGTAAATTTGCAGGAGCAGGAGATGAATGATCCCTCCCAGCTCAGGATATTCCGTGATTCTCTGCCTGGTCGTTGGATGTGGAGCTGCCACTTCCATTTCCCCCAAAACATCCCCTTCGGATTTCATTTTTCCTTAAAGAGGTTGGCATTACAAGCAGGAACAGGGATAGTGGCAGGTATGACTCTGCACGCCTTCACACCTCATGAAATCCCATCCAGAATGGTAAAATTAATGAGGAAAATTGCCTACTGCAGCAATTTCTGAAATAGCTGTAAATGTTTTATTGCCCAAGCATATGCAACAGCAGCTTTAGCAAACATGCACCAGCGAGTGTGGTGGAGAAAGGACAAAAACAGGATCTTTTGGAGAAGCAGACAGCCATGGCCAGACTCTATTTCTAAATAAATTGGCATTAATCAGCTGATGACTGCACAGCTTCCTGTAGCAAACCACGCTCAGCAAAGACATTCCCACTCTATCTCCTCAGTTTCCTGATAATGCCACCAGACAGACTGGCATTTTTCAAAACAATAAATGAGCTGAAAATGTGACACAGGGGCTGCTTGGTGCCTCAAAATTAAATCGGGTGTGGGTGGGCACCCCGATAAATACCTCAGGGAAATGGACACTTGCTCAGAGCTCCTGCCAGCAGTGGGATTATTTCATTTGGGTCGAAGATGAGACCTGAGGAAAAAAAAAAAAAAAAAGAAGTGACTGCCTGGTAAATTTGGGGGTTCTGGACCAGCCCACTGCAGGAGGGGCTCTGTCCCAGCCACCATGGCTACCAAGGCAGGGCCATGTGTCCACCGTGTCCATCCAGGGCAGGGAAGAACTCCCTTCAAGCGTTCCCAGCAAAGTTCCCAAATCATCCCCAAACTCCCTGTGGGTGCCTGATGGACCATCTGTCCCAAGGAGCCACAGAGAAGGATGCTGCAGAGCCAGGGGAAGGACTTGAAGGTGAGAGGAGGGCACCAGACCAGGCTGATGCCCCTGTGCTGATGGTGTCCATCCCCTCCCACATGCTGCCTGTGATGCCTTAGGTTTTAGCTGTTATATTTTTTAGACTCTGTGCTGTTTTGATGGGTAGTTTTAAGTTTCATATTCAGTGCTACTGAGCTCTCTTCACAGAATGGACAGAAAAAACAATTCCTTCTCCAGTTTGGGACCAAGGACAACTTTCAGGCCCAAGAACGAAAACAATGGTGAAGTGAGAAGAAAAAACGAGGAGGATGGAGCTTCATAACCTGAAGCTCTGGCTGGACAATTGATTCTAATGTGCTGATGGACCAGAACTTATAAAAATGTGAGACCTCGTGATCTGTTGTCCATTTTGTGACCATTTTGGTGCATCTTGGGTATGGTCCATCTGGGCTCTTGTGTGGCCCAAGAGAGCCCATTGAGACATTTTAATAAATCCCTGCTTTACCCTTCTTCCCTGTCTGGTCTCTGTTCCAGGTCAGCCTCCAGAAGGCATCACCTGTGGTGGGGACAAAGTGTCAGAGTGGCCCCGAGGAGGTGGCAGGAGCCTTCACATGAGGGATTTGAAAGGCCCTCAAGAGTCACTCACTGGGGCAGCAGAAAGGAAACCACAGGGCTGAAGTGGCCACTCCACCCCCTGTAAATAAGATTTGAACCCCAGGGGTGCAGAACACCAGGAACTCCCCAGTTACCCAGCCCAGGGGGCTCAAACCTTTCTGGCACCTTGCAAGCTCAGCTCAGAGCTGCAGAACTTATTCCTTAGACCAGCAAGTAGCTGAGGATATCTCATCTATATGCTGGAAGTGGCTCCCAGAAAACATTTGCTAAATAATTTAGGAACAAAACCCAGCGATGATAATAAAAAAGAAAAAAAAAAAAACCCAAGAAGTTTGCTCCCAGATGATCTGCAAACACAAAACAGCAATAAGTCTGTCAAATGAACTCACCTAGTGCTACTCTTATATTCCCTACCATCCTCCCAATCTTGATTCTCCTCTGATTCAGCAGCTTTCCTCCTTTTGGCATTTCTGGCTGGCAGGGCTGGATGTACTTGGTTAGAATTCAATACCACGAGGGGGTTTAGTAACTGAAAGCTGCCTTTTTTTTTTTTTTTCCCTCCTCTCTTCAGCAGCTCACAGGAGGTAAACAAAAGTTTAGAAGGGTGCCCTGCATGATTAACGTTGGTCAAGTTTAAACTGCTTCAGTCCTCCTCAGGTTCCACCAGTAAAAGTCAAAAGCTCCTTTTACGTTCTTCAATTAAATTAAAAGAGGAAAAATGAAACTGCCGTTTGAAATCTCTGGGTCAGCTGAAAAATATGAGAGCAGAACCCTTGCCAGGGTGCTGTAACATCCAGTAGGAGCCAGTCCCAGGTGCTGTGCAAAAGCACATTGCCTAAGACAGGTCTGGACTCTCGTGAAAAACTTGAAATGAAGTAAAGCAAGGAAGAAGAGAACGAGACCAAGAAAATGAGCCCCAAGCTGGAATTCACTTGCTGGCCCTCCTCCAAGCCAAGGCTGGGCTCTGTGTGTTACTTTTGAGATCAATGTCACACAGGGGCCTTCAGCCAGACCCTGCTTTGGACAGCCACGGTCACCCTGGAACCATCCCTCCTACAGCATCCATCCTTAAACCCAGTTTTGAGAATCATTGCAAGGAGGGGAGAGAAATATTAACAGCGAGGAGACAGATGGTGCCATAATAAAATCCTCTTTCTCTCTCTTCTTACTTCTTTTCCCATTGCTTTTGCTTTTCAGGACAGCTCCCCCAAAAGCAGCTCGTGCTTGCATTCCTCATGTTCATTTTGTGCCTGCTAGATGATCCAAAGGAAGGGCTGAAAACCTTTCAGAGCTGATGGCACTAATCTGATGACCTGATAAAGCTCAAACCAAGAACCAGTTACTAGGAAATAAAGACAAACCATGGCTGCTCTCCAAAAGAACTCATAAATCTAAACATCTCCTGCTTGCTCTCCTGTAACAGCTCTAATATTTCTTCTGTTTTTACCCTTGTGAAGGCTGTTCATTATTACTTTCACCTCTTAGCCTCTCTCAGGATGTCAGCTCCATCTGCCACAACATATCTGGAGTGAATCTCAGCAAGCACAGCTCAGGTGCTCCCTTCTCCCCTCCTCCTGAATTCTCATATTTGACACAACCCTTCAGAACACATAGAAGAGGTTTTTTCCCCAATCAACATGCTGCAGTCTCCTCACCTCTTGACTTTTTTTTCCCTCTGCCTCTCCATCTCCAATCACTCTCTGCTCGTCCTTCATCTCATTCTTACCTTGGAATTACTGACAGTGATACAGAGGATGATGATGCCTCATTTTGCTTAGTAATGGTTTTGCTGAACCTCTCAGCCTCCACTTCAGCTGGCACATTAGCAACCAGAGAATAAACTCTAATTGTTTTGACACTTAACCACTTGCCAGCCCTGAGCACAGGTAGGACTGAAGGCTGCAGCTCTGTTCAGCTCTGCTTCGAGGAGCAGAGAATTCCAGCCTTTGTTGACTCGTACTTGGCTTCCCCCGTACAAATGTTTTCTGAACTCCTTTCATCTTTCCCTCGCTGCTGCTGAGCATGTCATTTTCCATTCCCTGTTATTCAACAGCCTTTATATTCACACGCAGCCCAATTTTCTGCCAATATCATCTTTTCATTTATGTCAACTGGATTACATGTTGCTCCTACCTGCCTCCGAGTTACCGCTCATTTTCTGTGTCAGGTGAAGTTATCTCACAGCACACAGAGCGGGTTTTATTCCACAATTGCATTCCTTTATGTCTTCAAATTGCTTGCCACAGAGCAGGCTGTAATTCTCCTCTGGTGTAAAGCTCATCGAGACAAAATAGAAAGATGGGAGCTGGCACTGAGGGTTCTGGTCAGCTGTTCCTCCAGCACGAGCCTTTTTCCAGGAATTACAGGAACAGACATCGCTGAGGAGGATTCTAACACTTGTGGGATGAATAACCTGTCAGTAGGTGAGGCTTTCTCTCTTGTCACATTAATTAGCAGTCATCTCCTTCCTTTTAACATAATCCTTCCAAGACTCCCAGCCTTATTTATTTATTTTCTCCCCTGCAGTTGGGTGTTCTCCCTCCACGCTCGGGGCTGGCGTCAGTAGATGGCACTGTGACATTCACTCTTCCAGCTTCCTTTTTTTGTTCAGCCTGCAAGCAGAGCTGCGAGTTTTTACTAAATTTTTGAGTGTGTATGTGTGTGTGTGTGTGTATTATAATTAGTTTTTGTTTATGCAAGGTTCTGGAGTCCTTCGGGAGCAAACTGTGGAAGCAGGGAGATAATTTGCTTTTCTGCTTTCGCCCCGCTCTCTGATTGAGGTCAGTTCTTGAACCAGCAGCAGTCTCTGGGTACCACTCACTGAGGTGATGCTGAGATTCCCACAAGAAGGGATTATCCTGCAGATTTTTCCACCACTCTCACTCCAAAGCTGGCACACCAGACTAGACAGGGCAATTAAAGAGGGGATGCAGGGGCAGTGCCCTCCAGTGCCCAGCTCCTTTTGCCTCCTGACAGCAGACCCGTGGTGCTGTCTTTGGAAAGGACTCTGCCCTCCAAAAAATGGCAGATCCTACTGGAAACCCATCTTCGGAGTGCTTTGGTTGAATTCCTAATATTGGGAACCCAGACTGCGAACCCTGAAATCCAAAATCTGATTATTGCCAGAGATCTAGACAGGGGTTAGTCCGACACATCCAAAACCTGTGGAATGTCAAGGCAAAAAGGACTCAAAAAAGAATAAAATTCAGTGCCACAATATGAAATGAAAAACCTCCCAACTGGCTGAGTCTACACCATCAGTGCCAGGTGCCTCAAGTTATTTGCTTTCTTTTTGGAGAGAGAAAATAACAAACATTGTTATGTTTTATCCGTGCTTAAGAGTCTTGATCTGATGATACCTGGAAACCTCAGTGAAGGCACAAAGCCCTGTTGAGCTAAGTGCTTTTCAAATGGGAGATAATAAATGGGTTTAGATGAAGATGTTATCAACTGATTCCACAGAGTCCCTTCTCTTTAAAATAAAAAAAATTAAAAAAAAAAAGTGAGCTAAATATTTACCAAGTTTTTTTTACTAAAGCTCCTTTAAAATTTTCTTGCGTTTTCCCCTCTGTTTTGAGCAGCAGGTTCACCCCACCCTTTTTAATTTTGGTAATGATTTAGCAATGAGCAACATTTCATAGATGCAAAAAAAGACAGCAGCAAATGAATGAAAGGAGAATCATAAAAAAAATTACCCAAAAAAAGAAGTGTTAGCATAAACATCCCTTGTAAATATAAACATGTGCCCATGGAGTCAGTCACACAGAGTGCATCTCAGTGTACAAAATGTCCTTTTGACCTCCTAGGATGAAGTGTCCTCAGCAAGAGTTACAATTATCATCAAAGGTTGATTAGCAAGTGTCAGATTGACAAGGAGTCATCAGCAAATATAAATATAGGTCCTGGAAGGAATAGAAAGCCTTTGTGGGAGCTGATAGCTTCTTCCAGCACTGAACCTTGATGTTCTACTTCTCCAGGACTTTATTTTTACTCCAAGGATGTCAGAGAGAGAAGAACAGCTCAGTGGGTTTTAATATCTGCCTGTAAAACATATTTCTCAGATTGTGACTGACCAGTTGTAACACCCCCCCAGAAGAGGACAACTCAGAAAACAAGTTGGGAGTTACTTCAGGGAGGATTTTTGACATCAGAGACCCCCAAAACGAAGCAGGGAAATTATTTTCTTTTAATATGCTTACAGCTAAAGGATTGGCTTCCATTCAGCTAATAGAAGTGTTAGTGCTTCGAGCCTGCATGCCTGGCATTCCTGCAGTAATACAATTCTGTATTAAAATCTATTCCAGTTGCTTGATTTATGAAAATGGTTCAAACGTGCTGCACTCGTACCCAGCTCATTGGATCAAAAAGGGGAAAAAAGTAAAACAAAACCCAAAAAGAATTAATTTTGAAACAGAAAGAAAAAGCAAGTGAGAGAGGACACGCTGTTGTCCCTATCTCAGAAGTGGAGCTTTAGTCCTTATAAAAGTTGCCTGTATCCAAAATGTGACAATTTTATTTCAGAAGGTGACGACGTTTTGAGAATTTGTTGCAACTTGTGGACAAAGCCGCGGTTGATTCGCTCTCCAGCATTCCCTGGATTTTGTCATATGTCAATACATCATGTTAATGCAAGTTTTTAAAAAAGGGGAAGAGAAAGCAAAAGCTCCCTTCCTTTTTAAGTATGAGTAATCTATCCAAATCCTACTGAGACACACAAAGGAACGCCGGCAATTTTCCCTTTCATAAAATGCGGACTTTCTTTAAATACTTCCTCCCTACATTTTCAAAGCGGGGCTGTATGAAATGAAGGGGAAATGACACCCTTCCCCATTGAAAAGGAGATTATGTAAAACTGCCTGGAGAAGCCAGCCGTGTTAATGCAAATACAAGTATGATCTTATTCATAAGTTGCCATTGTGCTGGCAGAACATGCCTTGGCTCCGTGTGTCCACCTCCAGCTCCGGGTGAGGAGGAAAACTCCTTTTCTTTTGGGATCCGCGCCGCCCCCCGGTTTGCAAATAAATATGAAACCCCAAAGATCACTTTAAAGAAGTGGAGAGCTGGGTTTGCCATTGTGCTGAGCACTCGATGCCACTTGAAGTTAATGAGAGCAGTCAGCAGCCCTGACAAGGAGGCACGGCGAGGATTCTGTGTGCCCAAAGGTGCTGGGGACACTCAGGGCTCCTTCCCCACTCCTGTGCTGGCAGCCACAGCCTAGGAAGGGTTTGCAACAGTCAAAGCCACTGATTGCATTAGACACAGCCCCTCCTTCTGCAGCCACACCAAGGATCCTACAGCTGGAATAGTGCAGGTCATTCCCAGCCCCTGCCAACAGCCGCAGCTGCAGGATGTGCTGCATCGGTGCCTTGCTCCCCCTCAGAAAGATTCAAATCATGGACTCATTAACGTTGGACAAGACCTCTGAGATCACCAAGTCCAGCCTTGATTCACATCCCAGCCCTGGAACTGTGGGGTCAAAGCATAAATTCACCCCAGACCACATCTGAGACCAAGCGTTGTCTCTGAGGAAAACAAAGCGGAAGGAAAAGTTGTTGGTGCAAAGCTCTGAAGTCCAATCAAAACCCGGGTTGTGGTTGAAAAACTCAAGATCCAGGTACATGAGTTTGGCCTTTTGGAAAGAAAGAATATTGCATGGAATAAGGGAGCTGGGATGCCCTTAGCCACCAAAAAGGCAATTAAATAGAACGTGGCTGGAGAAGCTGCACTACAGCAAACAGACACAGAATGTGACCCCTACCTTGCTCAAAGTGCCCCTTAAGGCATTTTATCCTTGTATGTGGACAAGAAAAGTCAATCCTGGAACATTTTTAAAGTAACTTTACATGGGAGCTGACCCTCTTGCCTCTGCCACCCACTTTTTAATCTCCTCTGCTTTCCATGGAAACTTCCTGGTTGTGTGAGGAAGCCCAAGGCCTTGGCTGTGTGTATTTAACTTTGGGCTGCTAAAGAAGGTCTAATTAATCTTCATTATGTGTGGCTTTTGAAATAGATGCCTCCATTGAGTGCCCTTCCTGTGCAGCTCCAGTCCAGAGGAGTTTCTGGCTCAGCCTGGAGGACCCTGGGGTCTTATCATAGGAAAGGCTGTTCAGGATTTGATGGAGAAATGATTACAAAACTCTTCCTACCCTGCCCCACTTGGATATGGCAGCTGTTACCAGTCAAACTGTATTTATTTGTTTGCTAGCTAAAGGTGGACAACGACCAGGCTAAACCAAAAATCCTCAGTTTTAAATTATCAGTACTTCTTCAAAGCAGCAATGTTTGATTCCCCAAAAAAACTGCAGAAGAGATAAATCCCTTATTTTAAAATAAGGGCAATACCAAATTTGACAGAAAAATCTTTCTTTTTTAATTGCTGGGGGGTTAGTTTTGGTTACTTAATTTGTTGAGGGTTTTTTTTAAAAGTAATACCTCAAAGAAATATAACAGGAATTTACTGTTTGCATCACAGCACTCTGAGTTAGTTTTAAGAAAACATCCAAACTACGAAGTTTTCTAAGCTCCAAGAAACCAAAAATTCATGTGATCTCTGTTTCAGCTGTGGCAGTGCGAAGACCTGCAGAGCTTGCTTGGTTCAGCAGTCAGGGGCCAAACCCAGCCCTGTGGCTGAAGGTCTGGCTTTTTGGAAATGTTCAAAACATCCTAAACCCCACCATGGGGGAAATTCTGATTTCCAGGCATTTAATTACTTTGCTTTTTAGATCCATTTCCATTGGCTTGGAGCACATTAGATCATTGCCCAAAATCTTTATCTGAGGGGTCACATTTCCAAGTGTTTCTGGGCTACAAGGACTCAAACATGACATGCATCAACAGCCAAAAAAAGAGGTGATGTGGGGAGAAGCCGACTAAATTTAGGGATTTGCTCTTTTTTATTTACTATTTTGACAGAATCGGGGGAAAAGAAAGTTAACTTCCTCTCCTCCTCCCTGCCAGTTTTATTCTTTAATCTCTCCAAAGAATTATTAAATCTTTTAAAAGATCAAACACTCGGATCCTTCACAAAGGTTGTCACAATGAATTCATTTGCAGAGCTTTCATCCCTCCTTCCCCACTGTGCTGAAATAATGTTGACTATTTTTCCCTGTCTCCCTGGCTTGCTGGAAAGATCCAGTGGCAGAGGTTGTTGCAAGGACTCCATCTCCCACTCCTTTCCCACCTGGCACTGAAATATCCTCAGGAATTAAAAAATGCAGGTGGCGGGACCTTGCTGTGGCTGTGCTGGCCAAAAATGAGCTCAGAAAAGGAGCCTTTCCAAAGGAGGTTTGGGACACAGCAGAGCAGGAAGAAGGGAACAGATCCCCAAAAAGGGAGGGGGATCCCCCCAAAATTCCATTTTTCAGGAGTGCTGCTCTTGGTTTAAGAGAGCAGATCTGATTTTATTGCTTGGTAGCCCAATTAGAACTGATCAGCCCTGTGTAGAACATCAAATTTCTTTGGTTTAATTAGAGATATCTCAATTAAAACACACACACACACACACACACCACAGAAGCAACAGAGAGACACAACTGATGAAATGCATCGTTTTGTTCAGTTTCTAACAGAACCAGAGTCTTTCCTGCCAAAACTTAGGAAGCAAAAGTGTTTTAGATGGAGAATATTCATTGTCTTAAAGACTGGTCTGCTTCAAATGAGAAGGATTTAAAAATAAACTATTTTATACCGAACCAAAAATTTAAAATTGCTTCGTTTTCAAAACCTTCCTGGAGTTTTACTATAATGAATCCTCTCAGAGCAGCAAATTATTTGTTTAATTCATCATTTTGCATTTTAATAGGCTGGGGGTTACAAAGCCAGAGCAGATTTGGATCAAGTTTTCAGGTTTAATACCCAGCAGGACACACTGCCCCCATAATATTCCATGTTTTCCATGATTGGGAGCAGCCTGGGTGATTCCAGAGGAATGCAGGATCCTGGGTGGGATGGCAGGGATAAAGGAGAGGTGCAGATTGTTTGGGCTCTCCCTGAGCCCAAAACCCCATTTCTGAGGGGTTCAGTTCCCAAGAAAGGACGATTCAATTTTGAAAACCCCGCTCTTTGATCTGAGAGCATCAAAACTCTCTTCAAGTTGAGTCCTGAGTTTGGGTGACACAGGGAAATATCCTGAGACCATTTTTGGGGCTGCAGCTTTACCTGGAAGAACTTCAGGTGCAGAGGAAACCACAAAATGAGATGGAGAAGGCAGAGAAAAATACATCCCTTGAAAAGGGGGATTGATAAATGTAATAAACATCTCCCTCCTATCAGTTCCTCTCTATCAGCCTTAAAAAGCAATCCAAATATAATTTCAGTTTTAAATTTTCCGTAAGTTCTCCATGTTCTGGTCACCCTGAGCTCAGACATTTCCACAGCTCCATCACAGGGGATGCTCCAGACTCTCCAAACAAATACAAAAACAACAAATACAAACCTCCAAAACCTCAGTGAGAAAAAAAATGAGACTCCCTCAAGTTAAATAAGAAAACAGGAGGCTCAGAAATTGGGTTAAAAAAAAGGAAATTCCATGATTTATGGATCTACCAACACTTCAGCCCATCACTTTCCCAAAAACACGCAGGGATTTTGAAGAAAACCAAACAAATTCTTTTTCAGATCAAGGACAAGGAGATTCAGACATCCATCCCACTTTTGGAAGGGCAGAAATGCAGAGCCAGTCCCTGGAAGAAGCTGAATTTCACAAGGCTTTGGTTCATCCTTGTAGCTCCTTGCACAACTCTCCCCTCCACAAACCAACCCGAACGTATTTGGTTTCAGCAGGTAAAATTGAAATTGTTCCCTTAGAAAGTCAGCAGATTTGGGGTTTTATCACCAATCAGCAAATTTAGCTGTGCCTGCCCAGTAGAAAAAATGATGAAAATTTCAAATTACCACCAAATCAGGGCTCAGTAATGAAAAATATGTCATATTTGACCTGTACATTAATTTTCTGACATGAGAAGACTTCCATCTTTATAAAAAACACCTTTTGAACAGGTTCTAATATGGAACAGGATTTCTATAAATCCTCCCTTTTCTCCCCAAATGATGGAAAAGTTCTGAACTGCTTTGAAAATGATCAGGTGTTTCAGGATCTATGAATTTTATGGCATTTAATACAACCAAAGACCATCGATTTCTAGAAAGAACTACAAAAATCCAAGAAAAGATCAACAGATTTCTGAAAGTAACGACAAAAAATCCAAGAAAAAATCAACAGATTTCTAGAAATAACTACAAAAATTCACAAAAAAAGTCAACAGATTTCTACGAATAACTACAAAAATCCAATAAAAACACAACAGATTTCTAGAAAGAACTACAAAAATCCAAGGAAAGAATCAACCTCGTTGTCTAATAACCACGCCAACAAATTCTTACACTGCTGACTTGATTCCTTGCTACTTTAACAATGATTATTGTTAAATTTCATGGAGGTCTTGATTTCTCATATCTCTGCCTCCCAAAAACATTGATTTTATCACAACCACAGAGGCTTTGCTGCCCCAAAGGTGAATTTGCTCAGGACCTGCACCTCCTTGGGGAGGTTAAAGCTCATTTTTTCCCTGAATCTTTCAGCTGATAGCGAAGGATGGAGTTGTGAGAGAGCTCAAAGTAAATCCTGGAGCCCCAAAACAACTCTTTAGGTACCAACCTCCTCCAGCTGTTTTGGAAAATCCTGCTAAGCCAACTTTTGCAGTCAAAATTTAGAGCTCAGCAGTCCTTGACTGATAATTACTGATTTTCTGAAGGGGAAGAAAACCCAACAAGGTGATTTTTCAGCTGGCTGTCTTTGGCCAAATGGGGAAAATTGAGCTTGTCCCCACCTCCTTTCCCCACCCAGCCTCCAGGTCTCTGCTGTCGTGTCCCAGAGTTGGATGTGGCTGTGTTTTGGCTGCTCTTCCCTGGATTTTTGCTGCTCCCAACAGCTGTGGGCAACTGTTTCCTCCTCACCATCTGCCCAGTTTCTCTCTCTCACGCTGTGCCTGAGCAAAGACCTCGCTCAAAGCTGGGGGAAATTGGCATTTGCAGCCCAGGGACCTTTGGAGGACAAACAGCTCCTGCTTCTGCCCATGCAGGTCAAATCTTTCTGCCAATAGCCAGAAGTTTCTGGATTTGTGAGTTTTTTACAGCCCTCCTTCAAGCTGACCATAAATAAAGCAGCTTTTGAGGTGTGTGGTGCTCGCAGGGAGCTCAAATCTTGTTGTTGTCTCCTTTTCCAGCCCTGCTTTGTCATCCACATCCCCCTGCTTCCCTGGCATTCCCATCTGCATTCATCTTCCATATCTAAAATAACTTTTTACTGCATTTTCACTATTAAAAAATATCCACCAAGGGCGAGAGCTGAATTATAACATTGGGATGTTACAAGAATTCATCACTCTAAGACATTGCATTATTGGATAGTGAGGGAGAGACCTCATCTAAAGCAGGAAGAAAATGAAGCAAGCAAATATGGCAACAATAAAAATCGGAAAAAAGGAAGTGCTGGTGTAAATAAAACCTCCATTTCTTCTTAAAGAGCAATGAGAATTTTTTCCTCATCTGAAGATGAGCACAGATCTCTCTCCATTATAATTTTTCACAACACCGTTATAATTTTTCTCCTCAAAACTCTTTAATTTTACACCTAACACTAATTTGGGGAGCTGGAAGAGCTTCTGCAAAGCAGCAGAAGTTTCGGGAGCTCTGAATTCAGCTCCCAACTCATCCTCACAGAGTCCCCTGCCAGAAAAAGGAGCCATGGGAATGATTTACCTTCCAGTTCAGCCCATGCTCAAGCATTCCCAGAATTCGGGACCCTGACATAAATCAGCTGCAGGCATCCAGCAAATTGGATGTGATGCTGCAGAACTGGAACTTCAGGTTGCAATTCCCATCCATTCGAGGGCTGGTTCCAATTTTGTTAAATTAATTTTAACATTTTTTTCTCCCCCCCCCCCCTTTTTTTTTTCCCCCTCCCTAATGCTGGTAATGAGGCTGGGATGGAATGTTTATGGATTATATAATGTGTGCTGATATTTGAGGTTTCATACATTATCTGGCCAGGATTAAGGTTAATTAAGAGACTGCAAAAGAGGAAAGAAAGGAAGGAGATGAGGCTTTAAATGCCTGAAAATCACATTTTCATTGCTACATGCAGCCCCCAACTCTGTTAAAACAAGGATTTTGCTATTGATGAATGGTGGAATTAAAACCCAGAGATTGCTGTGCCCACCTTGCAGGTAAGGAAAGTTATTTTCCCTGTGTCCCACATGCAGGTAGCAGCTGTAAAAACCTGATGCCATGAGATCCAGGACAGTGGAGCCTCCTCTCCCACAGCTCCACAGGCTGGAGCCAAGATTTCCCCCAAAATATGGCCCAGAATTGCCATAAATTCTCCTGCCTGGCAGCTCCTGCAGCAACTTGGGCCAGACCCAGGGAAGCTGAGGGGATCTGCAGGTACCAACATCTCCACCAGGATCCAGAATTGCCTGGATTAGCAGGCAGAGGAGGAACCTCCACCCCATTCCACTGGAAAATTCCAGTGTTTCAATCCCAAAATTGACTCAAATGGATCCAGAAGTGTTGTAGGATTAGCAGGCAGAGGAGCAGCCTCCACCCCGTTCCACCTGAAAATTCCAGTGTTTCAATCCCAAGATTGAGTCAAACAGGTCCAGAAGTGTTGTACGATCAAGAAATTTGATGGATTGGTACCAATTTCCCTGGCTCTGCTGAGACTGGGCCAATCCTATAGGAATTAACAACATCCAGATGATATAATCACTCTTTTTGGGTTAAAAAGCACTCACAGAGAGGTGGGTGGTGACCCCAAAACTTGGCACAGTGCCACCATGGATGGAGCATCCACCCTAAAGCTCATCTTCACCTGTCCTGACCCTTAAAAATTATTTCAACAGCTCCATGCAATCCTTGAGCTTGGAAAAGACGCCTGAAATCAAGTCAGACCTTCACCCAGCCCCACCAAACCACGTCCTGAGGTGCCACATTGAGCAAAATGTCACCAAAACTGGGGATTCTGTCACCAGCTGTTGGAACTGGGGAGGGGGAATTGTCTGTCCATGGCAAATTATCAATAAACCAGCTGGGGCAGTTTTGTTATCTCCTCACAACCCAGCCTCCCTCCAGGGAGAGATCTGCTCATGGGACACTGAGTGTCACTGAGAGAATTTCATCAGCCATTGGGAAATGCTCCAGACAGGGGGAGGAGCCAAGGATTCCTCCCTGGAAGAAAATCTGGGGTTTGGAACAACAAATATTCCTACCTGGATAAAAATCTGGGAGCTGGAACCCCAAGCTGCCTTTCCACTGCATTCCCAGAGGAACACCAGCCCCAGCTCTCCCCACTGCACCTTCAGTGACAAACTCCACTTTTCTCCAGGAGCATCCCTGCCCCAGAGCCACATCTGGGACTGCAGCCACCATGGGATGGCACTGCCACCAACCCCTGACACACAGGGGACAGCTGCCAGCCTGACTCTGACACTGGGGTTTGTTTATATATTTGTTTGTCTTACTGCATGTGTTTTGGTTTTATTGTTTATTTTAGTTCCCCTAATAAAGAACTGTTATTCCTATCCCCATCTCTTCACCTGAGAGCCCCTGAATTCCAAAGTTATAATAATTTGGACGGAGGGAGTTTAAATTCTCCATTCCAAGGGAGGCTCCTGCCTTCCTCAGCACACACCTGGCGTTCAAACCACGACACATCCACACATTCCCTGAACCCTTCCAGGGATGCTGACCCCACCACTCCCATTCCAATGCTTTGCAGCCCTTCCCATGAAAATATTTGTCCTCAAATCTGCTCTAAACCTCCCCTGGGAGCTTTCCAGGCAAGCTGTGGGCATCAGGAAGGAGTTCAGGAGCTGGGAAAAGGTGGCTGATGCCCAGACCAGGGAAGGAGCAGCATCCCTGGGCTCTGGCCCTGCTCTCTGGGTGTTTATCCAGGGGCTGCTTAATGCAAAATGCAAAAGCTGTCCTGAATCCATGCATTTATTGTTAATGGCACTTGAAGTCAAAAGCACCCTGATTCATTTAGTGGGGAATAATCATTTACTGTATTAGCTAATCTATTTATCAATATCAAGTCAATTATTATGAGGCATGGAGAGGGGCTGGTAATTACACAATGTAAACAGAAAGGATGGGATGGGGGAGTAATTCTATTTACTCATAATTCCAAATATTGGAAAACAGTGGCAGTGGCCGCAGAGCACCGAGCCCACCTTAAAGAAACAGGAGCATAAAACTCTCCCCAAAAGAGCAGTTTGTGATCAATATTTTTGTGATCGCAATATTAATAATTACTAGCACAATTTTAATATTGTGATAATATTTTTTAATATTGGGATCATAAAAATATTTAGAGTTGTGATTTTTTTTTTTAAATACTACTGCTTGCATGAGACTTAAAAAATTATAAATCTCAACTAGGATTCTGCATATCCCATGGTTTAGGTCCTTCTGATACATCCTTGAACTCAAAATTTATCCCCATGTATCCATATTTTCATCGGCTTATCTGCAAGGATGACCAAGCAAGAAATCATCTTTGTGGAGAAGCAGAGATAAAAACACCGAAAGAACGTATGGGTGGGCTAAGAATTCACAAGAATATAAATTATAATTGCCAATATAATCAGCCAAGTGAAGAAGTAGAATAAACCTAATCTAGTTACATGATTCTTTTGGATTTAATAATAATAATAATAATAATAATAATAATAATAATAATAATAATA